>CM040437.1:62120702-62722639 GCA_022702705.1 Papilionanthe hookeriana x Papilionanthe teres
TTGATGTGACTGGATTCTGTGTATAATTTCTTTTAATGGGGCTTTTTAAGACAAGTTTCGCGGTAAGCTAAAAATTTATTTGTATTAAACGCCGGCAGCGGATTCGACCACGCGGCAAGCGGCCGGCGGCCCGCGTTTGAAAGAAATCCTTGCTCCTCTGCCCTCCCGTCGCGCCTCCCTTCATCGCGTGCCAGAAGTCTCGTCGTTCTACGCTTAACAGCTTCCAATCGCACACCGGCGGTAGTTCTTGGAGGCATTCACGGCCGCCGCTAGGTAAATGTAATGTCCAGCGACCCTCCCGGGTTGTAATCCCAGGTCAGTGATAATTTTCCTAAGCATTTTCGCTCACTGCAAGGTAATCTCCTAACCCCTGTTCCCAACTAATGTTTCGAAGTTATAGATTTTGAAATGCCGCGACATGTGCTGGTGCTTTATTTCCAATTGAAAGCTTTCCATACCAACTTTTCAAGTGAACAGATTTTAAAATTCCGTAACAGTTACTGGTGCCATGTTTCAAACTCAAAGCTTTCCAGTCCAATGTTTTAAGGGAATATATTTTGAAATCACGCAACAGTTGTTGGTGTCTTGTTTCCAATTCAAAGCTTTTAATTCCAGTGTTTCAAGGGAAAAAAGATTTTGCTATCCCGTAACAGTTGGAGGCAGAGAAATTCATGCAACTCTGTAGATTTGAAAACCATGGATTAACTATTCTATAGTTCAAATACAAGAAGTTAGTAATGATGACACACTTTTAACCTTTCTATACTAATAAAAAATTATAATTTATTTTGAAAAAATGAAATTGTGCTTTTGAAGAAAATCATTAAAAGTAGTTTGTAGCAAATTTTCTTGAGTATTGATTAGAGGTTGGCTGGCTGGCTTATTTGTAATAGGCTTTGGAATTAACTTTTGTTTCTCTGGTCCTCACTAGTAAAAGTAAAAGCTTATTTTGTAGTAATTTCAAAGCTTTCAACAAAAAGATGGCTTACCAGGCATAGTTAGAATAAATTTGAGTAGTGATATTGTTCTATCATGTCGTTCCATTTTCCTTATCTACTTTAATGCAGCATACATACAAATGGAACTCATAGGCAATGCAGTTGCTTATGGAAAATGGGTTTTTCTGCATTTGTTAATGGAAATGCATTTTAGGCTTTAAAGAAAGACATTTAAGGTTTTGTACTTCCAGAAGATGTCATGATTATTGAAATGGAGTTGTAAACAAATAAAATGAATTTTGTCTCATTTTGTACCAGATATATTTTGTTATTTAGAGTTTTAATGCATGTTTTGTTTTTTTTTTTAACATTCAAGTTTGCTTCCCTTTTACATCCTCGAAATTTTAATGCAATTTGTTACATGCCTTATATTTGTTAATCAACCTTGGTGTCATGTTATTTGTTGTATTCTTTCATGGAGGAGCAATCCATCTCCACATGCAACTTCTTTTATTTATTTATTAAAATTGATTACATTGTTCTTTGATTAAGACGACTTTTGAGGTATATATCATTTTTTGTACTGTGATGAAGTAATTTTTTGCTTTTAAACTATCAAATATATAGCTATGACAATTCTGTTGCAAACATCACTACTGCATAGGGGTAGAATAATTATTTATCAAAAAATAACTGCAAATCAGTTGTTTTCCAAATGCACAAACTAAGCAGCCAGCCAGCTTATCTTGATAAGCTATTAATTAACAGCTTATCAGGATAAGCTGCTTATCTGGATAAACTGCTTATCTGAATAAGCTGCAGCTGCGCCAAACGAACCCTTAAAAGGATGCATAAAATGAATGTGGAAGGATGAGGCAAGATAAGAGTAATATGTATTGCAACAATTCAAACATTAGACCTTTACTTTAGAGAAATACGGTAACGCCGCTCAACCAAGTGATAGTTGGTAGTATGGGTAGACCCAGCTAGGATTCAAGGGGGCAGTTGCACTCCCCCCCAACCCCTTAAAATGTTAGTTTTTCCCCTATTGAAATATTACTTTGCCCTTGGTTGCCGTAGCCTGTCTCACGTTGGGTCTAAGGAGACAATTTAACCCACCTAAAAAAAAAAGAATGGTTCCGTCCTTGGGTGGTAGTATGGATAGATGTTCATTAAGATTTATGCCAAACTAAATTTAACCCTTAAAAAAATAACTCTTTATAAGAATGAATGCAGTGTGAATATTCATAAAGTCAACCTCAAACAATTAAGGTTCATGATGATTGTAAAAGCTTCCTTGTTCTTGATTGTTTTAATAACGTGAATTTGCTGGAAAAATTATTTAGTCCCTTTCAATTAAGCATTAGTTTGCTTGATTATAGTCACAGGTAGTCCATTAGAGGACAGCAATATCTGTTAAGAGAGTATTATGTATAAATGGAAGTTGACATTTATAAACTGAGATTAATATTGATTCTGATAATGTTAATAATAATAATAATATTAGCATTATTAGCATTAAGAACAATAATAATAATAATAGTGGCAATAATTTTAAATCTAAAAATACTAATAGTAAATATAATAATAATTACAATAAAAGCATTAATAACAATAAAATTAATATTAATGTTAAAACAACAACAACAATAATAATAACAATAACAACGAAAATAAAAATAATAAAAAATAATAAAAATAATAAAATAATAATAATAGTAGAAATGACAGGAGTACTAACAATAATATTAATAATAATAGTAATAATAATGATCATAATAATAAAAACTCTTCTAGCTCCTAATTTAGTTGAATAAATATTTTATTCAATGAAGTTAAATAAAGTTGTTGAGCAATTGACCTAAAGGTAATAATATTAATATTCACTGTACCGATAATATTAATAATAATAAATAATGATGACAATATTTACTCATAATTTTGTGATTATTAAATTTATTCTAGTTTGTTCTCTGTATTAGCTTGAACAGTTTAAATATTCTGAAAATATTATTTCATTTTATTAGTACTTGCAGGCAAAATGTTATATATTTATCATAGATAAATAATTAACCTTCAAGCAATATTAAGAATATTGTATCAATTAGAGTGATAGATTAAACTCATTTAATTGGCTAGAATGCAATCATAATTATTTACCTAGGTAAAATAAAATAAGATGTATGCTTAAACACTAATCTTCTAGTGCTAGTAAACCTAAAATTTCTTACATAGGTTGAGTTAAAAACACATCTAAACACTAATATTTTATTGTGATTCCACCTAAATTTTTTAACCTAGGTTGAATAGAAAATATGCGTAATCAACTTTCAACCTTCATTTTATTTTACGATGGTGAATTAATTGTATCTGATGACTTACGTCGCAGAGTGTTTCGTTCTCTGAAGGGTGATCATCGAATACATAACATATCCATGATTCAAGGATTTTGTAGAGGATGTCGATTTTGAATAATAAATCTATTCGAGCCGACCCCAACTCAACTCAAAATTGGATCGTTACAAGCCCTATTTATCCTCAATATCAAAAAAAAGTTGGTTCATCATTCAGTGTACCTCTTGGCTGCTTCCATAATACTTTTTGTACTTTTTAAAAATTTTAATGTATATTATTTTCAGAAGTCTCCAAATTTCATTTACATAGATGTGTTTAGACTGTTTGACGGAGATAGAAATAGCTTACAGTTGGTTTTAATCAATAGGCAGTGCTTTTGAAGCTTCCTGCAACTATTCTTTTTCACTCGAACAAAACCATAGTTACATCTCTTTACAGTTATTGTTGCCTTTCCATGCTTCTTTGAATACATTTTCAAAAAAAGTACATACAAGAAAATTTCTATTCATTTTAATCCAATGCTTACATTCTAGGATGTGTACATCTATTCAGTTTTATGATCAAATAAACTAGAGATTCAATTACAGCACCTGCACTCTATCCAAACAAATGAATTTCTGAATTAAAACTGTTTGATCTTATCTATTCTATCTAAATACTAATAAAATGCTAAACCCTCACAAAATGAAAAAAGAAGAAGAATTAAATAGAAACATCAAGTGAAAACCTCTTCATTTCTTCCTGTATTGTTAAAGAACTCTGACCCTATGCGTCAGGGACTGTCAACAAATTATGTGAAATGTTATTTTCTCTTGTGATCCTTAGCATTTTGCAGCAATTAGTAGGGACTTGGAGGTGTTCGGGCAAGGATCATCACCAAATATAGTAGGAGATACAGGAACTGAGCAGCCACTTCTACCTAAACAAGCCTGTTTAAGATAAAACCTTAAGATTAATTCTCAGAACACAAACATTTTGAAAAGCTTAACGAGCTAGCTGAATGTCATAGTTTAGGTGTTAGATCTATAAATACACAGTAATTATGTAGTATACATGCAAATCTTCTTTAAAAAAACTAAAATTTAAACTTTAAATTAGGAAGTTGAGAAAAGTGAGAACTTGAAGAACTCACCTTCTCTACAATAGTTCTGGATGCTGCTGAATGACAGCTTCCCACGGAGTAGGAATCACAATTACCTGCAGGGCTTCCATAGCTTGCAAACTCTATGGATGATATGGCCCTCCCATTAGAACAGCGAAGTTTAACAGATGGGTATTTGTTTACCGAAACTATAGGATTTGGATAGGATTCAAACACCCTTGCGCAAATACCAGTGACTGAGATAGTCTCTAACGTTATCGCTGAAGGGTTCCCTCCCATTTCCTCAAACAGAACAAGGAGGTTCCCTGAAGGTATTAAGAAGGAACGGGGAACGTGATACCTATACAGTGATTCAAAATGTAATTTTTATTGGTGATTAATAATTAGAATGATAAAAAAGATGAAAATTTACAACTAAAAAGCCAATGAAAACTTTGCTTACAGAGATTGAGATGGAACACCTTTGGCAGTTTTAAAAGAGACCCAGTAGCGGCCAATGCTTTGGCCATTGATCCATACTTCACCTTTGCCCATACTGATTAAGTTGAGTGCCAATGGTTCATTGCCCAATGGAGCATCAAACCTTGTCTGTTAATGGTTTGCAGCCAGTTTCTTTTAGTTGCAGGAGAAAAAATGGTGAGAAGTTGCATGTTAGAAATGTTAATTACCATGTACCAAACTAGAGGTTGATTATGAAAACTGTCGGCTGTCTTCCAATCTGCTAGTTTTGCTCCCTGTTCTGTGAATATATTTGACTTCTCTCCAGATAAACCAACCTGCATTTTTCTGTTGTCATCAAATACAGTCCACCTTGTTGCTATGGGGTTGTTTGGTATCTTTTTTATTTTTATGTTTTTTTTTTGTATTTTTTTATGACGTTTTGATTTGAAATAAATTATGTCATGATTATTTTTAAAAGTACTCTAGATTTGTAAATAGCAATATTCCGGATGTTATTTATGTAAAAAGCCCATTAAAGAACCCAGAAGAGGCAAAACGAAGTCAACATTTTTTAGACTAATATTGCAATTGCTTGCAGCTTCTAAAAAAAAAAAGAAGACGAAATCTTCCCTTTCTACATATTTTTCATCAGAAAAATCAAATGAGCCATCAAACTTCTGAATTTTGTCAAAAAATTAGGTGTTAAGGGATTGTTGGGATAATTTTTTTTTAATTTTTTAAAAATTGTTTGTTTAATGTGTTTTTTAAATGCTTTTATTTTTTCTTTCTAAAACAAATTAATATATTTTTGAATACACTCAAAATATTTTTGGACTGTATACATGCATAGCTCCCGAAACATTGCTATTTACAAATTTAGCACGTCTTTCATCCATTTTTAATCTTCTCGCTCAAATATCAAAATTCATCATAAAACTCACACCTAATAAATTTCATTTTTGTGAAATTTTGAATAATTTGACCGCGGCAAACGTAAATACATCAATTGTTCAAAAACAGCACACGAGTGTTAGATTTTGTAAATAGCAATACTTCCGGTGAGATCAGGAGAAATATAGTTGAAAGTTCTGATTCAACCGGCAAAAATGCAGCAATTTTTGTTCTGATAACAAAGCATTTCTGAACAACCAAATTGCAATAGGAAAACATCTAACTTGATACTGAACACATATATTAACTCTTTTGTTAAAAGCACCATTTATTTCTATGCTGCAATGTTAGACAAAGGAAGCTCGAGTGTGACACCTGATATGTCCACCGATTGTTACTGAGATCTTCGGAATGGTCCTTTGAATTCGAAATGCTCACCCTTCGTAATCCAGCAACTCGGCGCTCAAGGTATGCTCCAGAGTCCTGCATAAAAGAAACAACTGAATCATAGAACATACCAGAGATAGGCTTGTTAAGATAACTAAGAGATCCCATCTCAAAATTACTTTAACCACACCAATAAATTGGGGTTAAATATATATAAATATCATATTTGGATGGTAGATATATAAAATATTATAATTTTGTGATTTCTATATAAATCATTTTTCTACAAACTGTAGGAACATATATTTCTTGCTTTAGATGACAATGTCTCTCTTTGCAATGGAAAATTTAAGTGGTAAATGCTATCAGAAGAACCCAAAGAATAAAAAACACCACCAGATCAATGGTCCAAGCTACTCATGAGTGATATGCTCAGTGAGTGATTGTTCTCTAATTTCTATTGATAACTCAAAAAATTAACCTTGTATAAGTGTTAATTATAATTTGTCTATAAAATTTAAACAATAATAATGAACTGAAATTAACTTACTGGTAATCCCACCATGACGCTCAACAAGGAGATGTCATTCTCTCCATTTTTCAGTGAAATGTCTTTGCTGAGAACGATAGCCTTTGAGCCATGACTACCGCGTAAACTTCCTGACAGGACAAGAGATAACAACATTTTTTAACATTTTGGACATTTTTGTAAGATCTTTAGATGCATTTGGGAGTTTGTTTCGTTGTGAGAGTCAAAATTTCAGTTCCGTAAAAGGTTAGCATTAAAAAGTGTTGCATTAATATCTTTGTTTTGCAGTAAATCTGTTCTGGTGAACTCAAATATTTTGTTTGTTTGGGCTATGCTAAGTTCATTTTTTTACCTGCCATCATACTATTTTTCAATGTTATTGTCTTAACTACTTGAGTGATGTTTTCCCTTACCAATGTATTCATTATTTGCAAAAGCATGTATGACATGAGCTAGTGATTCGACGCGAATCATGTTATTCTGAATGCCTGATGTGTTATTGTACCTGCACACAACAAGACCGTTAAGATCAGTATTGACTAATCAAATTAGGCTCTCTAAATGATGTTTGGGGCCTTAAAGTCATTTTTTTCCAGTGGTTTAACAGAATATTAAGCTTTCTTCTTACCTGGTTATATACCAAAGATAATCTGTAGAATCTTTAGTTGCTGCCATTTGTTCTATAAGCCCATTTCTTACCCATGTAGAAGAATCACTGGTTGGAATTTTCTCTTCTGTTATTTTCCATCTGCTTGCTTGATTAAAATTTTCTACAGCTTTAGCTGATCTTGTACCATATTGAGCACTCACCTGAGAGCAAATAAGAAGAAGATTTACTCAAATGCTAAACTCTTTCAGTAGAATATGATTTACCAGATTTGATAATTTAGCGCATAGGATAGTGATAAATCTATGAAACAAGGTGATTTTGCTTTTTTGAGAGAAAAAGGGGTGTTTGGATTCACCTTAGCCGTATTGAAGACAACATTCTTACAGTTGGACAAAATGCTTATTGATTTCTGTGGCAATTCATATGTGGCATTCCGAAATCGAACCGTGGAGTCATGAACTGAATCCTGATTTATAAGGAATGCTACACACTTTCCTGTATCTGTTTGAAAAATGTGTGCCTGTGATGAAAGCCTTTCGTTATTACCAGTAAAAGAAGGACAGTAAACACAGCTAGAAATTATGGTTGCTGTTATTATTGATAAAAGTAAATTGAGATCTCGCCTCTTGTGCTCGGCCAATTGAAGCATTTGTATATTTCCCCTCAAGTAATGGTTCGGAGTTCTGCTTAATTGCAGCATGTAATTCCTTGAGATGGGCCCATTTTGGCTGCCAGATCAAACCTGCAAAAAAAAATTTGTCATTATGGCAGATTCTCGAATTGCTGTATGTAATTAAAGTAATATGATTTTTTAATGTTTTTCACTAACCATATTCATCTAGAGGAGCTTGATCATAATATGCTGTAATAATGTATGAAGATGAAGACTTTCCGAAATTGGTTCCACCATGATACTGCATTTGCAATTGATTTTACACATCAAAATCCAAACTGTATGAGAATTTCATACTCAATAAGTTTTGAGACTATTTATGCTACAAATATTGTAGTTCACTAAAGCTTATAAGTGGCATTAAAGAATGTGATCAGCAAACCATATAGTAATTCACGAAGCTCCCACTCTTTTTAGCTACAAATAGCGCTACAGCAAAGGCAATATCTTCTGCAGACCTCATGTATGGCTCCTCCCCATATACTTGGTAGCTTCAAGACAAAAGAACCATGCATCAGTCCCAAAATAAAATAGAGTAAAAATAGGCTCAAAATGATTCTTTATATGAAATATGCAGTTCAGTTTTGATGATTGAGTTTAAATCAAACAAATTTAGAGTGGCTTTAAAGTAAAATACTGCATTCAATACTAGCCATCCAAACTTGTCTGCATGACAGTAATTAAGGAACTACACAAGTAATTGTGCAGTTAAAATAACTGTAAATTAAGGATTTAAAACCCCAATATGAGAAGATGTGTGGCAATGGTATTCTTACACTGGAGAACAAAATATTAGCTGAAGAGGCTCTTAAATTTCAACTTATAAATGCTTAGCAATCTTAGAATCAAATTTAATACAGTTTGATTGTTTCTTAGTAGTTACAGAAGGAGGCTATTTCTGCAAATACTTACAAAGAAGTCCAGTTTTCTGTCCATAATGATGGCTTTTTTGGTGAATTTGGACCTGCAAATGTTTGACCACATCTCATACCATTGCAAGTATTGATCTGTAGAGGGGATATAATGTTAAGTATGAACTTAAAACACTATTCATACATTATCAGTTATTAACCTGATAAGAATATATACTGCACATGATCTTAGATATTTATACTTATATCCAAGGTGTTAAAGAACCCAAGGGGATCAAAGTCAGGCCTGATATATGCACTTGTTTTAGAATTTATTTTCAACCCAAAAGTTCAAGATTATGAATAAAGCTGTGTAACACCAAGAAAACTTTCATATGCCTTTATGAACATGTAATTTACATCTAATAACACTAACCACTGGATCAGGGGCATCCTGTTGTTTGCACATCATCCATGGGACACCAGTTTGAAGGCTCACAGCCATATTTGCAGCCCACTTCACATAAGCTGGGCCTTTCTCATGAAAAGCTGCCTCTACCGTTTGGTATTCATTCTCAATCTATATAAAATAGCAAATGCGCTATTGAGTCATTGATGTAAACATTAGGCCAACGCTATAACACAATAAATGTTGCTAGACAAGACAGTCACCTGTGAGAGTATAATTGGTCCCCCTTGAGAAGCATATAAATTCTCATCCTTCATCATTTGTACTATCTTTGATACAAACCTTTGCATGTACATCTGCATCATAAGACATAAAATAAAGTAAAAAGTAAAAAAAAAAAAAAAATTGTGATCCATTTTTTTTAACTATCAAAATATAATATTTTAATTGAAAATAACTCTGCTTAAATTTTAAATAGCAAAAAGAAATTATTTATTTTCATTCTCAATGATTTATTAACTTCTTAATGAATTGTTTATTCGACTCGCAAATACATAAATTCATTTTATTTTAAAAAGTTCGATGGTAATTTTTGAAATTAAAAAAAATTTAGTGGAACTGGCCCAGATTGTTCAATAAAACTCAAAATATGCTCAAGCTATTTTTATTTATTAGTAACCATTGTCATATCTAAACTATTACTTGAGCTAATTGTTGATAATAGGAGTTTGTAATATTGATTATTATAATATATTGACATTACCATAGACATTCTTTTTATTGTGTGTTTTTTTTTTTCATATTATTACTCATATTAGCATTACAATTGAATAAAAATATAATCAATTTAATTTATTTCATTTCTACATGATATTTATTAAAGATTATACCAAACTCCCTTTTTCCTGCTTTTCAATATTCTCTTATCTCCTTCTTTAGAGCCTTTCATGATTACTCAGTAATAAGATATTTGCCTTGATATCTTTTATCTCACCAATGAAAGAAGAGTCTCAGTGTTTCATTCTTTTTTTACCTCTACAACCCCTTCATTCAATTAGTTATATCACTAAGAATATTATAAACATATGCCAATAATCATACCTCTATCATTAGCAACTACTATCCACATTCTCCATTTAAGAAACATCAATCATTATCATTTTTCTTCTCACTTTTTTCATCTTCACTTTGCTTCTATCTGTAATTGTTTATTTTCAGATATCACCCTCTCTTGGGATTTGCTAGATCCACCAGTTTTACTATTTTCCTCAAAAATTTTTTCATTCATAAGATCATAGTTTCATAAGTGCTTATCATTTAATATCATAGTCTCATAAGTGCTTATTATTTCACAAAGCTTGAAAGCTCCTAATGAGTAATTGTTTCCTCCTCTTAATGGCCTTCTCTAGTGATTCACTTTATGGTGACTATTCTTCTTGTATAAATATGACAGATCATCTTATATTTTAGTTCATGTCTTTTAAATGTCCTATATGACTTTGAATCTTCTGCATTCTTATAACACACTCAACATGCAATCATTTTTGCATGGTTCAACATTGTATTCCAGGTTTGTCATTATGTCAACCTCAATGGTGCCTAGCCTATAGATACTAATGACTATCTTTGATGGAAAAACCAAACACCTTATTTAATGGTTTGGTTAGACTGAGTAATTTATGGTCACCGCTTTTTGTCTCACTTGTGGTCATGGTAAGATGTGGGATAATTAATGGTATTTGTCATCAATAAATATAACTCAATTTTTGACATCACTATTCTAATTACTATCAAATCAACTTTTTTATTTACTTCATCAAAGTTGAATTTAACTTTATCATTTTAACCCTTTTTTGATAGATGATTCACGAGCAATAAACCTTTAACATCTTCATTAAAATTGAATAAGTTTAATTAACTTTCTTAACATATATCCAACATTAATGATTTAGAGAAATTGCCCATTGAATTTTCTTAACCTTGTATAGTGTATCACATCATGGCAAGTTTAAACTGGGGCTTATTAGCATAGGAGGTGAATCCAAATTGTGGTCTGCAAGCACCACTGTGAGAAGAACTACTAGAGGCTAGATTAGAAAACTGCCTCTAAATAGAAATTGCAAATATTAATTTGAAAATATTTTTCTATTATGCTATTAGTATTTATTTTTATTTAATTTCATAATGTGTATGTTTAAATATTGTTTGTGACTTTGATTTTATTTCATTTAAGTGTTGCCCATAAGTAAATAACTTTGCTTAGGTATCATGTTTCATGTTTAGGTGGATGTCAAAGTAAAAAATGAGGGGACGAACAAGCATAGAAGTAAGAGTGACATTGTGTTGACAAAGTCAAAGAGCCACTCTAACTTCCTTCTCCTTTTGGTATTTGAATTTTGAAGTGAAGGTAAATATTGTCTTTCGGGAAGGAACTATTTTGTATAATACTCATAAATTTTGAAGTAAAAGGGAAATGATGCTTTATGCAAAATTGAAGTTATTCTAAGATGTTGAAGGAGGCTTGGTGGCCACTCTTAACATTGTCTTAAATTATATCTTATAATTCTTCCTTTATTGAGTAAGAATATTTAATTTATTACAATTTTTCTTTTCAATGCTGTCTTATTTTTATGAATCTATGTATCTAGTATATTTTAAGTAAAAAATAAAAGTTTTTGTTGCTTATTTCCCATCATAAATCCTGATTGAAGAGTTAATCAAGTGGTTCAATTTTTTAATCGTGTAACATCCAAAATTTTTAGATCATATTTCCTTATATCTATTTATAATATACCTAATTTATTTGAGACTAAAATTGCAGAGAATTAAAACCCTAAGTTGTAAACTTAGTTATTTGTAATTTTTATTTTCTCTATTTTTAGTCATTTATGTACGTTAGAGAAAAAAATTCAAAAACTTTAGATCATAAAATAAGGTCAATTTCAAAGTAAGATCTCTATATTTGGCTCAAACAATTGAAAACCCTAACAATAAGTTAAAACTCAGTCTATTTTGGACATATCAGATCTCTATCACTTCTAGAAGCAATTCCAATATTAAACCATGCTCAAACTTTCTCAAACATTCTTGAACCATTGCAAGACTTAATTATTTACAATTAAGGCCTAGATTTATAAAATTTAAACTTTTGTAGAAAAATGTTCTTTAGTAAACAAGAGAGAATTACAAGTTATGGAAAGAAATTATGAATCATTTAATTAAATTACTACTACCTTTATATACTTAGTCACACTTCTTAATTGGTCTAATATCCATCTTACATAGGCTCATCCATTAATCCGTGCTACTTCCGTGAGAAGGTATTAGAGACATTTTGGAAGAGATTTGACAAGGTTGTAGTTAATTTGACACCCAAAGCTTGGAAACTTGGAGAAGGTAATTATAAGTGATTTAAATTGATCCTTGCAAGGTTAGTCATTACATAATAGGTTTGAGTAAATTTCTAACTAATTTTAAGTATTTGTATTAGTAAAATATATGCTAGAACATCCATAAGAGAATACCTTATCATAATCAAACTTCATTTTAGAAAAATTATTGAACATTTTGGGAAAACAAAAATTAAAATTTGGTAGAAAATTGATTTTATTGGTGATATATATGTAGAATATTTGAGATAATTATAACCCAATTCTATAGTTGTCTCATGTCAAGCTATAAAGAAAAAATAAGTCATTATACACCTTTTGTTATTTCATTTATGCTATGTGAGGACATTTCTATGGACATTATTTTAGATTTATCCATGAAATCTAGAGGTTATGATAATATATTTGTAATCGTGTATAGATTATCTAAGATGTAACATTTTCTTCCATGTTCTAAAATAAATGACATATTTTACACTGTTAAAATATTCCTTGAGAAATCGTGAGATTTCGTGAGATTCCATCTATGATAATTTTTTTAGAGATGTTAAAATTTTGTCATATTTTTGGATAAGTATTGTGGGTAGAAGTGTAGATAATTCAGATATACACCTCCCAAAGCTAAGTTAGTATATAATGGTACTATATATAGAACTACCAATAAAACACCATTTGATGTAATATACATGGATAATCTTAAGAAAGTAGTTGATATAAGTTACACACCCACTTATGCATTTTTTTGATTCATCAATTATATTTATATTTAATTTTCACAACCTTCATGAAGGAATAACAAATAATTAGAACTGTAAATTGGTAAGTATGCTGAATAAATAATAAAATTACAAGTATTAAGGAACACAAGGTAGGTGATTATGTATTGGTACAAGTTTGGCTAGAGAGACTCCTTTCCACTAAATATAAACAAGTTATAATTGAAAGCATACATGCCATTTAAAGTCATTAGGAAACTTGATACTAATGCTTATGTTTTTTAATTGTTCCCTTACATATTTATTTGTTATATTTTAATGTGAAGACTTTATTTATTTTAATAAGGTTATCTAACCTCCAAATTTATAAGATAATACTATTGCATGAGGAGAGAGAATTCATTTGCATGTACTCATTCATCCAACATTCTTTGAAGTAGAATACATAGTTACAATTGAGACACCATTAGATAAAGACTACTCAAGAATTCTTAATTAAGTGAAAGAATAAACTATGTGGCGAAGATGTTTGGCTAACATAGGATGAGTTACACTAATTAGCACTAGAGATATTAGAAGACTAGTTCGCCCCTAACTCCTAAGAGATGATTTTCTTAGGTCTTGGTGGAAATGATATAGCACATTATGGTAGATCCAATGTGGGACTCATTATCACTAAACATGGACCTAAGGTGAGGCCTCAAAGCACTAATGTGGTAACTACTACCAACGTCTAGCTTAATATAACTACTTCCCATTTTTAGAGGTCTAATTACTAGAAGCTAAGCCAAATGAAAAGCATGAAGATTAACTTGAAGATATTTTTTATTATGTCAATAATATTTATAATTATTCCATTTTGTAATATTTATGTTAAAGTATTTGTTTGTTACTTTGAAACTTTATTTCATATACGTGTTAACCCTAGGTCAAAATTCTTGCTTAGGTGTTATGTTCCATGTTTAAGGGATGTCTAAAGTTAATAAATGGGGGAGGGGGATGGCCAAGTTAGGCAGTAAGCGTGGCATTGTGTTGAGTAAGTCAATGAGCCACTCTAACTTTACACTTCTTTTGGTATTTGAATTTTGAAGTGAGGATATGTGTCTTTTGGGGAAGAAATGTTTGATATCTGACTCTTCAATTTTGAAGTAAAAAGGAGTTGATATTTTGTGCAAATTGTAGTTATTTCATGATCATAAGGAGGTTTGGTGGCCAATCTTAATTGGGTTTTGAGTGAACCCTTGTAATCCTCGCTTTGGTGAGTAAGAAAATTTACATTCTTGCAAATATTCTGTTGAATTTAATATCTTTTTGTGAATCTATGTTTCTGCTATGGTACCAAATAAAAATTCAAAATTATCTTTTCTTAATTCCCACTTTAAAGCCTAAAATGAGTTAGTTAAGTGGTTGAAATTTTAGTCTAAGTTCATAATCTCTTCAACTAGATAAAAAATTCAAGGTTAAATACATCAAAATTTTTAGATCATTATTTCTATATCAATTGATAATACCCCTAATTTATTTGGGGCTATTGTAGGAAAAAATGTAGAGAACTAATACACTAAAGTGTAAACCTAGTTGTTTATAATTTATTTTTTTCTCTATTTTCAATCATTTTTTTGCTATAAAATAGTTTTTACTCAACCAATAAGAACTCTAACAAATACGCTAAACCTGATCTGTTTAGGATAGAATGACATCTATACCTTATAGAAGCCAATTTCACTACCAAATTTTGTCTAACATATTCAAATTTTCCAAATTTAGTAGACTCAATTCCCTATTCAAGCCTAAATTTTTAAAATTTGAACTTCCATAGAAATTTTTCTCAGGAAAGTAAGTGAGAATAATAAATTATGAATAGAAATCCATAATCCTCCATTTAAATCATCACCACCTATAAGTACTTATCTCCATTAATTAACTGGCCTAAATATCCTTCTTATAAATCTTTTATACATATTAGGAGGCACCCTCATCCACCAATTGGGTCACTCAAATGATATAATCTAACTTCTCATCAATGTTAATTCGTGCTTTATATTACTATCTTTTTTGTTGGCACTCTCTATTAAAATCCTCTTGGTCATGCGCTCAAGTAATACAATATAATGATGTTATTTTTCATTATTCTCCATCAAAGGTCTTATTAGTGCCTCTTCTAACATAGATCTTATTGTAATTTTTGCATCCAATTTACATATCTCTCACTTTGATGAATTAATTGCACTTCTTTTATGTAAAGGCAATCTTTTTTATAATAAACTTTATTCTTTCATCTCTTGTCACTATTGACATCTTGTAAATCAACTTAAATTTGTGGAAGAGTGTAATAATATCTAAATCTATATGAGCAAACATCTTAATTATTTATGGTAAGTAACAACAATATTTATTATTAATATTTCCTTATTAATGAGAATATTCTCTTCTATTTTTTCTTTTGTTTTCCCCCCATTTTCCTATATATAAGCACATTTTTTTCTTATACTAGTATGATGACATTAATAAAAACTCAATTTTTTTAAATTCTTATATTTAATGGTAACAATTAAATCCTATAATTGGTAATGATTTTTTATTTGTTTTGATCAAGTGACCATCATGTGTAATATATAATATAATTCTAATCATGAAATTATCTATTTTGAAAATTAGAAGATAAAATTAAGATGGCTTGAGCCTTTAAATGCTTGTTAAGTAATTTACTCTCTATTTTCCAAAAATTTTAAAATTTTTCTCTAATATTTAATAATGAAAATCTATAAGTACTAATAACTTTGAAGGATATGCTTAAGAACACAATACTAAAAAGACATACCTTAAAAGGCTCATTATCACTTCGAAAAACTATATTTGGAATGTCATGTAACCAAAATGGAAATCCCCTGTTTCATAAAAACAAACACTTTAAGAAAAGTTGTATGACTAGATATACATATGAAACTTCAAGTGTGAATAACAATAACTATCAATATTTGCACAACATTGACCTTTATGTCTTACTACAAGCAACTATAGAATTTAAACCCAATTATTTGTCACTAAAAGAACTTCACAATTCTTAAATAGAACATTCATTACTCTAAGTATCATTTATTCTCATCATTGACCTAACTTCCAAATTGATCTCTCTCATTTCATAGAGCATTAAAATGATATGAATAAATTAAGAGTAAATTTAATGTTCAATTTGGTAACTATCAAAATTAAAATCAAATTCATGTTTAACAGTAATTTTATCAAGTTTCTAAATAATTGTATCCTTCATTGAGTCTTTTCTTTAGATAAATAATGTATCCAATCAAATAACATTTCACTTGAAGGCTAAATTTTTTATGCAATATTTTAGGAGTCATCTTTATGTGGTATTTCTTTTGATTAATAACATTAATAGAACCAGTTTTATAATATCTCAATTTATAAGTGATAAACCAACTAGATATGCTTATCATAACCTTTAATTCGTTTTCTTGTTTATTGATCTTGAAACGTGTTTCATCCTAAAATGCCCGTAAGTCTAACATTTAATGTCTCTAAATTGATATCAGTATTTTATCTTGAATACCTACTTCATGTTCAACTACATTTATTTTTAATTATCATCACTTATTTAAATGTTCCCACTTGCCTCATTGCATCTCATTATGTAATCTCACATAAATGTCTCTTTTATAGACTAAAGATCTCAAACCTCTTTTCACTATTAAAACTCAAAATGCTTTGATCATTTTTACTAGCTTTATTGAGTAATTAAATATTTTTTTAAATTTTATTAAAAGTTATATGAATAAATAACCTACTTGAATTCATATGGAACACATTTCATAATTTTTTCTTAAATGACACTATTTAACAAAATGATCTTCATATATTTATAAGCCTATTAGTTTCATAGACTTCAACATTACCTCGATATCACCTAGACTCATGTTTCATACAATTATACCCCATTGGTTTTACAAAGATGAGTTCCTTATTATCATTTTTCTTATTAATCATGTCTCTTTATACATATTATTAATCAAATGCTTATCAATATTCTTTTTCCTAAAAAAATTACTTTTATTCTCTTTCTCAATGGGTGTTTGGTTGCATATTTATTCTTTTATGCTATAAGTGTTTGATTGCATTTACAATATTCATTTTTTTGATCATATGATAAACTCTCTCCCCATGACACTCATTGTATAACGCATATTTACTTCTGACTAAAATAAATATACATATATCGATATTATGATCTCTTTACTAAATGATTGCACACATTAAATGACATTATTTCGTGACAATTTCTTTTTCTTCTATCAGGACTTAAGCGTCATAAACATATGTTTCTTTTTCTTCTATTACTTCACTCTTTACCCATCCTCCTTTAAAGGCGTACCGTTGAGAACCTTAACTAAATCTTTTTGCAACACATTCTATTATCATTTTTACATATAGTAAGATTCCCACTTATACTAAGCCTATATTTATAACATTTTTCACTATGCTATGATAAGGCACTCATTCATAAACTCTGATCATGTATAACCCTCTTATTATCATTTTCTACATATTAGTTTATAACCTCTATTTCTAAAGCATCTAGAAACACTACAATAACATCTTTTATAAAAATATAGGATATGGGTGCTCTTCATAATCAACAAATTGCATAGCCTACCTATGATGTCAAGTCCAATGCTTGTTAAAATATTTTTTTTATCAAGTTTTAGCTTAATGGTTCCATTAATTGCTACAAAATATGACTAGATATAAGAGAATTTGCCCAAGCTTATGTGATAGATTATTTTATGCTTTATAACTATCATCATACTCAATTACTATAATTCTAATCCATGTGGCTAGCCAAATTTTGGGTCATGTTTCAAATTGATATTTTTGACACCTTTCTTTATGATGACATGCATGAAATAGCATATTAGGGGCAACCTATTAGGTACTTTGTTCAATTGGAGCAACACATATATCTACTTATGCAAACTATTCATCATTTCGAGTAGGGTACCTATGATTGCTTCAAGAAAATCTATGAACTTCTAGCAAAGATTAGGCAGACTATTTATTAAGCCAAGCAGGGCTCCTAAGATTACTTTAACAAAATCTACAAAGTTATAACACATAATAAGCTTTAAACTATTACGATGAATCATTATGTTCTTGTCAACCAAAATACAAAAATTAATTGAAATATTCCACCATTAATGTTTATTCCAAGTGTGAAAAAATGTCATATCTAATCTAAATCAATACAAATGTAATTATTTTGTATCTAAATATTTATTTTGGATTAAATTTATGTTAGTTAGGAAAAATGTTCTTCCACCTCGAAAAGAAAATCACTAATCATCTTTACATCATTGAAATAGGATAGAAAGTTACCCATATTTCCACTCTGCTTCAATGAAAGGCCCAATTCTCAGGCTAACAAACAAGCCCTGGTCTCTAATTTCCTTGATGAATCTCACCAAATCATTTCTCCCTTCAAAATTATACTGCAAAAAATATATATTTATTTATTTATAATAAAAATACGAGAAAAATTAAAATAAAATAAAAGTGATAAAATAAGGGGCGAGGCTATCACCTGTCCCTGAACAGACTCATGCATGTTCCAAAACACGTACGTTTGAATCACATCAAGTCCTCCTAACTTCGCTTTGGCAATTAAAGATGGCCACATCTGCAAAAATTACTATGTAAGTATATATTACAAATATACCTTTTTAATTTCAAATTATTTATTATTATTATCATTTTTTGAATATTCAAAAGAGGCAAAATATTAATAAAAATGCATCGCAAGTAATTGCCCATTTTTGTTCCTAAAAGTAAGATGAAAAAAAGAGTTGAATTGCTTGAAAACGTAAAGCTTCGGTAGTGCTACTTCAGAATGATGTCACTTCTCAGTACCCCTTTCAGAAGTTTCTATCTTTATGTAGCGATGGACGGCACGTTAAATTATATTAATTTTCTTTCAAGTGGAAGCCAAATTCCACTATTAATCAGCCGAAATTTAAGTTAAATTTCTTCACTCCTCCTCCATCAATGAACTCTTTACGCATTAACTCTTTTGCTGCACCACAATCTTTACTGTTTGACAAAACTATGTTTTACCTGCATTTTCAAAAAGCTACAACTTAAAGTTGTGTTTTTCCACTGCACTCACTACTGCGATAATGATCGTCGAAAACTACGATCCGACTTTTAAAAAGAAAATTCTTAGTAATGAACTAAGCATAGTTTTTGAACAATGCTTTCTTCTTCGATACTTCTTGAACAACGATTACTGTTGACCCAAAAAACGCTAAGTGCAGTGATTGATAGTGAACTGCAGTCCATCTTTTCCAATAAAAAAATTTATAATAACCGCCATAACTTTTTGATCAATAATTTCTTCTAAAACTTCACAGTTACTTCTTCAAACAGCTCTAACTGTTATAAACAAATTTTATATCTCTAAGAAAAATTTTCTTTATAGAGTTGCACGAAAACGAAACTTTTGAATGAAATTTTTTATTGTTTGATGAGTTCATTTAAATTAATGGACAGTACAGCTAAACAAATTGACATTCACAAATATAAATGCAAAATCAGTGGAGATCACATTATCATGTGATTCTACAAATATCTCTCTCTCTCTATATATAATAAAATTAATGAAACGATCTTAATACAAAATTATCAATATAATCTTAATGATTTTTCAAATTTTTTTCTCTCTCTAGAACATGCTTTCAGCCGCAGGAAACATTATTCTCTCAACATGGAAGAATTCTCTACGCAATTAAAATGTTGGAAGCCCATGTGCCATAGCTAATATGAAATTTAAATATTTGCATTGTTGGGTAGAAATATAAAATTCAGAAATTTTATGCAATAAATTGCTGACCCGAACCAACGCTTAAAATTGATGAACACGTGCTTGCTTTGAAGATCTGCTTATTTAGGTTTATTTTCTCAAATAAACCTCAATGCTGTCAATAAATGAGAGCTTAATGTTAAGTCTATCGTAAAATACAAAATATTTGCCGTATTTAGGGTCTGTTTGGGGCAGTTTGCGCATTTCAGGATAAGCAGCTTATTTTGAAACACGGTCAGTAGGTCGACCCGCGGCCTGCGTTTAGTGTAAAAAACCAAAACACGGCAGAAAACATTTTCAAAGACGCGCGAAACAACCGGTTAGACGGCGTTTTAAAAAACGCCACTGCACTTATAAGCTGTCCCAAACAGGCCCTTAGTTTCATGTTTACAGCACAAAAAATTTCCAATTTTCGAGTGATTGACAAGCTTTGAGCTAAATTTGCAAAATTCACAACCCTAATATAACTATCACTGTAAGCGATTTGAACTCGGGCCAAGCTAGGTTCGGTTCAAAATCGGCTTGAAAATTTTCGATCCAAAATTTTGGTTCGTAGCTCGGTTCGTTTATCTTAATCCAAGCCAAATTCAAATCAACTTTTGAGCGATTAACGATCTTCAAGCTAAATTCAGGGCCCTAACTACACGACATTGACGGCCAGCCAGCCCTGAATTCTAAACTCAGCTAAATTAAATTTGTCTATATCAGCCTGGTCCTGATTAACATCTCTCGCCATATATGTTATCCAATTATTAGAATCTATATATTTATTACAATTTAACAAATATGAAACCTGACTACTTCCATATAATGGGTTAAAACTGCTGTCAAACGATGGCCTAAATCTTAGCATCTTTACATTTGGCCATACCTAAAACACAAATTTTATATTTTAAGACACAACATTACAAAATTAAATAAAAAAATTACAAAATGCGAAGTCAAAAGAAAATCAAACGGACGGACGAGTTGAATATTAATTACTAATTCTTAAGGCTTGAAACTCCATCACATTTTATCTTGTTATTTATGTAATTTCTTATTTATATAATACTTCATGCAGAATCTCATATGTATGATTCACACATAAGCCAATCAAATAAAATGGTATTAATAAGCCCATTAAAAACTCTGGAAGATTTACATATATACCACTCAAATCCATTGTATTTACATATCTAACACCTAAACTTTAATTTTTACAAACCTGCCCATATGTGTATTTCATGTTTTTAAAGTAAAAATGGTGGTAATTTTGACGTGATATAAATAATTTGAGTAGTATAAATATAAATATAAAAAAATGAATTTAAATTATATATATATATATATATATATATATATATATATATATATATATATATATATATATATATATATATATATATATATATATATATATATATATATGAATTGGGGTGGTATGCATGTAAATGCCCTTATTAAAAAAAATAAATAAATAAAAAAAACTTTAGGAGAACATGAAGCAATGGCTTTTAACATTTTCTAAGAAATTGTGCCTCGAAATTAGTGAACCGATTATAAAAAGTGGTCACTTTTCCCTCTAAATTTTAGGTTCCTCACTTAGACTTTAAGCATAAATTTTAATAAAATCCCAACTTATATATATATATATATATATATATATATATATATATATATATATATATATATATATATATATATATATATATATATGTATATAACGCTTTATTGAATAAAGTAATTAGCATTATTGCCAAATGAAAATATCACAATCATCTTCCCACTTTTAAGATATTGGTATGTATGCTAATCATCCTAAATTAAAATTTGGACCCATTTTTATGTAAATTTATATGAGAGTGTAATAAATAGCTACATATTGTTGAGCTCTAAAGTTCTGAAGCATACTATCCTCGTCTTCCTCATCCCCGTACCAGCACAGAACCCCAGTCGCATTTAAGAGACAAAACGCCAAAACTAATCCTCCATTCCTAAGCCCCAAGCAAACATAGTCCCAATTCACAGCAACCAATTAGAGGAAGAAAAATAATTCTCGATGCGGATTGATGGTATTGAGATGACATTCATTTATCACGTCAATATCATCAATCTGCATATATAGATACCGCACGTAATATTCGCTCTAACGTAATAAAAGAGAGACTTACATCCGGAGTGCTTCGGGGATAGTGAATTGATCCAGAGAATAGAATTCTTCTCGTCCCATTAATCAAAAGCGCCCTCCCATCGTACGTTACCTCTCTTCCATCCGTCCATACCGCCGCAACCAGCACCGCCGCCACAATGATCTCCACCGCCGCCGACTTCATCTTAATCTCGGTTCCTCCCCTCCAATAAAGTTTTCAATTACAGAGCACAATGGATTCTCAGTCTTAATTCCATCCTCTGAATATATATGAATCCCCACTCGCTTTCTTGCCTTAATTGTCTTCTTTCTTGGCTTCTTTTTGAAGTATCAAAGAGCTATGGCGTCTGATAGAGAACGTTGTAAGAATGGAACTCAACAAAAACTGCCGAGAGGGCAGAGACTCTTATATCCTACTGTGCATATGGTTCTTTGGTGCGAGGTATTGGATCTGCCGTCAGTTCTGCTTTGGGAGTCGTGCTGACTTGTCCATAGTTAGTTATGCGGGAATTAGTGGTACGTTGTGCTGCGGTAGTTGCGGGGTGAGGGTCTGAATTTTGATAAAATTGATTTAGAGTGAAGTTAGAGATTTGGATACTTTATTAATTTCGGATTAACTTAATCTAATCCTCGTAATTAACCTATGGATGACCAGCTGTTTCAAGAACATTATAACTTGGAACAGAATTCTAAGCTGTTTATATTAATGATGGAGATTCTGTTTGGGTAGAATGATATGAGTTATGCCATTTGTTGAAGAATCTTCTACTGCCACAATAAGTAAGGGTGCGAGCTTAGGCTGAGCGAGCTGCGCATGTGTTTGAGTTCGACACATTAAAATGGCTCGTGAATAGTTTGTTTGTGTTTGGCTCAAATAAATATTTGTATTTGTTTTCAGCTCGTGTTTGACTCGAATTGACTCGTCAAATTAACTATTAGAATAGATATGAACTTTATATTAGTAAATATATATTAATAGGAGAGTCTCAGTTTCAGCTCGTGTTTGGCTCTTATGACTTGATGTTAACATATTGGTAATCCACCTAGTATTGATGTAGTTTGTGATGTGGATTCTCTTCAAAGCACTTTTTTGTATATATTTTTATAAAGTTAATTAGTAAATAGCACTTATAATTTTTTCTTGCATACATTTCTTTTGACTTAATAATCTTTTCATATGCTCAACAGAAGGAACTCAGCCTCTAGTATGTAGAGACTTACTGATGCCACCACAATCAGGATAAAAATTTGCGTGCGTAAAACGTACGCAGCGCTGCGTCCGTCATCCAATAGGAGGTTGTCACAGACGTATAATCTTCATGTAACCTAACTGTAACTTACAAAAATAAAGAGATTACAGGGAGGTTACAGACAGGTTACATGAGATAAAAGACAGAAATACCCCCAATACCCTATGAATAACCTCCATGTAACCTGGATGACGGACGCAATGTTGCATACACTTTACGTACGCAAATTTTTTCCCACAATCAGATGCTTGCTTTTATTGTTTCTACTTTCTTCTACGTATATAGATAGGAGAGCTTTAGGCTCTGCAAAGCCCAACCCACACTTCCTCTCTAATCCGAAGTGTCCTTTGCCTATGTTCATAGAGCGCAAGAAAGCAACGCTTCTTATCTAAAAAGTTATTTTAATATCTTTTTTTTTTCCTATGTTAAATCTCCAAAAGTTTTTCTATAACAGAAAACATACAAATAAGAATCATTAGGGTTAGAACACTATGCATTTACTATCTAAGAGTATATATCAAGATAATAGTTAGTACCTCAAATTCTCTAAATTATATATTGCACACCTCTATTGGAATCCTCTTCTAGGAATAATATGGAGCCCTACATTTGCTCCCAATTATATCTTTTCTTTTATGTGTTGTTTGTCTGGATGGATTGAACCTGTAAAAGAACTTTTAATTAGTACTACATAAATTAGAAAATAAACAATAATGCTTAAAAACATACATATCTTCATTAGATTCAATATAAGTGTGTAAAGTGTGTCCCAACATAACCATACTTAGTAGAAGTAGATAAACCAACTCGATATGTTAATGGTGGTGGATGTTAATAGTTGGGATCCAAATAATTAGCTTAGGGCTTAAATGGGTAAAATGGAGTGGTTTAGGCAAAAATTAGAGTTCTAGGCTGGGGGAGTAGTACAAGGTAATGAGATTGGCTAGGAGGTTATGTTAGTGAGAGTAATAGTGGTGCTTGATAGAAAGCTAGGATAGAAAGCATTTTTCTTTACTCTTGAAAATAATAATAATCAATCAATAAGTGATGTCATCACCACCACCTAATTTCATCGATAATAAGAAAATATTAAATGATTAGAATAGTAATAAGTATTCTAAACATTAAACATAAATGTAGTAGTGCATATGAAAGAAAATTTTAAAAAACACTTTACACACATGTTCTATAATTTTTTCAGTTGAATCATTAAAAGTTAAAATTAAAGTTTTCTCCTCCTCATCATCACTGTACTCATCAATAGACTAACCAATTTTCTCATAATCACTAGTAATATCTTGTAAGTTTATCACCAAATAAAAATCCATAATTTGAAGTTGGAATCAAACATCTCCTTTTAATAGAGATCAAAAGTACTAATATTTTGAAGTTAAAGTATTGCTGTAGAATAAATAATATTTATGAAAACCCAATCTATTTTTTATTTTATTCTTCTAGAATATTTAAGATAATACAATTGAGTAGTTTGATGAACTAAAATACAAGGGGTGAAATTTAACTTATCTTAAACTCAATTTAACATATTTGATACCCTATAACTTATATGTTCTAATTTTGTGATTAATAAAATGATCAAATTAATCATAGTTGAAAAGATAAAGTTTAACTAGAATATTGTAATTACAAAATCTCTTATAATTCTGTATTAATTTATCTCATCATCTTAATGCGTGTTTTTTCTAGCAAACACACACACAAGAGTTAATTAATTAATTATTTATCTATTTATTTTACAGCAAGAGCTAGGTAAAATTCATAGACATTCACATAAAGAATCGGCTGTGTATTCATGTTTTGATTGGTCCACGATAAGGCCATATAAGTTATAATTCATAATTCAATCAATAATATCTTAAGTAAATTTATGAGAAAGTGTAGCTAATAAATTGAGAAAAAAATGTATTAATAGTCAAAATTGCTTACATGCAATCTAAATCATATTGCAAATTCCTTTTTAATATTATATTAATAGTAGTAGCAACTTTAGTACAAAGAGCTCATTAATAACCTATAATCATTATTAATTTTTTTATAATAAAGTAAATATCATCCGTCGGCTTCATAGAGAGCTTATAATTTTGAAGAAATTTATTCAAGAAAATGTTGAACTTTATCATAGTTGAGCATAATATAAAGTGTTGTTGCCTTGAGCCCTTTATCATTCAAGAATCTTGAAATGCTTCTATTCAATAATTTTCACAATTATTGAAAAATAGAAAGTGCATTGTGGGAAACTCCTAAACCTTTAACATCAACCTTATATATATGTGACTCAAAGTAATAAAAAAATGAAATAAAAACTCTCTTAAGGTAAATATGTTTCACATATTAAGCTTGCAAGGTGTGATTTATTTTTAAAATTATCTCACGTTTGTTCAGAATATGTAATATTTTAAAAAATTAAATATTATTGAAAAGATAATGTATTCATCCTATTAGAAATTTGGAATTTTTACTTATCAAATGGATACATCCATCGATAGTATACTGAATCCCCAACCCTAGCCTTATAGAATAGATTTATTAGCAATTGCTCAATTGAGTAGAAAAATGCAGGGCAAAAATATCATTTCTAGCTTGCATAATATAGATGGAATTTTCATTTCATGCTGTCTTATAACATCACCATTTAAAAGAGCACTACACAGTTCAAAATATTGAGCTTATTTGGAGAATTTAATATTTGATAGAGCAAATCATTAAATTTAGGTAACAACAAAGACTGTAAGATAATGCGACAATAATAACAATTCATTCCAAATATCTTTCCTATCCTCTAATTAAAAAACTTACTCAAATTAGATGCATAATGTTGGGCAACTCTAATGATTGTGTGCACTCACACATAGCTCTTCATTTATCTAATGTGAGCTAATACTTAATTTTAGACTTCAAAAATTTATAATGTGACTATCATAACATTTCACAGAATGTTGGTCTTTAAAAGAGAAGCATAAAAAAAAGTTAAGTGTTGCTGAGATGAGAATGCTTAGGTGGATGAGTGGCTTGACACTTAGAGACAAAATCCAAAATTAATATATTTGTGGTATGGTTGGTGTAGTTCTGGTGGTGAACAAGATTAGAGAGAGTGGTGTTAGATGGTTTGTTCGCACTAAACTTAGACCATCTGATGATTTGGTTAGGAGAGTAGATGTTCAAATTCGACTTATCTTAAGAAAGATAGATGTAGACCTTAAATGACTCGAGCTTATTGTATAAAAAAATATTAATATAATTAGAATTAAATGAAAATATGACACTCAATAGGATGCGAAGGATAAAAATAATTCATGCAACTTACTCCATTTAGTTGATAAAGACTTGTTGTTGTTGTTGTTCTTCTTCTTGTTGTTGTATCTAAATCTCTTGGAGCTCTAACTCTCTTCTTATGTAGTACTCCTTTAAGTTTAATATAGTTTTCACATTATCTTAATTTTCTCCTTTAACATATAAACCATGTTAATATATTAATCAAGAAATTTGTCTCTGTATCCAAAACATAGAGACTACATCTAATAAAATTAGTATTCTAGTAAGATAAGTTTTAGAAAATAATTTTTAACTAATTATTATTCACATCATAATATGAAACCCTACTATCAGATATCTTTGGTGTGTCAGTTATCTTTGGAATCAAACTAATGAGTTGCCATAACTCATCTTCACTTAATCTTGGTAGACACTTTTAATTTTCAACACTATTTTTGATGAATGCATCTTTATTTATTCTAAAGAGGTGATCAACAAACATAAACATATTATGCCAAACAATAAATAATTTTTTCTACCATTTTTGTATAAAAGCATTTGATAAATTCATAAAAAATAGACACCTAACTTTCCTGCAGTAATCCATCCTAATAATATTTTGTACATAGGTGAACCATTGATAATTCACATAAGTGTAGCCTTGCATCGAATTTTTTTGACAACGATATAATTAATGGTTATACAGCTATCCCATAAAATATTTAGTTCATCTTTTAATAGCTACCAAAATATATCTATTTTACCTTTAGAGCTATCTTGTCTAGGTATAATTAATATGGAAAACACAAATAGTGTGGTTATGCACATTTATAAAGAGATATTACGAGGCATAACTATCACATGATAATATAAATAAGTCAAGACAGGCTGACTGCATGGCAAATATGCTTAGTCAACAGGCCCATCCATTTATATATACATGAATTATTATTGGAAGATTCACCTATGTTAATTTTTGCTCTTACTAGTTGACTGATTAGCATAAAACATGCCTTAGTTAATTTAATCACTTTGTTTTGTGACCATTGGCACAAAGCATTCCCTTGAAAATAACATTGTCCACTCAGTGCAGAATATTCCATAGTCAATTTGATCCTTTGTAGCTGATCATGAATGTAGGATTTGTCATAGTCAACAAGGATTTATAATCAATTAATTCATTTAGGATATGCCTTGGCCATTAATCTTGAATTTAGAATATGCTATGGTCAAGGGAATCCTCCCTTTAGTGACTGGTGTAGGGTATGCCCTAGTCGATTCGACCTTTGTAATTGAGATTTGACATTGGATATGATATGTTCAAATAAGGTATAAAACTTAATTAGTTGTAGTAGGGTATGAATTGGAAAACATGATTTTAGCATAGGTTATGCACCATATAGCAGGATCCTCCACACATATGAATATACATATTTGGTCAATCAATGCAATACACTCCTTAACCAATTTTTTGTTTCATGGTATTGATATTTGACATAGGATATGCCTTGTTAATATGATTTACCCTATGTCAATTGAAAAAGGATAAACCTTTGCCATAAATTTGTCTTAGGAAACTAGATCTCTCTCTCTCTCTCTCTCTCTCTCTCTCTCCCTATACACACACGCGCGAGAGCGCGATCACAAGGCATAGGATATGCTCTATTTGGATCATTGGGCTCTTTGTAGACGGGACAATTGATGTAGGCTATACCCTAACCGATGTGATCTTTTATTTAATCACTTGGCATATGATATACCTTGGCCAACTCAATTTATTTATAGTATGACCCTTATCATAGGACATACCCTAAACAATAGGAACATCCACCATCATATAAGGAAGATTAGTTAGCTCATGTTAATAACACCTTGCTTGACTAAAACACCATTTTCACATGGTTTATTAGTCGACTCATGTAAGATAGCACTCTCCTCGACTAAAGCACCACATTCATATGGTTGGTAAGTCAAATCATGTGATGTAGTGCCCTAATTAACTTAATGCCACCTTCATATAATTAATAAGTCAATTAATGTAAGGTATCTCCATACTTGACTAAATCACCACCTTGAAAATTTTGATTGGTAGGTTTATGATAGAATCTACCCTAATATACTAAATTGTCATTTCACATATGATGGTTGGTCATTTCATGTCATGATATCCTACTTGGCTAGATCATTCCATATATGCATGTTATATAATAACGAGTTTGAAAGATTCTTTACTAAGAGGGTAACTGACACGCCTAAAATATATATGTTTTTTGCTATATTATTTTACTTATTTTTTGATGATATTACACTTTAAAGGAATGTATTTTGTATGTTTTTTGGTTTTAGGTACAAGAAATGGTGATTGGAACAAAAGGAAGCGAAAACGGTGCAATTTGGAGTAAAAACGAGCAAGAAATGAAATTTCGCCCTGATACCTTTCGATAAGTCTTTTGATGCTTAATCTCTTTTACATTTCTTGCATATTTTTGAATGAGATTACACTTTAAAGAAAGATTGTTTTTATACTTATTTTGTAGGGCTATCTGTTACGAACGCAACGCAACTGAAATGGGGCGAAACGGAGCTAAAACAGAGCCAAACGGTGGAGCCGCGCAGCAGCCTGCTCGCCGACAGTGAAATCGATCTCGCCGATGGCGAGATTTTTCCGAGACCACCGGAAAATGGCCAAAAAGACCGCCGACAGCGGCCTCGAACCCGCCGACAGCGGCCCGGACGACCATGAACCGACATTTGGCGGTTTTAGGCCAATGTTCGACGTATTTGGACCCTTTTTCGAAGGGGTGCTTAAGGAGACTCTTGGAAATTCGTCCATACTCTTTAAAAATGGCAAATTTGTGTTAGAAATGTGTAGATTAGAGAGAGAAAAACAATAGAGAAAAGGAGAGAAAAACTTAGAGGAATGTTTATGATTATTAGATTAATAGTAGAAATGTAGATTTCTACCCTTTTGGAGAGATTGGAGAGGAGATTTTGAGAGAATTTGTAAGGGATTTCGCTAGCATTGCATGGATCGCCGGGAGACTTTATGGGAAAGATCTTCGTCTTTTTTTCAAGGGGAAAAAGCTATGTATTGTTCTTCATTATCTTATAATTTTGTAAACATTTATTTAGTAGATTTGCTTTTGTTAAATGAAGTTTCCTTTACGTTTTCTTCGTGCTTTGTGACGCATCTCTCTTACTCTTTCTTCTTCTTTGGAAATAGTGGCAAAAGAAGATTATGTCATTATTTTGCTTTTACTTTTCTTTCGCAATGAGTAGAAATCATGCTTAGGATTTTGTGATGCATGGTAAAAGTAAATTTAATTATAAATGTGATTGTTTTTACTTGCACTTCATTTACATTGCAATAAGGGCCCATTGTAGTGTTAAAATTCGTTGTAATTGCATCAACCCGAAAGGGCGGTGTAGTTCTCAACAAAGTGGAATCACATTCAAATTCCATGGATGGTGAAGTTCACGGGAATTGAATGCAAATAAATAGGGAAATATAATTATCGGGCGTAGAATTGGAGATTTTAGAGTGACGAGCTAAAATCCTCGATTCGGTCCTATCGTTTGGGTGTTGAAGTGTAGATGTTAGCCCTCGGGCGAGGGGAACGTGGGAGCTCCGAAGTGGCGGCCGGTATCCTCCCGGCCAAGCGCAGATTCAGTAACCAAGCATGGGATTAGTCGATGTTCTTTATGCTCGGACCAAAGGGTAAAGAATAGAATTGCTCCTTTTTGACACATACAATATTTAATGCATCTCATTCCTATACATTATCTATTTCATTACATAAGAATAATAGTTTTTAATATCTCAAAACTCTCCAAACCAACTTATCCAAAAAGGGTTATCTTTAGAATTATTATTTGCATTTAAATATAGTTACTATCTTTACGTTTAACACTTGCATTTAAGAATAGTTGCTAGATAAACACAATCTTAATCAACCTTCCAAACTAAAGACTATTAGTAGTAGACTAGAATTTGACTAAAGACTTCTTACTTCACTTCCTCGTGGGATCGATACTGGGGTTTTTAAAGAAAACTCTATATTACTTGAAACGATACGTATACTTGCGTAGTACCCCTAGTGTGTAAAATATTTTCTAATTTTTATATCATTTAAGAGTTTGCACACAAGCCGCTATTTATAAATCGGGTCAAGTTTTTTGGCCATCTTTTGGAAGTTAATTTATTGCGTAATTGCGGGTTGGGTCAAGTTTTTGGCGCCGTTGCCGGGGAAGCTTCGGTAAGAACTTTAGGAGAATTTTAGTTGAAATAATTAGGCTTAGACATGGAAAACTGTAGTGTCGTAAAAACTGTTTTGTGTGAAAAGTGTTTTTATATGAAAAAGTGTTGTGAAAAAACTGTTTGTGTGAAAAATATGGTGTTCGTTCAAATGTTTTATTGTGTTGAATATATTTCATCTGTTATTTATTTAATTATTAATGTATTGTTTGATTTATTAAATATGCGAAACAAAGGATCTGCAGTACTTGTACCTTATGATCCCGAGTTTGAAAAAAATAAAAAATTAAAAATACAGAAAGGACTCGAAAAACTAGAAATGGAAATGGAAAACTTTAAAGATAATAACTTAGAAAATCATCATAAATCATTGAGGGATTACATAAATCCTACGACAGATGAAATTCACTCTAGTATACAAAACCCTATCGTAGAAGCTGACTCATTTGAAATAAATCCTGAGATTATCCAACTGGTGCAGAACAATCAGTTTAGGGGAACTCTTTTGGAGGATCCCTATTTACATTTATCAAATTTTCTAGAACTTTGTGCTACATTTCGTTATAATGGCATGTCAGACGATGCTGTTAAACTAAGGCTTTTTCCTTTCTTACTAAGGGATAAGGCTAAAATGTGGTTATATTCATTAGCATCTGGCTCAATTAAAAATTGGGAGGAGTTAACTAAAAAATTCCTAGCTAAGTATTTTCCACCTTCAAGGACCACTAAACTTAGAAACGATATTATCTCATTTTGTCAGTATGGAGGGAAATCAATATACGAAGCCTGGGAAAGATTTAAGGAACTCCTAAGAAAATGTCCACACCATGCTCTGCCCGATTAGTTAATCATTCAAACTTTTTATAATGGGTTAGTAGAATCCTCAGGTCTATTATTGATGCTGTCATTCGGTGGATCATTAATGTCAAAAACATTTGATGAAGCGTATGCATTAATTGAAGAAATGGCTACAAATGAATTTCAATGGCCCTCTACAAGGGTAAATCATAAAAATGTAGCTAGTATTCATGATACGGATACGATTTCAATTCTTGCATCTCAGATTGCTGCAATATCAAGGAAGTTAGACCAATTTGAAATGAACCAACCTCAATTTACTTCTATAAGTGAGGAAAGTTCATTAGGGCATATGATTGATTCTAAATTATCATATGAGACTTTAAATACCATAAACAACCCGTACTCTAACTTTTACAACCTGTAGTTGGGAGAACCATCGTAAATTTAACCGGAATCCTACTACTGACGATGGAAACCAACAATGGGAAAATAATTATGTAAATCTTAATGGAAGTTGGAATAATCAGGGGAACACATGTTGACCTCATTTTTGATGAGGTCTTCTCTTCTTCTCTTTAGTACTTGGGATCTAGCCTTAGGCTTTTCCTTTGATCGTCCTAGAGGATTAGAATTAGGACCTCACCACTTAGAAATTCAAACCACTTCTTAACTCCCCGCAAACTCCACTAACTCGATTGTAGACCCCTAATCACCTAGAGGGTCGAAATCAAATGTGGAAGTTTAAAGGACGAGTTCCTATAGGACTCTTTGGCCTTAGGACTACCCCAGGTGGCATGGTGCTAGTGAAGGGGCTGACTTACACACACACTACACCTATACACTACATTTTCACACACACCTCCTAAAACCACACCCATACCCAATTTGACCTCCTGACTCATGAAGGTGATTCACATGGATGGTCCTTAACCCCTAAGCCCTTGGCTAAGAGGGTTAGAAACAACATAGTGAATGCCTCAAATGAGTCCCTTCTTGGCTCATATAGGCTTAACATGGCTTCATGACTCAATAAAAATGATTTCATTCCACTTACATTTACCCAATCTTCAATTTTCCAAATTTTCAATTTTTGACCCCCGGGACCCTACACCCGCTAACTTTACCCAAAACCCTCGAAATTACCCAAATTTTTCAAAATTTCCAAATCACCCAAAATTCCCCAAAATTAACCTTGAACATTTCCTCACCACTCAAATTGATCATCCATAGCAAAAAATACCAAAAATTCCAAAAATACCTCCAAATACCCAAAATGCCCCTCTTGACCCAAAAATCCAAAAATTCAGAAAATTCCCAGAAAATTCCAGAAAATCCCAAATATTCCCAATTTCATTTTGTTCAATTACACCATGGGCCAATTTTGTCAATTTACCCCACTTTTGTCAAAATCCCCAATTTGACCCATTTTAACCCAAAAGTGAACCCAATGTCAAACCAAACCTACCCAATTGACCCAAATTCTGGTCCAATTCAATTCTAAACTGAAATTCAACATCCCCAACACCAATCTAGACCAAATACAAGCCCAATTTGATTGACATTTGAATCCAATTTCACTTTTGACCTTAAAGCCCAATTTGGACCCATGACCTAAACCTAGCCCAAACCAAACCAATTTAACTCCAATTAATCCCAAATCTTTTCTAAACCTTCCCTAACATCCCCACAAACAAAACACTAACATGATTTGCCCAAAATTTAGACCCAAACCCCACTCGAATTCAACCCAAAGCTAAAAGACCCAATTTTGACCTAAGCCCAAACCTAACCCAAATAAGCCCAAACCCCAAAATCAAAACCCAACCAAAGCCAAAACCTCTTTGAAACATTCCCATAAACATTTCCCAACATTAATTTTACATCAATTTCAACCTTAGCCCAACATTGGCCCAAGTTAGCCCAATTTGACCTACATTGGCCCATTTACCAAAGAGATCCAAATTCAACCCAATTCAAACCCAAACCACCTCAAGTTTGTTTCAAACCACTCATGACATACCCCTAAACCAAACCCAAAAATTATTTGGCCCAAGCCTTCACCAAACTTTCATCCTAAAATCCATTTTAAAATCCAAAAGCCCATTCCCTTAAACCACTTTAAAAGCCTACCTTTACCAAATTTTAAAAGCCCAAACCCATCCTAAAGCCCACACTACAATCTCATCTCATCCTCAATCAATTAATATCACTCCCTAAGTGCTAAATCCATCATGAAAATCAAACCAAAATGGTATTATGCCAAATCCCATCAAATGACCCCAAAATATCCAAAATCCTTAAAAATCCATTTTTATGAAATTGACCAAACTTTTTCCAAGCCATGTGCAAGCCATGAAGCCATGCATGAGCCACATGGAAGCCATGAAAGCCCTTTACATGTCACCATGCTATCTTGGGCAAATGGAGGGGTCCTTTCCATATTCCCTTAAGGTGATTAACCATGTTCATGTCTCCCCTAAACCATGTTTGATCTTAATTGTACTTGGATGGTGACCTTTCCCCACTAATCAAGTTGACCAAAACCACTTTCTCTTCAGCCCAAACTAGCCATGGGGAGGTGCACCTAGCCCAAAAGGATGGGTTGACCCAAATCAAGCCAAAATTGCCTCTCCCCCATACCATTTTAATCCAAGCCCTTTACAAATGTCCATGGCCAATTGACTGCACAAACCTCCAGCCCTGACCCACCTGACCCTGAGGGTGACCCATGCTTGCCGGCCAGCCACCTGGGCTGCCAGAAAACACCATGGTCGAGACATGGGCAGGAGCCAAACATTGAAATTCCACCTTGCTGAGCTGCCCCATGCCCAATGGCCACCATGGCTGTTCTTCCCTTGACCTAAGCAGCTGATCCCAAGCCTTGAACCCCCCGGGAGGCCCCGCACCCTCTCCTATTTAAACACCCCTCTCTCGGCCATGAAAGAGGTGCTGAACCAACCTTAAGGAAACTCTGCCAAAATCATTCCGGACCACTCTCTACACATAGAGCATTTGATTCCCACCGGATTTCAACTTCAATTCCCTCCAGTCGAGCTCAATTTTGAATTCAAATTTCAGAGACAAAACCAGGACACTTCTTCACAGTGGACCAATTCCCAAATTGATTGATCCTACACCTTCACCAGACCAAGGGAAGAAGTCCACCAGCAAAAGCCCCCTCTCCAGGCCACCCATCTGTTCCAGACTCCAAGCTTTGTGATCGGGCTTGGTCGAAATCATACCTAGACAATTCACCAGGCCGAGGGACTTCATCTGGAGCTTGCTTGGACGCAATCGAAGGTGACACAACCCTCAGATTGAAGCCACACTTCTCTGAGCAAAGGTATCAGCTAACTCTTTATCCCGAGCTTCTGGAGATTCTCCATTTCAAATGCCTTAATTTCAATGCATGATCAACGTATAGATGTATTCGTCTCTTCAAGACGAATCCATAGAGCACAAGAACACGAAAACCCGTTAAGTATTGAGTGAGATATTAGGGATTTAGTGTGGACGGTTTTCGGGTTAGGAGGCTTGGGGACGATGAACGGATGCCGTTCATTTAATACACGCGCGGACGGACGGCCAGGATCGCGCCGGATGAGGAGACGGAACGATACAGCGGGCCCCCGGAGCGCTGAGTTGGACGATGGCGCCGAATCAGAAGACGACACGTGGCGTTTCGGAGATGCCTAGGTTGAGTTGGCGCCGCGTGGATAAGTAGAAAAATAGGTTATTTTTCTATTTATTTAATTCCCTAAACTTCAAAAATGCATAACTTTATGTATAAAAATCAGAAAAATAAAATAAAAATACCCTCTTGCTCAGTGAACAGAGGAGAATAATGTGGAAAAGAAATCATTCAATTTCATTGAGTATTTGATTTTTAATAATTTATTTACTCTCTGCACACTTTCAATTCTCCATGCATGTATACAATTCACCATGGCATGAGATCATAGGGCTTTTGAAGCCTCTGAATTTAGGAACATTCCCTGAATTTTCCAAAGTCAGAGGCCATCCCTATGAAGAGTTATTGATTTTTCAACTCTAGGTTGCTAGTTTGAGTATTTTAATTCCAATAATTAGAATATTGTGAAATAAATTCTAGAAAAATTTGGTGATGTTTATTATGACCAGAGGACCCTAGGAAAAATAGGTTTTGAGTTAACTCACTTGGAATAACCCTAATTGGCTTAAACACCCAAAATGGAGTTTTAATTAATTAGAGCTAATCATACATCAAATTGACTTGAAATCAATCCTCCACTGACCTTTAGGATCAGAGGAACCCACCATAAAATTTTGAAGTCAATTGGACTTGGTTAGCCCTATCAAATGGGTTGATTAAACCATTTAGCCAAAATTAAATTTAAAAAATTCATAACTTTCAAAATACTTTTCAAAAAATTACCAAATTGGTTTTGAAGCCTCTCTGATATCAGGGGAATTTAAGAAAATTAAAATTGCAATTTTCTAAAAAAGTTAATTTTTTGCATTATTTTAATATTTTTAGTAATTAAAAAATAATAAAAATCACAAAAATAATAAAATTCACCAAAATGTCACATTTTGAATTTTAATCACATAGGAATAAACCCCATATTTTTCTTAGGTCTCTATGATGAGATATTAAATTTTAAAGCCTTAGGGTAATTTTAAAATTAAAAAAATGTATTTTCTAGCATTTCCACTAAAATAATTCTAATAAATCAAAGAAAAATCAGAAAATTGTAAAAATTGGTTCTCTAATTTCCTTGATATCAGAGAGATTTTTGAAAAATATAAAATTCATTTTTCAACCTTTATTTTTTTTTTAAATTAATTAATACTCCAAAACTCAATATAACTATAATAAAAAGAATATAATTCAAAAAATCACCAAAATTGGTCCAAGTGGTCCTCTAGTCATTAGGAATGTCCCATAATTTTCTTAAGGACAAAAACTTTCACTTGGTCATATTATTAAATTTTCCTTGGAAATCCCTATTTTCCACCAAAAATAATTATATAAATAAATTAAATACAGAAAAATCGCATTTTCTCCTCTAATGTCTTTATTGACATATGAGTGAAGTCACATAAAAATTTCAAATTCATTTAAGCTCAATTTAGTGAGTTATGAAATTATTAAGCTTGAAGGGCAAAATGGTAATTAAAATTCTAACCCCTAATTAAAACTTTAGGCTTAATAAAATGAAAAAGTAAAATATTTGATCTTAATCTGATTTGGATGATTGAAATTTAAATAATTAAAGGGTAGAAACCTACTGAACAATTTAAAAATAATTAAAATAAACCTTAATCAAATAATTAATTAAATTTGGAAGAATAATAAATTTGGAATTATTAAAATAGGGATGTCATTAGGAAGAGATTTATTCTTTAATTTAAGAATCCCTAAATTAATCATCTCAATAATATTTAATTCCTAATTAAAATGATAATCCAAATTTAAAATTTAAAATGCTAAAAGACTTAATCATTAAATTAAATTAAAGTTAAATTATTTAAATTAAATCCTTTTAAAATTTCAATTAAATTAATACTTTAACAATTAAAATTAAATCATCTTTAAAACATAAAAAAATAAAATATTAAATTAAAATTAAAATTAAAATTAAATTAAAATTTAAATTAAATAAAATTAAATAAAATTAAATTAAAACATATTAAATTAAATCAAATTAAATCAAATTAAATCAAATTAAATTAAATTAAATTAAATTAAATTAAATTAAATTAAATCAAATTAAATTAAGTTAAATTAAATTAAATTAAATTAAATTAAAGCATATTATATTAAATTAACTTAAATTAAATTAAATTAAATTAAACCACATTAAATTAAATTAAATTAAATTAAATTAAATTAAATTAAATTAAATATAACATAAAGAATTCAAAAATAAATCTAAAACAACTTGAACACTATTCCAAACTTAAACTCATTAATTGAAATTAAGTTAAATCATAAATCATTTGAACATCCATTTGCCCTCGAAAGCTCTTGTTGTCATAACTCCTAAATGGAGTGTTAAGTGAAGTGTTACTTCATTTATAAGATATTCAAATGTCCTAGTTCACTCGAGCAAGATAATAAACTTGAACTCCCGGACGATTAATTCATTTGTATAATTAAATTCTCTTGGACTTAAAATAATCCTAGAAATATTGAAAAGATGTTTAAGACTCGTCTTAAACACTTCCTCGATATGATAGGATATTTATAAGAACAATTGAACTTAATTGTTCTTTGATGAAGAAAATCGTCCTCAAACCAAAATACAAGAACCTAGACGTCATAGGAGATGACTAGCTATAGGATTAGGAACTTGGTAGAAAACCATAACCCTTCCCTTAGCTTTACCTAGGAACTTGCTTTAAAACCTTAAATATTCTAATTGTGTTTTAAGTGCAGCTTGGGATGACGGGAAGACCCTCCAGGTACGCTTTTATTTTATTAATTTACCTTATTGCAATTTATTTAATCGCATCACACTTAGTTTTCTTGCATGATAAACAACTGTTGCATGAAAACCCACACCTTTAGGATAGTCCCTAAAACTGAAACCAAAACTAAATTAAAAGTCATTACAAGATAAAATTCACCGCCACAACATTTCAAAATATAAAACAACTCAAAATTTAATCATAAACAAAACAACAAAACTACAACTACAACTAAATTAAACGTCTTATTGGATGATCGGGAATACCTCGGATGATGTAACCTACGTGTTGCTAACGGGATTTCCCACGGTCTAAATGAAAGTGTGGAACTCATTCAGTTGAGTTTAGCAAATTCATCTGGACTAAGTGAATCCGATAAAAATAACGATGCCGGAAGGATGGAACCGTGGGATCTTAACCCGTGTTGTTATAATCAACTTTAAGATTTGTTTTAATTAAAACATAAAAAAAAACTTGGAAATTAAGACTTTCTCTAAACCGAACACTTCTCTCATCTCCCGATTTATGACTTCTAAAACTAAACCTCCGCAACAACAAGGAGCTCGGAGCATGGTGGGCAAGCACGGCCATCGTCATCGAGCAAAACCCGAGTCTACTTCAACAAAACTTTCTTAGAATTAAACAACCAAGCCATAGGACTTCGAGGAAGTTCGCACTAGTGCAACATAAATCCTCAACTCTTCGTTAGGCATTTGCATGATCATATCATGTAAATTAAGCCCTAACCGGTCTTAGGACTCCGAGGTAGTCGTCCGATACGACATAAACCCTCACATCATCGAGGTTATTTGTATGATTTTGTCATACGAATATAAGTCCTAACTAATTAAAATTGGCAAGATCAAAATACTAAATAAACAATAGGACTTTCCTAAATCCAAGCCAAACAAATAGGATAGTCGGGAAATTACCGAAGTTCGCTTCGAATCTGTGATTTCTCCTACTTCTCTTCCTTTGGACTCCTGAAATAAATTGTTCCAAATTTGATCCATTTCCTATTGAAATTCTAAAATTCAATCCCTTGAAAACTTAAACTTTGAAATCCTTAAGAGCAGAACTACTGATTATTATCGAGAGTTTTCTTAGGTGATTCCCGTCACTTAAGATGTAATTAACTATAGAGGCTTGCCCTTATAGGGAATTTTAAGAACCCAGGTAATATAAACCCTGTTTAATATTTTCATATTAAGCAGGGGAACTTGTCGGCTTATAAAATTGGTTCGCAGACCAAACGGATGTCACAAATCTCCTAGTTTATTTAATCGAGCCCCATCATCAGGCAGTGTGTCTATTCTTCGGGATAGATACACGGTTTGTGATGCGATGCTCGTTTATATAAACTATTTGGGATGTGAGATCGGTTTGATTTCATATCTTAAAATTTTCAAATTTAAAATTATTTTCAAAATCAAATACTACTTTCTAAATTATATATATATTTAAATTAAATTTAAAATTCGCCGACAACTTCTGTAGGCGACCCCTTTTCAAAACACATAACCTAAAAATATGCCGACAACACATACTATAGACCTTCATATCCACTGGACTCTAACAATGGTCAACAATTTGAGGATAAGAAAATGTCTATGGAAGAAGTGGTATTGCAAATGGGAAACCAGTTGCAAAGTCAAAATGCTGCGATTAGAAACATAGAGAATCAACTGGGACAAATTGCTAGTTCACTTAGCAATAGACACCAAGGAACACTTCCTAGCAACAATGAGATCAACCCTAAAGAGAACACTAATGAACAAATAGAAGCTGTCCAATTAAAAATTGGAAGAGAGATAGAGGATGTGTTTAGAAAAGAGAAAGATGTTGTGAGAGAAACAAAGGAAACTAAAAGACCTGAAGAACATGTTTCTAAGGATCTGGAAAAATTAATATCTCCAACTAAAATCAATTTGGAAAAACCACCACCTCCATTTCCTCAAAGACTTAGACAAGCATGAGTTGGATAAAAAATTTTCAAAGTTCATGAAAGTACTTAAGAAGTTAACGATAAATATTCCTTTCACTGAAGCTTTGGAACAGATGCCAAGTTATGCAAAGTTTATAAAGGATATATTAAACAAGAAAAGGAAATTTGGAGATAACGATACAGTTGCACTAAGTGAGGAGTGCAGCGCTATACTTCAGAAAAATTTTCCTCGGAAACTTAAAGATCCTTGTAGCTTTACAATTCCTTGTGCAATTGGAGAAAAATTATGTGGAAAAGCTTTATGTGATTTAGGAGTGAGCATTAATGTGATGCCTCTATCTATATTTAGAAGGTTAGGTTTAATCGATATTTCTCCCACTACTGTAACCCTTATGTTAGCTGATCGATCTATCATTTATCCAAAAGGAGTTATAGAAGACGTGCTTGTTAAAGTGGATAAATTTATCTTTCCTTTGGACTTTATTGTATTAGATATGGAGGAAGATAAAGAAATTCCAATTATTTTAGGAAGACCTTTCCTTGTTACTGGACAAGCTATGATAGATGTGCAAAAAGGAGAGTTGACTATGAATATTAATGACCAGAAGTAACTTTTGATGTATTAAAAACTATAAAATATCCAGCTGAGAGAAAAGATGATGATTGTTTTTGGATGGATGAAATTGATTATTTAAGTAAAGACCATTTCCAAGAAAGTTTTCAGGGTAAGTTAGCAGATGACATTGAAATAGATTTTCATGATGATTTGAAAACATTACTTAAAGAAGACTGTATGTATGTTCAGGAGAGGTGTGAAATGATGGACGCTACAAAAAATAGTAAACTTTTAATTCCATTTGTTGAAAAATCTCGTGAACTTAAGATGGATGTACCCCAAACAAATTTAAAGCCTATCTACTTAGGGAATTCATCTACACAACCAGTCTTAATATCTTTAGATATGACTCAATCACAAGAAAAACTTGAATTAAATGATGAACAAGATAAAATTATTGAACTAGGACTTGGAAGAGAATATGAGGATAAATTTCAAAAGAACTTTGAGTTGGGAAAAGAGGATAAGGATATTGGAAGACCATTGGAAGAAATTCCTAGGAAATTAGAAAAACCTATTTCCTCAACTAAGATAGATCCTCAATCATTTAATAATTATAAAGGGGAAGAATTGGAAGATTACTTGAATCATAATAGTGACATAGAAGAATTTGATCTTGAATCTGAATTATTTAAAGAGAATCTGACCAAAATTTGGGAGATATTGAAGTATTTTATAAAGATCCATTTCTAATAAATTTCAAGGATGATATTAATATGCGAATTGAAAAAATCAATAGAAGAATATTGGATCTAGAAAGAAATACGAGGAATTATGATATAAATCAAACTGAAAAGGAAGAGCTGAATGAAAAATTAAAATTTGAGGATTTTATAGGAATCCCTGGATCTGAAAATGATTGGGCGATTGATCGAGGATTACTTAAATGAAATTTTAATCCAGGTGGAATCATTTGTCGGGCCCGCGACGTAAAAACCAAGCTCTTTATGGGAGGCAACCCATAGTTATCAGTGTGCTTTAATTTAGTGTGCTTGAGAGTCATGATTGTTAGTGTTGTATGGTGTTTGCTTTAGAGTGGATTGACTTAATCTTTATGTGTCATTATGGATTGATCAGTTTGATTGATGATTGATAGATGTTTGGATTTTTAGTAGTTTGATTTGATATCTGTTTGTGTCATGAGGGAGGTGATTCCTTAACTTCTTATTATGGCTAGAATTGATCTCTTGTAGTAGTTGGATTAATGAGTTCGCTATAACTTGGGTCTCACCCAGACTTGAGTTTTACAAGAGAAATCATGAATTTCGAACATTGATAGTTTCATCTTAATTTGTTACTTCCTTTCTACAACTTTATTTTCATTAGATAGGATTCGCAAACATATTTGATGAATACCATATGGATGATCTTACACTATTTTTTATAACTTTTAGAGGTGCTTAATTATAAAGATTAGGTGATGCCTGAGATTGGTGTCCAGAAACCAATTTATTAGGGGTAATCTTATCTTTGAGATTATAATCTATAAAATCATTTTAAAGTACCTAATTTACTAGTGTAGTGATTCCGTTAAAAATTGAAGGTAACATAGTGAGATTTGATGAGTTAAAGGAAGAATTGACCTCATTTATCATTTGTGATTGTATTTGAATTGTGTGTTTATGTTTGTGTTACAACTTTATTTAGGTATTGAAGAACATTTTTATAATCCCTTGCTGATACATGCTATGCTAGTTAGACTTAGGTTCAGTTAATTTCGTTTTGACATGATTAGTTTAGATTTACTTTCTACTGCATATTGTTCTGTCCTAATGAATACTTGCAAATGATTTTGATAGACATTTGTGTTAGATAGAATTTCTAAATTGTTTTCTTCCTGCTTATATTTTTTGTACTGAATGCTTTATATGTTAAAAATTAAGTTTGGGAGTAGGAAGAAAAATAAAATTTAATGTGAAAATACTTCCTTTTAGTGTAATTTTATTACAAGCATGTTTTAGGCTAGATTTACTTTCTCCTACAGTCATTCTATCCTGATTATGCATGATATAAATTTGATAGGATGTTGTAGTAGTAAGTATATTCAACCTTTACTTTTTCTTCCTGCTATATTTTATGGAATTAATTGCAAAATATTTTAAAATTTAAGTTTGGGGGGAAGAAAAATATTAACTCTTATTTGTTCTCAATTGTTATATTTTCAAAAATTATTAGCATAACTTCAGGCAGTTGAACCTCACTTGAGATAACTAAAATATTTTATTTAAGTTGAATATTATGGAAGGATTGGATGAAAGTTTTTAGTAATAAAAGTTAATTTTATAAGGGTAAGATATTTGGTATGAAAGAATTTGATTATAGTTAACTATTTAAAGTAAAGAAAATTGTATTTTTGAAATGTTAAGAGACTTAAAGTATTGTGTGTTAAGAAGAGATTGTGACTTTATGATGAATAATAAGGCTCATACCTACTTATAAAGTAAGGATGTGTTTCAATTTTAAACTTTGGAAAGAGGAGAGTGAAGTTCAAAATCATTACAGGCTCTCCAGATATAGTAATCCTCATTAAAAAAAAGAAAAAAAAATAAGAAGAAAAAAAATGAAAAAGAAAAAGGAAAGAAAAATATTTATGAGGAGAAGCTTGAGGAGATGCCTAATCAAAAATTGGCTTCACTTGAGTCACCCTAAAGGGAGAACTTGATTTCATTTCTGAATTTATATTTAAAGTATCGGCCTACATTCTAATGAAGTTTGCATGAACTTCTTTTTCACATAATCTTTCAAGGCATTCTTAATGTGACAAATTATGGTTTATCTTGAAATAAATGAAGACTAGAACCCTTAGACTTTATTGATGAATGTTCTTATACTTGTAGTGTTAACCTGAGTTACTGAATTTCTTTCTAAAAGTCTAACCAATATATTCTTTTAAATGAAAAATTTTAGTGTCTTACAGGTGAATAGTACATTGCCCTGAGTTATATTTTTATGTAGTAAAAGTGTTACTTGAGGACAAGTAACAGTTAAGTTTGAGGGATTTTGACACGCCTAAAATATATATGCTTTTTGCTATATTATTTTACTCATTTTTTGATGATATTACACTTTAAAGGAAGGTATTTTGTATGTTTTTTGGTTTTAGGTACAAGAAATGGTGATTGAAGCAAAAGGAAGCAAAAATGGTGCAATTTGGAGCAAAAACGAGCAAGAAATAAAATTTCGTCCTGACACCTTTCGATAAGTCTTTTGATGCTTAATCTCTTTTACACTTCTTGCATATTTTTGAATGAGATTACGCTTTAAAGAAAGGTTGTTTTTATGCTTATTTTGTAGGGCTATCTGTTACGAACGCAACACAACTGAAATGGGGCGAAACGAAGCTAAAACGGAGCCAAACGGTGGAGCCGCGCAGCAGCCTGCTCGCCGACGGCGAGATTTTCCTGAGACCACCGGAAAATGGCCAAAAAGGCCGCCGACAGCGGCCTCGAACCCGCCGAAAGCGGCCCAGACGACCATGAACCGACATTTGGCGGGTTTAGGCCAATATTCGACGTATTTGGACGCTTTTTCGAAAGGGTACTTAAGGAGACTCTTGGAAATTCGTCCATACTCTTTAAAAATGGCAAATTTGTGTTAGAAATGTGTAGATTAGAGAGAGAAAAACAATAGAGGAAAGGAGAGAAAAACTTAGAGGAATGTTTAGGATTCTTAGATTAAGAGTAGAAATGTAGATTTCTACCCTTTTGGAGAGATTTGAGAGGAGATTTTGAGAGAATTTGTAAGGGATTTCGCTAGCATTGCATGGATCGCCTGGAGACTTTATAGGAGAGATCATCGTCTTTTTTTCAAGGGGAAAAAGCTAAGTATTGTTCTTCATTATCTTATAATTTTGTAAACATTTATTTAGTAGATTTGCTTTTGTTAAATGAAGTTTCCTTTATGTTTTCTTCGTGCTTTGTGACGCATCTCTCTTACTCTTTCTTCTTCTTTGGAAATAGTGGCATAAGAAGATTATGCCATTGTTCTCCTTTTACTTTTCTTTTGCAATGAGTAGAAATCATGTTTAGGATTTTGTGATGCACGGTAGAAGTAAATTTAATTATAAATGTGATGGTTTTTACTTGCACTTCATTTACATTGCAATAAGGGCCCATTGTAGTGTTAAAATTCGTTGTAATTGCATCAACCCGAAAGGGCGGTGTAGTTCTCAACAAAGTGGAATCACATTCAAATTCCATGGATGATGAAGTTCATGGGAATTGAATGCAAATAAATAGGGAAATATAATTATCGGGCGTAGAATTGGAGATTTTAGAGTGACGAAGCTAAAATCCTCAATTCGGTCCTATCGTTCGGAGTGCTCGAAGTGTAGATGTTAGTCCTCAGGCGAGGGGAACGTGGGAGCTCCGAAGTGGCAGCTGGTATCCTCCCAGCCTAGCCGCAGATTCAGTAACCAAGCATGGGATTAGTCAATGTTCTTTATGCCAAGCATGAGATTAGTCAATGTTCTTTATGCCTGGACCAAAGGGTAAAGAATATGATTGCTCCTATTTGACACATACAATATTTAATGCATCTCATTCCTATACATTATCTATTTCATTACATAAGAATAGTAGTTTTTAATATCTCAAAACTCTCCAAACCAACTTATCCAAAAAGGGTTATCTTTAGAATTATTATTTGCATTTAGATATAGTTACTATCTTTACGTTTAACACTTGCATTTAGGAATAGTTGCTAGATAAACACAATCTTAATCGACCTTCCACACTAATGACTATTAGTAGTAGACTAGAATTTGACTAAAGACTTCTTACTTCACTTCCTCGTGGGATCGATACTGGGGTTTTTAAAGAAAACTCTATATTACTTGAAACGATACGTATACTTGCGTAGTACCCCTAGTGTGTAAAATATTTTCTAATTTTTATATCATTTAAGAGTTTGCACACTAGCCGCTATTTATAAATCGTGTCAAGTTTTTTGGCCATCTTTTGGAAGTTAATTTACTGCGTAATTGCGGGTCGGGTCAGCAACCCAAGGTTACAATGATTTATCTTAAAGTCTAATTACTTGGACCTACAAGTTGCCTTTTTGAGTTGGTATTTTAATTAACGAAATCATGTTGGGATATGTCCTAACAAATTTAGTTCTCATATATGATGTGTAGCCAATAAGTATAATTTGTTCTATTGATGCAACATACTTGTTAAAAGTCTATTTATAGCATTATTTTTTATGCAATTTGAATATTTAAAGGTTACCTTCATCATTCCCTTTGACCATTTTTTAGGTGTGCCTTAAAGTTGTTCTTGTCATAGCATCATGGCACTACATTCCATTGTATAATGGCTCCTTGCTTGCTGATTAACCCATTTTGATGTACATTTTTATATATATTTATGATCAATTTATACCATCTTTCTTCTTTCACTAGTGTGTATTGCCATACACAATAATAACCGACCCATATTTACCCTTGCAATGTGTGATTATGTTTTATATTGTGAGACATTTTTTGACTTTCTTGCTTTTCTAGGAATCTCGTACACACCAGGCTCTTAGAACAAAAGTAATTCTTCTCTAAAATTTAATGATTTGTCAATTTTAAATAAAATTATGTAAGAATAAACCTTTTTAGAAAAAAGTTTCCTATTCATTCCGAGGCATCTTGATCTTTTTAAAAATAAACTAAAGTTTGGAGTTTCACTTATGACTACAAATTTATAGATCGCAATTTCTGCCTCTTACACTCATCACGATGATGAATTCCCATGCTTGGCATTTAACATGGCCTAATCGTTTGCATATTAATGAAGACTCCAAATTAAGGATATTAAACATTTCATGACATCATATCCTTAGGAAACATACTTGCTTTCTCCCATTTGACTGATCTTATAATTTTGATTTATTCAGATGATTGACTACAGCACTTAAAAATTTTAGTAATTTTCATAATCCAAATAAGATTATAAGTCCATGTCAAGTAACTTTGATTCTGGTGGTTTATATTATATTTAACTTTTCTATTCATAAGCCCCTTATCACAATTTGACAGAGGTAAGTCTTACTCCTTGTTCGTTCAAATAAATACACATAAAAATTTTGGTTGGTCTCTTTTTTGGTTTAGAGTTTATAGAGTTCCCTATGACAAAACAATTTGTAGATTACTGACAAAAAATTTCTGGCTATTTTGGGACAATTTTCTCCATGTCCATGTAGATTTGAAGTCTGTTAACATGAGTGATGGATCTATGAAAACTTGATTAAGTTATTTAAGGCAATTTTAATAATTTCTTACCTATCATTGGACACCATTTTTTAGCCCATTTATTTTCCATTGATTTTTCAACTGGATGTTGTTTTATAAGACCACATTATTGAATGAGGTCATCCATTGAGCTATGTTGATTCACCATCTACCTTGTGTTCCAATTAGCTTTGAATAATGAGGTAGCCCTTACTGAGTTAAAAGCATCGCCCTTCATGACTCTATTGAATGATTCAAAAACGGAAGCAATGTTTTTCTTTTTTTTTCTTTTTTTTTTAACAAGAAATTTCTCGGGTATCCCCTATAATGTGAGAAACTACTATACCATATATTTTTAGGAGTGCACATGTCTCAAATAAGTTTTCTTTTTAAATTATCTTATTAAATGTTGAGGATTATTATAGGTCTTTTTCATAGACTACATTGGGTTACCTTAGCTCAATTCTTTTGGAATTATTTGTCTGACTAATCTCATAAACATTATTATATTAGAATTCTCTTCAATTCTTTTATCGGTTTGTTTGGTAATTTATAATTTTCTTTCTCTGTTCGTCCTTTATTCTTATCCTCAATTTTATCTTCTAGCAGAGTGATGCGATATCTATGGAAGATACGTTGCTTGAGAGTGAGAACTATAGAATGGAACAATACATAAAGCATAAAGTGGCGTCAAAAGATCATCCTACCTAGTCATTCCTCCATCTCAATAATTTGTAAAGTGGTCATAAAATCTTAGTTCATGGCATTCACAACTATTTCTCTTGACTATGGTTTCTATTACATGAAAAGCTACATAATGTATATATATATATATATTATAAATGTGAAAAAATTTGATAGTTTTGTTGTCTAAATACATACACTGTTTTCAATTAAATGTCGGCCATTAGATGTAGCGAAATAGCTATGCCTTCTAGAGGTATGAACCAAGTAGACAATTCAATCATAGGCGATTGCCTAAGTTGGATATCTCCGATGAATCAGGTGATGGCGTTGGGTGAGCCTTCCTTTTTTGTGCTTTATAGATTTTGCCTCTCTATTCAATAAATGAGTCCACTTTATCCTTGGCAAGAAGATGTCTCTAACCCAATTAGGCCAGTTCTCCTAGAGCCCGTCTTAAAAGTCTCAGAGAACCTAACTAGCGAGTCTGTTTGAGCTTACATGCCGAGTCTCGCTTAATCTTGACTTGGTGAGTGTGCATTCTTGTCCTCCATTAGGGTGAGATCCCTCTTATGGTATACAACTATGTTGATGGGTTTAAAAATATTGGATAACTTGACTTAAATAAATACAATGATCAAAATTAAGGGCCCGTTTGAGGCAACTTATTTGATGCGGTTGCTTTTTGAAAACACACCAGATCTATTTGGGTAAACTGCATTTTGGTATCTTATGCATTTTCAAAACGTTGAAAACAACATTCTCACATCACACCACACCTTGACAACTTTTTGGCTGCGGTCTGACTTTAAAAAAAAAAAAATTGTAATAGCCACTGTACCTAATTTATCAACAGATTATTTTTAATCAACTTATCAGCAGATTATTCAATAAGCTGCAGCTGCCCCAAACAGACTCTTAAGATAATATAATATGAGTAATGATCTATCTGTAATTTTATAGCTACACACAACAGGTAAAAGTTACATTGCCCAAACAGAGCATTGAAATACTTTTGTTCTTCTTCTGGAATTAATAGTAATTTAATTCAATAAGAGTTTTGGTTCGTTCAGGGCGTTTGTAAAGACAAAATTATCCTAAATGAAACATTTAAATGTCAGTTTTCATATGCCACCTTAATTGGCATTTAATATTTACATTTTAAATTTAATTATTATAAATAAATTTTGTTTTCTTACACGCACAGAAGATACCGCTTTTGAAATTTTTGTATAAATGCTTTAGAGATTAAAAGCTGAATTAAATTTTCGTTTGAAATAGTTTCGTCGTTCGTTCAGTGTATCCCTTTTGAAAGACACGTTGAGAAGGTTCGGGTTCTTCGCGGTTTAAAAAGGCGAAAAATTGCTGTTCTTTTGAAAAATTCGGGAGTCGCTTGACCACTGCTGTTTCACCAAACAAAAATTTTCGCAAGCATCATCATCCACTATAACCCAACGGACGTTCTGCGTCTTCTCAAATGAACCCTAAATATAAAATGTCCGTTGAGAACTAGTAGAAATATTTAGGTACGGAATACGCATGCAGAGTTGCGTGCGTATGATAGTTATTCAGAGATTATGGGGAGGTGTACCCCAATAATCTCACAGTAATCTCCCAGTAACTTACAAATATATGAGAGCAAAACCGCGTAACATATTTGTAGGTTATTAGGGGTATTAACCCCAATAACACGGACATAACAACACCCTCCAAACATCTGAATAGCCTTCAAACACATGCAATTTTGCGTGCGTATTCCGTAACTATTTCTCGAGAACTTGAGCTCTATTAGATGATGGCATCATCTTTCGAGCTTTGTGATTATTTATTTATTTAAATAAATATTTGAATTTGTAACATATTGATTGAAAAATAAAATAAAAATATTAAATTTTAATTTTGAATAGAAGCGTACACGCTCTTCTAACACAGGTTAACAGCAATTGCATGTATTTATTAGAAAAGGATTAGTATAGTGATGTAGTTTTTGTTTTTTTTAATCAAGAGATGGCTGCCAATGTAGATTAGTATTCCTTTCCAACCCTCATTTAAGCTGGAATAAATAATGTATTAATTAACATTAACACAAGTCTAATTAAAGTAATTAAAATTAGATATTAAATTTAAATAGAATAGAAAGAATCATTACCGTACCTTTTAATTTATGGAGCAACACTAATTTAATATTTTTCGATGTGGACGAATGAGCTCGGAAAGGGAAAGGTTTGCAGGCATTTAGGAACACATTTTTTCAGGCTCTAGTAATATACCATCACATGTATTATATTGAGCTTATTTCATAAATTAATGAAAAATAAATTTGTTTTACAGGAGTTATTGAGGTAGAACTGTGAAAGTTATTAGAGCGATTCTTTGTGCGGTGTTATTGAGGATTATTGGGGGGTTTTTGTGGCCTTATTGAAGTTAATACCCCAATAACATTGAAATAATATCTAATGACCTCAAAATAATACAGAATTTGATAGATTTGATCTGAATTATCAACTTCAAGAATGCTATGTTTTGTATGTATGTATGTATGTTTTTGCATCTACACACACACAAATATATATATATATATATATATATATATATATATATATATATATATATATATATATATACAACCTCTTATAGTTTTTGGTGTGACTAATTCGAGGCGAGGCTCGAACCAGTGACACCAAGAGTCTTACAAAAGCTGCCAAACAAAGAGCCACGATATATATATATATATATATATATATATATATATATATATACATATATATATATATATATATATATATATATATATATATACATATATAAGATATATATACATATATATTAAAAGAATAGACTTTTATATATATACATATATATATATATATATATATATATATATATATATATATATATATATATATATATATATATATATATACATACATATATATATATACATACATATACATACATATATAGATATATATGTACATACATATATAGTGTCGCCAACCGCGACACTTGTTAGTAGAGTAGCCTCTTTGAAGGTTATAAGCCCCTCAGGTCTCCTTCTAGCCAGCTTGCCGGTAGTGAAGGTAGTCAGCGAATAGTTAGACACATGAGGATAGCTGTGAGCTCGTATAATAGCCTGTGACAATTCTTTATTAATAAATATATATACTTTTTGAAAAGCCCTAAGGCAATTGCATTATAGGAGTGTAAGTACAGTAAATTGAAAGTTAACCAGATAACCAGCCCAAAAAGACAAAAAAACTCCATGGATGAGGCAAAAATATAGTGCCAAAAAAAATGATTGGGCAAAAGTATAAGCACAAGGAAAAGAAAAAAAGATTGGATAAGTTGGATCCAAATTAGATGAGTTGAAGGGCTTCTCAGTGCAGTCCAAAGTGCGAGACTATAGAATGTAACATGGAGGACAATATAAATAGTCCATGGTCCTGAAAATGTGTAGTCATATGAACATGTGAGTAATCCTTTAAACAACAGCATCGTTCCCCATCAAACAAGTCAGACAGTGGTGGCAAGAAAAGAGGGAAGAAAACTTTAATTCCAGGTGGAAGTTTTTCATAAATGGGTTAAATCAGTGAGGAAGAATGCCAATGTAACTAGCCTCAGCAGGAAAACATCCATTCCACTGTAGACAACCACATATGAGATCCAGGTAGAAAGGTAGTAGAGTGTAATATCCAGAGAAAGTAACATCAAGAAACCAACGCCTGCAGACATAAATGTACAGTTCCAAAGGAAATCGCAGACAACAATCCAATAAAAATCTACCGTAAACCTTAAAAACACACACACACACACACACACATATGTATGTATATATATATATATATATATATATATATATATATATATATATATATATATATATATATATATATATATATATATATATATCTATATATACATATATGTATGTATGTATGTATGTATGTATGTATGCCCTTGGCTTCTTCTCGGCCGCACCACGTTTGAATCCTTCATTGCATATATAAATTCACATTTTGTCACTAGGTCAAGCTAGCGGTTGCCCTAGCAGGCCGAACCCATCAAGCAGGGTAACGAAGCAGGCCATAGTAGTCTAATTGGTGGAGTGAGCCAGTGAGCTAGAGATGGGACTAATGCAAGATGTGGGTTAGTGATCCACTTTTCGATATTTATACTTACAATTGTGATATAAAAAGTTAGCAACGACACAAAAAACTTGATCAACATTGAATATATACTGATGATTCTGTTATGGATTTTATGATTTATATTGTGGATACTACGCAAGTATAAGTATCGTTATCAAGTAATATAGGGCTCTAATGGAGTCCTAGATATCGATCCCACAGGGAAGTTAGAAAATTTCAAAGACAAATTAAAGTAAACTTACTTACTAATCTAGTATACGGAAATTAAGAATACTTAAACTAAAATAAACTAATGCTTAAGGTTGAATATAAGATTTCAGAAAAGTATCTTTCTCCTTGTTTTAGAGAATTAAGTGAATGGAGAATTAAATAAGTTTTTAATTATATTGTGCCAAATAGGAGCATTCCTATTCTTTACCCTTTGGTCCGTGTGCAAAGAACATCGACTAGTCTTATGTTTGATTATCGAATCCGCGGCTAGGTCGGGAGGATACCGACCGCCACTTCGTAGCTACCACGTTCCCTCGCTCGAGGGCTAACATCTACACTTCAGCTCTCAAACAATAAGACCAAATTGAATATTTTAGTCTGTCACACTAAAATGTCCAATTCTACGCCCGATAGTTAATATTTCCCTATTTATTTGCACCCTCCTTTCAAGGCTTTTGACTTCCCTGAATCTTGGATGTAATCTTTACTATAGTTGATATTTCAACATATATTAACAAATCAATTGGCCAGATTGAAAGTAAATTAAGATTTAAGTTAAAGATTATCATAATTTCTATTTTCATATTTTTAGGCACAATTACTTTAATTCATCATTTCACGAAATCTCAATAACAAGGAGAAAGACTAAGGAAACTACTCAGAATGCATGGGAAAAATAACACAAAGCATGGATTTCATTAAAGTTAACAAACGAATAACAAATATACTTATCTCAATTCTTCTCCCCAAGCAGATTCTTGAAGTTCCTTTGACTCGTTCTTCCAGTTCAGCACACCAAAACGCTAAACACTTTATCTACTCACTCAAAGACTCTTAAATTACACTTAACTTCCACACAAATGACACAAAACTGACACACAAATGACTAGAATTCGTCTCAATTTATAGGAGTCAAATATCCAAAGGTTGCTTAAGCACCTCTTCAAAAAGCGTCCAGGTTCAATGTATTTTGACTCTTTTCAACTGTTTCGCCGTCTGCGGCTTGATATCGCCGTCGGCGGGCTTCTAGAAGATGGGCTATCCGCGCCGATCTCGCTGTCGACGGGCTCGATTTCGCCGTCAGCGAGCTCCTTATAATATATTAAAAATCTTTCGGGAAAAACTCGCCGCCGGCGACCTAAATCTCGCCGTCGGCGGGATAGTTCAATTTTCATCTAATTGAGTCATTTTTGCTCTAAATTTGCTTCTTTTGTGCTTTTTGCTTTCAGTACTTATAAATTTTCATTCCTGCAATAAAACAAAGAAAATACATTTCTTAAAGTGCAATTTCATATAAAATTGGTATGAAATTCTTAATAAATTTTCTAGTGATCAGTTAGCTCGTCGAAGGTCATGTCAGGTCCAAGGAACATGTTGGCGGCGTACCGTTGGATCTGCGGCTATCGGTCGGCTGAGGATCAAACCATGGGATATTTAACTGGATGACATAGGATGTGGTACATCATTGATCCCAGGACACTGTAGCGGGGTCCTGTTTCCTAAGATGGATCTAGTAGATGTTGTGTGCGCCAGTCAATCCATACTGTGGAGATTGTGCATATATCTGATGGCTAGGAGTTTGTAACATGGGATCTTACTTATGTAACTATGAAGACTAAATTTGATTGGTTTATGGGATTTGAGGGATATTAATGGTGCCAAAAAATGCATTTTGAGTGCGAGAGTCATCCTATCATGCGAAATCGGTTGGCTCCAGTGGGGCTGCTATGAAATAAAATGAATTTTGGCTTTTTTTGGAGAGTTTTCTCGACCATTTTGAGCTATAAATAGGCGAAATAGAGAAGAAAACTGTAGAGTCCCCTCGACTGCTTTTGTTATCAATGGAGCTCCCCTTTGTTATTGCTGCTCATCACGATGTCTCCCTCCCAATTTATTTGAACAATGGAGTTTTGATTTACTATAGTAGCTACCCATCTTAAATTCACCCTGCATGTTTGTGCAAACAACATAATTACCATTTTTGAGATGTTTTCGCTCTCTTCAGAGTCTCCCAATCTATTTGTATAATCCACGAAGCACCCGTTTGGTGTTGCTACTGCCCACTTTACAGGTTCCCAGCCTTTTTGTGCGATCAACAGAGCTCTCCTTTTGTGCAGTGATCACTGAAAAATTTATTAAGAAATTCATACCTATTTTTGATGAAATTGCACTTTAAAGAAAGGCATTTTCTTTATACCTTTTGTCGAAGCTTTAGATCAGATGCCAAATTATGTAAAATTTATGAAAGATATTCTAAATAAGAAAAGAAAATTCACTGATAATGAAACAAGTCGCGCTTAGTGAAGAGTGTAGTATTATTATTCGAAGAAGCTTCCCGAAAAATTGAAAGATCCCGGTAGTTTCACTATACCTCGCGCTATAGGAGAAAAATTTTATGGAAAAGCTTTGTGTGACTTAGGAGCAAGCATCAATCTAATGCCTCTATCGATTTTTAAGAGATTAGGATTAGGAAAAATTACACCTACTTCGGCAACCCTTCAATTAGCTCGATCGTTCGGTTACCTATCCTAAGGGAGTTAATGAAGATGTGTTAGTAAAAGTGGATAAATTTATCTTCCCGAGTAGATTTTATTGTTTTAGATATGGAGGAAGATAAAGAAATTCCTATCATTTTAGGAAGACCATTTTTAGCTACCTGGAAAAGCTATGATCGATGTTCGGAAAGGAGAATTAACTATGAGAGTAAATGACCAAAAAGTTACATTTAATATTGCAAAATCAATGAAATATCCCGCGCTAGAAAAAGATGATGAATGTTTTCGGATGGAAATACTCGAACATTTACAACGCGAACATTTTAAGGAATATTACGAAGATAAATTAGAAAAAGAAAACACTCGAATTAATTGAAGATAATAATGAAGAACTAGATTATATTCGGAAAAGATTTGAATTTTTGGATAATACCGAAAACATTAACAAGAATATAGTTCCATCAATTATTAAACCTCCCGAACTCGAGCTAAAAATATTACCCGATCATTCGAAATATGCTTATTTAGGTAATTCTTCAACTTTACCAGTTATTATTTCATTTGCATTAAACGAATCTCAAGAACAAAAACTTTTAGAAACTTTAAAAAAATATAAGAAAACTTTTGGTTGGACTTTAGCAGATATTAAAGGAATTAGTCCTTCAATCTGTATGCATAGAATTATTTTAGATGATGAACATAAACCTAAAGCGGATCCCCAAAGGAGATTAAACCCGATAATGAAAGAAGTAGTTAAGAAAGAAATTTTAAAATGGTTAGATAATGGTATTATATATCCTATTTCCGACAGTGTTTGGGTAAGCACAATTCATCGTGTTCCTAAGAAGGGAGGAGTGACCGTCATCGCCAATGAAAATAACGATCTTATTCCTATAAGACAAGTTACCTGGTTGGCGTATATGTATCGATTATAGTGAAATTAAATACCGCCACCAGGAAAGATCACTTCCCTTTACCATTTCTAGACCAGATGTTAGATAGATTAGCCGGACATAAGTATTATTGTTTTCTAGATGGATACACCAGTTATCATCAAATACAAATTGTTCCTGAGGATCAAGAGAAAACTACATTTACTAGTCCTTATGGAACTTTCGCTTTTCGAAGAAAGCCTTTTGGATTATGTAATGCACCAGCAACATTCCAGAGATGTATGATGTCTATATTTAGTAAGTTAATCGACAATGGAATAGAAGTATTTATGGATGATTTCTCTGTATTTGGAACATCATTTGACACATGCTTAACTCATCTTGAAAAAATATTAGAAGTATGTGAGAAAACAAATTTAGTTCTAAATTGGGAGAAATGTCAATTTATGGTTGCGGGCGGCATTGTATTATGACATAAAATTTATGAAAAAGGCATGAAAGTAGACCCTGCAAAAATTCAAGTTATAGCTAAATTACCACCTCCAACTATGGTAAAAGGGGTAAGAAGTTTTCTTGGACATGCTGGATTTTACAGACGCTATATAAAAGATTTTTCAAAAATTACTAAACCTCTATGCCAACTTCTCGAAAGGACAAGAAATTTGAATTTACAATCGAATGCCTGAATGCTTTTGAACTCTTAAAAGAAAAATTAATTACAGCATCTATAATAGTTTCACCTAACCTGGAGAAACCATTTGAGCTTATGTGTGATGCTAGTGATTATGCTCGTAGGAGCAGTTCTTGGGCAAAGATATGAAAAGATTTTTAAAGTTATATACTATGCTAAGTAAAACTCTAAATAATGCCGAAATAAATTATACAGCATTACGTAAAGAGAATTATTAGCGGTAGTATATGGTTTTAATAAATTTAGACCTTATCCGATTGGAACAAAATGTATCGTGCATACCGATCATTCTCGCTATCAAATATTTAATGCAAAAGAAAGATTCCAAACCAAGATTAATTAGATGGATGCTATTAATGCAAGAATTCGATTTTGAGATCGTTAATAAGAAAGGAACCGATAATCAAATTGCGGATCATTTATCAAGATTAGAAAATCATGAATTATCTGATATTGAAAATGAAATTATAGACAGTTTTCCTGATGAACAACTATATAATATCAATGAGTGGAAAGTACCATGGTATGCTGATATAGTAAACTATGTTGTTAGTAATATTTTACCACCTATGCTAACTTTAACACAACAGAAAAAATTCATCCATGATACGAAAACTTATTTTTGGGATGAACCATATTTATATAAGCAATGTAAGGATTTAATTATTAGAAGATGTGTAACTTATGAAGAAACTGAACCAATTATTCAAAAATGTCATGATTCCGATTTTGGAGGACATTTCGGACCGATAAAGCTCGCTTATAAGATTCTACAATCTGGATTTTACCGACCTACTCTATTTAGAGATGTATACAGATATATTAAAACTTGCGATAAATGTCAAAGAGTAGGAAATATATCTAGAAAAAACGAAATGTCTCTAAACTTTATATTAGAAGTTGAAATTTTTGATGTTTGGGGATTAGATTTTATGGGACATTTTATTCCTTCATTTGGAAACTCATATATATTAGTAGCTGTTGATTATGTTTCTAAATGGATTGAGGCACAAGCTTTACCTAGGTGTGATGCTAAGAGTGTTTCAAAATTTCGATGAAAAATATTTTTACTAGATTTGGAATGCCGAGAGTGATTATCACCGACGGAGGAACTCATTTTAGAAATAAATACATTCACAAACTAGTAGAAAAATACAATATTACTCATAAGATATCCACTCGCTTATCATCCACGAGACTAGCGGATTAGCCGAAGTATCTAATCGTGAAATTAAACGTATTTTAGAAAAATCAGTAAACCCAAATAGGTTAGATTGGTCTATTGAGATTATACACTACATTATGGGCTTATAGGATCGCTTATAAAACTCCCATCGGAATGACTCCTTACGAGCTTATATATGGAAAAACATGTCACTTACCAGCTTGAATTAGAACATAAAGCATATTGGGCGATTAAAGAATTTAATTATAATATGAAGGAAGCTGGTGAGAAAAGATTAGTCGCAATTAAATGAATTGGAAGAATTAAGAAATGAATCATATGATAATGATCAGATTTATAAAGAAAAGATGAAATTATGGCATGATCGGAAGATTAATCAGAGAAATTTTGAACCAGGACCGGAAGTTTTGTTATATAATACTAGATTGAAATTATTTTCTGGAAAATTGAAGTCTCGATGGTTAGGACCTTTCACCATAACTCAAATATTTTCATACGGAATTATAGAAATCGAAGATCCAAAAACTGGACATAAATTTAAAGTTAATGGACATAGATTAAAACCATATTTCGAAGGTATAAGACCTAACTATAAAGAGGTTTTAATGCTTAGTCGACCTGATTAATAATTGAAATTAGGTCGAGTCGACGACGTTAAACCAAGCGCTTTATGGGAGGCAACCCATATTAGTCATCTATTTTTATTGTATCTTAATAGTTAGTCTATATTATTGAAACTTTACTAATCAATTATTATTAAGAATCATCACATATTCGAACCATTATGATGAGAAAAGAAATTATTCGATTTAGAGCGAAATTGGACATTATTTTGGAATCTCGCCGACGGCGCGAGGTCGATACTCGCCGACGGCGAGTTCGCGCCTAAATTAGATTCAGTTTATTTATCGAGCTCGGCGACGAGCGAGAAACGTCCCCGCCGACGAGCCGAGAACATGGGAGGCGGTCTTATAACCGAGTCGCCGACGGCGAGAAACGTCCTCGCCGACAGCCGAGGAAGTTATAAAGATGAGTTATTTATAATTTGAATGCCGATTTGGACGGTTTCAACACCAATTCCTTTGTGAAAACCCATTCTTAAATCATTCTAGATCTGCCTTCTTCACTAGAATTCATTCCATTCACCATAATGGCCTCCAAATTCTTAGATTCCTCTAATTCTGGAGTGTTTAACCGGAGGAAATTTGTAAGTGCGGAAGCGCAGCGGATCTTCAACAAGGTTTTGGTAAAGAAAAGAGTTATCAAGGAACGAGGATTTATCAATCGAGGATTAGAGAATTCCACTACGAAGATAGAAGAAACGATCGCGCAGCGGCACTGGGAGGTATTTTGTTACACTACGTCCGTCGTTGTTATTCCAAGCTAGTGAAAGAGTTCTACTCTAACTTACATGCGATCAACAATGGGAATGTCTATGTCCGAGGAAGATGGGTGACGTTTACTCCATCAAGAGTAAATGAATTATTCTCTATAGAAAACACCCCGTATGTCACTATTCAAATTTTGTGCCTTCTCGATATAATATGAATGAGATATTTCGATATCCGATCGATGAACCGGAAGATCGGGAAATGCGTGAAGATGGGTATGTTAGTTTCTCTCGCATCACTTTTAAATCTCGTCTCAAAGCACTCGGCACTTTTTCATCTCATCTAAATTGTTACCTACTATGAGGGTAAACAAGGTTTCGAAGGAATGCGCTATATTGAATTATTGTATTCAAAATGGATCGCCTATCGATGTTGGATCAATAATTGTTAAGTCCGCATCGGGTTTAATCGTGCATGGGTCGGCTCGAGGACTAGGACACCCATCTACTATTTTTGCATTATGCGATCAAGTATCGGGTTTCTTATGAAGCTTCGAGAAAAGGTTCCGTTACCTTGAAGCCGCTTGATCCTACGGATATGTTCCCTACTTTGGACAATAATGAAGACATTACATTTATCTCTCGATAGAGCTTCACGGAATAATCCTATAACAAGGCCTATTTCGTATAAAACGGAGTTACTTATGAAGAAAATTAAAGGAATGGAGAAAGAACTGCGAGAAAGTGAGAGATTCAATCGACAATATATCCGATTTATTCGACCACATTGATCTGGAGGATGAAGGAACACTTTGATCATTCCGGACACCCGAAGCTAGCTTTCTTCATTTACCGAGACGTAAGGGTTGGATCACCGAAGAATCCGCTTCGAATTTCCCTTCGAGCCTTTCTATAACTTATTTGTGCATCATCGTCATATCGGAAATATCAGAGAAGATGAAGATTCTGACATTGAAGAGTAGTAATAAAGATTTCCATAGTATGTTTATGTTTATGTTATTTGATTTGATTTAGATTTTATTATGTGTTGAGTGATGCTTTAAATATCTCAAACCTAATTGAGATATGCGTCATAGTTTTGTATCAGCATTTAGTGTGTCGTGGATTGGTTTGCGACGTTGATTAGTAGTAAGGATTGGAGAATTGAAGTTTGATTATAGAGTTTAAAATTATGTTAGTTTGTACATCTCATGGATTTCAACATTAAAGTTAATTTGTTGTGTTGTGTGAATTTGTTTGTGTATAAGTAGCTAATCTTCATATTAAATTAATAAATGATGTGATCGGAAATATAATATAAGCCAAATCAAGGACGAAAATGAGTGACGAATTTCGTAAATTTAAATTTTTGGAATCTCGCCGACGGCGAGAAAATCCCGCCGACAATGAGATCGATCTCGCCGACAGCTGAAGGTTGGAGCAAAAATTTCTCGCCGACAGCCGGATTTTTCCCGAGAATTTTTTGTTATGAAAAATATTAGCTCGCCGACGGCGAGAAAAATCTCGCTGACAGCGAGGTCACGAAAAACACTTTAATCGACCGGTCAAAAACACTATTCATCATCCCCAACCTCTCATTTTCGCAAAAACCTACCTAGGGCTTGAGAGATCTTGGATTTGAAGCGATTTCATCACTCAAAAACACCGGATTTCATCTTCTCTTGGTAAGTGCTTCACTCCTATGCAAAAATTTTTGATTTTTACCATTGATTTCTTCTACATTGGGATATTTTGAAAAATTTTGAAATGTGAAGAAAATACTTGGAAGAATTTCATAGAAATTGATTTAAATGGATTTTAGTTGTTGTGGGAAGCCTTTTTAGTAATATTTTGGAGTTTAGTTAAATTTTTTTTTTGTAAATTTCACAGATCAAGAAATGGATCCACGACAAAAGCGACGATTAGATTTTGACGAAACTCGATTCATTAATGCGAGAGCACAAACACGATATTTTTAAAATACTCAAGCAAGAAAGTGCATACAAGATCGAGTTTTCAAGAATCCAGGAGGAGAAGTAGAGCGAGTTATAAAGGAGCGAGGATGGGAAAACTTTTGTTTCGTTACCAACAGTAGCAAATTATGGAAGTAGTAAAAGAATTTTATGCAAATTTAACACAGTCGAAGATGCACCAGCAGAAGGTTAGAGGATTTTTCATAGATTTCAGCACTGCTAGGATTAACGCATATTATGAAGTTCAAGACACCTGGAGCGAATATGAAACTTTTGGAACTATGGAAGGACCATTAGAAGAAGTGATTAACTATCTCACTGATGGGAAAGGAGTCTGGAAGATAAAGCAGCAAGAACGGGTAAATTTCCCTCTTTCTATGCTAAATGCAACATCTAAAGCTTGGCATTATTTTATTTGTTCTACTTTGTTACCTACCTACCACCATAGTGAGGTAACAAGAGATAGAATCGCTTCGAATTTCTATATTCGAACTGTAAGAGTATTAATGTGGGAAATGTTATATATAAAAACATATTAGCCACTGCTAGAAATGAAGGGAATAAGAATATAGTAAACCATTTAACCTTTTTTATAATAATAAATAAAGGGAATAAGAATATAGTAAACTATTTTTAGTAAGGAAAACTATATTCTAAAATTAAAATTCTTAAGTATTCAAGTGAAAAAGAAAAGATTGAAAATCAACGAAGTAAAAACTATGAAGTATATATAAGCTAAGAAATATTTCTAAGTTTCAAATTTAGGAAGATGAAAAATGAAGTTCAAAATTATTAACAGGCTCTCTAGATACAGTAATCCTCATGAAAAAAAAAAGAGAAAAAGAAAAAGAAAAAGAAAAAGAAAAAGAAAAATGAGGAGAAGCTTGAGGAGATGCCTTATCAAAATTGGCTTCATTTGAATTAACCTAAAGGAAAAAAAAAAAAAAACTTAGATATTTCCAAACTTATGTTTATGGATTAGAATTTTTACCTAATAGTGTTTTCTTGAATTTCTTATCATATGAATATCTTAAGTAGTTATTCTTTTAAATATAGTCATTCTCGAAATGAATAGTAAGCTAGAAATCTTAGACTCGATAACTAAATAATTTATTTCTATAAGATTAATTAAATTACATGAATTATTTTTTTTTATTTTAACTTTATTATGATATTAATTAATCTAATTCATAGTTTATTTGAATTGAAAAATCTTACTATAGAAATCGTTATTTTTATGTAGTACTAAAATTACTTGAGGACAAGTAATAAGTAAGTTTGGGGGATTTTGATCGCTGAAAAATTTATTAAGAAATTCATACTTATTTTTGATGAAATTGCACTTTAAAGAAATGTATTTTCTTTATTTTGTTGCAGGAATGGAGAATTTAGGTGATAAAAGCAAAAATTATAAAGGGGAGCGGATTTGGAGCAAAAAGGAAGAAAATAATGCAATTTGTGCTGAGCCCGAGCCCGAGCCCGTTGACAGCGAGGAAGAAAATTCTGAAGGATTTATAACTGTCTCGCTGACAGCGAGCCCGAGCCCGTTGACAGCGAGATAGCGCGGTTCAAAGACTTTCTGAAGCCTCGCCGACAATGAGAGTAGTTCGTCGCCGACGGCGAGCTAGTTCAAATGGCACGGATACATCGAACCCGGACACCTTTCGAAGAGATGCTTACATACCTCTTGGACCTTTGCTCACCTCATATATAGAGGCCGAAAATCAGTCTTTTGTGTGTCTTTTGTGTGTTCTAAGTGTGTTATAAGTGTGTGAGCAGTCTTTAGAATCTTAATTAGTGTAATTAGTGAGTCTTTAGTGAGTTTAGTGAGTAATTAGTGAGTCGTGCTGTACTGGAAGGAAGAGTCAAAGGAACTACGAGGAGTCTGCTTGGGATAAATCAAGATAAGTATTTGTATTTATTGTTTTTAACTTTAAATGAAATCTATGCTTAGTTTAGTTCCCATGCATTCCGAGTAGTTTATTTAGTCTTTATCCCCGTTTATGAAATTAAGCTGACTTGATGAAATTAAAATAGAGATACTTTTATATATTAATAAATTGTGATAATTTTTACTTAAAACTTAATTTACTTTTCAAACTGGCCATTTGATTTGTTAAAATGTGTTGATTTACAACTATAGTAAAAATTACATCAGATATTCGGGGAATTCAAAAGCCTTGGAAGGAAGATGCAAATAAATAGGGAAATAATATCACTGGGCGTAGAATTGAGCATTTTAGTGTGACAGACTGAAATATTCAATTCGGACCTATTGTTCGAGAGCCGAAGTGTAGATGTTAGCCCTCAAGCAAGGGGAACGTGGGAGCCTGCGAAGTGGCGGTTGGTATCCTCCCAAACTTAGCCGCAGATTCGGTAATCAAACATAGGATTAGTCAATATTCTTTACACTGGACCAAAGGGTAAAGAATAGGAATGCTCCTATTTGTCACAATACCTTAAAATTATCTATTTAAATTCATCAATCACTTAAATTTCTAAACAAGGGGAAAGATACTTTCTCTAAATAGTTAAGACTTATTTAGTTTAATTTCCCGCACTTTTAAATACGTATTAATTCTCTACTTAGTTAAGTTACCCGATTAAAATACTTAGTTTACTTTATTGCGCTTAAATTTAGAATTCCAAATTTTCGTATACTAGTTTTATTATTATTATTATTATTATTATTTTAAAATTAGTTGTTATTTAATTTTCTCTTTCCTCGTGGGATCGATAACCAGGACTCCACTAGAGCCTTGTATTACTTGATACGATACGTATACTTGCGTAGCATCCACAACATAAATAATTACAATTATATACATATAATATAGCGGGGTCAAGTTTTTGGCGTCGTTGCAATTAAATTAAAAATATCATAATATAAAATTGTGGGTCATGCAGCTATGGTTCTTTATGAATAAGATTTTCTACACTGATATTGCACTTTATGGAGGATATCTCTTACATTGCTTTTGCATTTTTTAGAGGAGTTTTTCCATGTTATGTTGCACTTTCTGGGGGAGATTTCGCATATTGATTTTATACTTTCTTGAAGAGATTTTTGGTGCCACTGTTGCACTTTCTGAAGCTGATTTCATGTGCCACTTTTGTGCTCTCCATAAGAAATTATTTTTTGTTGTTGATGTGATTTATGAGAGTCATTTTTTGTGTTGTGAGATACCATTGTCCAGGAATCCTATCTTAAAAAAATTAGCACAAGTTCTAGGATCCCGAGGAGGCGGTGTTGGCAGCTTTCTAAGATGAGTTTAACCTTATTTTTTTAGAAAATAGAAGTCTAAGCTTGTAGAGCTCAACCGCATCTTTGATGAGAACAAATATGTGAATAACTCCCATAAAATAAACATATGGTCATTGGGATGTCATTTAGCAAAATGCAGAATTTAATTATCTTCCATGGTGGGTTTTCTCTTCCAGCAACACCAATAACTGATGAATACTCAAGAAGAACTGAGGGAGATACGTCCTAACCTTAATCAGACCATGAAGACCTTGTAGGCTTTTTGAACGAGGGTGTTAGCACTTTAAAGAAAGAATGTAAAGCTACTATACCATTGTGAAGAAGGAAAATTTCATCAACAATTTTGGCAAAAGCATATGTCAATCATACCGTCAAATTGCGCCTGATCTCGAGGATGTCTTTCATCCATGACTCTAAAGATCCCCCTTCAACCCATAAAGAAGGTCCAATTTAAAGTGACTTCTACGAGCATACTCTTGTCGATGAGGAGAATATTATAGTAGATTGATGCTATTTTTTTGTCATCCTGTTGCGGTCTTTGTACCTGCTTGCATTGATCTTTAAATTTCAGTTCACTGATATGACATTTATACACGATGAAATTTTGTTTGTCTGTGCATTTTTTTTTTGCATTATTTGGTGAAAATTTTGACATTGCTTTTGTGGTTGTTTTTATCTTTTCTTCTGACATGTGGTTACCCCATGTTTTGGGTTATTCTTGCCCCGCTTTTTGGGTGCTTAGTGACATCGAACTTCTCTAAAGCTTATGCCTTCTAAGATTCTTTTGCTTCTCAAAGATTTAGAAGTATACAATTAATGTTATTACATTTTCTTTATATAAAGAAAAATCATGTATTATTTGAGGTGCGTACTTTCTAAGATTCGCACCTACTAAGGCTTGTGTCTTCTAAGGCTTTTAATGTACACGTATCTTAGAAGACTTGTTGATTTTTGAGTAGATATCATGCACTCTAATTTTGTGATTTTTGAGTAGAGATCATATCAACCAATTTCATGATGGAAAGAATGATTTTTTGGAGACTTGCTAGTTTATGCTTCTGAATTGATTGTCTACCAACCGAGTATTTTACACACAATCTTGTAAAGCATCCCATGAATCGAAAATTAACTAGATCAAATTTCTAATCCAATTGAGAGAACAACTCCAATCTGATGAAGGATACCGAGAAAGCACTCCATGCGATTAAGGTTATCCTTCAGTCTGTAATAAGTTTTCAAAGGGTTGATGTTTGAAGGAAATGTGGGATGACTACCTCACCGTAGTCATGCCTAATATGTTAGTGTGAATGACCATTCAAGATTACAATGAAAATTGCCTCAGTCTAGAAGTAGCTTTCCTAGACGTTTTTGTTTGAATAAAATGTGAGAAGACAACATGGAACAATCCGGATCGTGACATTAATATGAATGACTTTTTAAGCTTGTTACGAAGCGCTCCATGCAATTAAGGTTGTCCTTTAGTCTAGAATAAGTTTTCAAAGAGTTGATGCTTGAAGTAAATGTGAGATGACTACCCCACAATAGTCATGCCTAGGATGTTAGTGTGAATGACCATGCAAGATTACAGTGAAAATTGCCCTTAGTGTAGAAGTAGCATTCATAGACGTTTTTGTTTCAATAAGATGTGAGAAGACAACATGCCACAATTCGGACCGTGATGTTAATATGAATGACTTTTTGAGATTTTTACAAATGTTGACCCCCACATCAAAGAATGCAAAAAATGATCTTCAAGAGGTTAGACTCCTTCACCAGGTGGATGGTGTATAAAATTAGGAAATGAAGTAAGGGTTTGTTGTCTTAGCATTGAGGATTGTGTTGAATATGACTTCGTTTCTCATAGTTGGTTCCCAACTGATACATGCCAAAAAATTCATAACAATAGATTAATTATTTAGCTACTTAACATTGCATAAAAATTTAGCACACACTCAAGTAATTAATGTGACAAGTAGCATACACCGTAACTTTTTACATGGAAAACACTTGAAAGGAAAAAGAATCATGAGGCCTAAATTGATTGAAATAATTCACTAGTAATGATGAATATACAAGCCTAATCTTCTTCGAAGTTAGGGAAGAGGGAGTTACCAACTTTATGTTCAATAATAATTCAACAATAATAGTCATTTCAGGCCGTGAATGATGTAGATATGGAGGAAAATGTTATAGAAAATAGATGTGACGTCGGCTTATCGTCAAGTGCATAACTGAAAGCCATAATAGTTGCTGGTCTTATGGGCCAAAGATAGTTTCTTGAGGAGAGTTGGTTGATCACAAAGGCCGTAGTGGGGAGTTGTAATAATAATTGTATCCTACCGAGGCCAAAGTTGGGAGCTGCGTGAGTTGTGAGCTTCATAGATCATAGTTAATTGCATAAGCCATAACGATAGCTATAATACAGTTCGTAGGTCGATAGGCTAGAGCTATGAGTTGCTTGAGATGTGATAACTTTCACAGCTTAGAGACGGCAGAGTTGGGAGTTGCATGAGCTATGACGACATCCATAGGCTGCATAACTAGGAGTTGAGAGCCACATGAGCTGTGATAATGTACGTAGGATGCATAACTTGGAGTTGGAACTATGTCAATATATCATGGAGGCCATAGTTGGGAGCTTCCTGATGACATATGTAGTCCATAGAGGATGAAGTTAAGAGTTCCTTGAGCTGAGATAACATTTGTAAGCCGTAGAGATCTGTGTTAATAGATGCATGATCTAGGGATATCATCCGTAAGCCACGAAGGTCAAAGTTAAAGCTGCCCGAGCTAAGGGAAAATGTTCATAATACATAGAGATCGGAGTTGGGAGCTACATGAGTATGATAATGTTCGTAGACCATAAAGGCTGGAATTGGGAGCTACATGAGCTGAAATAACATTTGTAAGCTACTAAGTCCAGAGTTAAGAGCTGCATGGGATGTGAGTGGCATAGGATGTAGCTGGTCACATATACTGTAGTAGAGAGCTGTAAAAACATTCGTAGGCCACATATGTCAGTATTGGGAGTTGCATGAGCTGTGATATAATCTGTAAGCCACAAAGACTTGAGTTAAGGGTTGCATGAGAAGTAGACCACATAAGTCGTAGTTGGTCACATAGGCCATAATAATGGGTTGCAAGGAGAGAGCTATAGAAGTTTGGATAAAGTCACTGTATTTTGAGTACGACGATTGCAAGTAGTTAGTGCGAGATGTATTGTTACAACATCTTCGGGAGGCGACGTTGCATTGTATGCAAAGCACAACATTGCACCATCTTCGGAGCATTATTATGCCATCTTCAGGGTATTGTGTTACACCATCTTTGTGATGTGTTGCTTTATAGGATGTTTCGTTACTCCATAAGGTTAGTTTTTACTCTCTACGGTGCTTAGTTACTCCGCAACGTACACCACAATTACGCAACACATGTTGTGATTCCATAAGAGGCTTTATTATGATGAGCAGGGGCAGCCGATAGTGGCCAATGATAGTAGATGAGCGGTGTTCTACAATGTTTTGTGGTTGTAAGAGTGGGTGATGTTTGTTGGACCTTCATTGTGGAATATTAGACCTCAAATTCTCCTCTAACTCCCGGGCTTCCTCGGTTCAAAGTCTTGGTCACCTTTCATGAATGGGATATGTCTCTATTCATATAGTCTCGAAGAGGCCTCTCCGCAAATAAGAAAAAAATATAGACCATTCCATCGGATGACCTATAGAGATTCCCTCGACAAGATAGCATTTGTTAAACATTTAAGTGCCTCTATAATGTCAGAATTGAGTGATATTGTGCTTGTTGGATTCATCTCATCAAGCTGCTAGAATTGACTATAAGCTCGTCAGATTTGGAATCCATGTAACCATTCAATTAGACACCAAAAACTTCCAAAAGTTGTGTAACAACTTAAACCGAGCTTGAATTTACTCGAATTGGATTATTTTTTGTATCTATATATATTGCTTAATTGAAGTTTGGACATTCCACGCTAAAAAATTTATCTAATGATTAGTGTCATATCTCGAGATCTATGTTGATGATGAAAATTTGTTGATAGCATATCATAAATAAAGAATATCCATTTGTTAAATTTAGTTAATTATTTCTTTCAATTTTTGGACGAATCAATTGATAGATTCAATTTTGTAAGTAATTAACATTTCGGTGTTGCATGACATCGCTTTGATATTTTTTATTTTTTTTTTTAAGAATGTCCAGAGGTCGAACCCCCAACCAACCTCATGTGACTAATTCGAGGCAAGGCTCAAACTCGTAACCCCTGAAGTTATACAAACGTTGTCAACCAATGACCCGATGACATCGCTTTGAATCACAATCCAATACACACTCCCAAAAGTTTTGACATACATAAACCATTTTCATTCATTAAGTTCCACACCTCATCCTGAAATTTTATAACATGATATCAATCAACTTTTCATTCCTTCAATTGATTATAGTTTAAGGAATTGAACCCTAATATTTTAGATTTAAGATCAGTGTTTGCCAGATAACTGAATTCAAATTAATGAGGGAGCGAATAAGTCAGACTTTTTAAATCGAGCTTGGATTAACTCCAAATTAAGTTTAAGCTTAAATTCACTCAAACTAAAATAGGATTAAAACAACATATCGCTGGGCCAAATTTGGGCCTCTGTTTACATTATATTTTCTTAAAATGGGCTTGAAAGCAGTCTTTATTTGTGGGCTGTGGAAGTTTTTTATAGAGCTTTATAGAAAAGCTAAGGAAAAAAGAATAATAATAAGGAAAAAGAAACTTATCTCGATTCAATATGCATTAAAATTTGTTCTCCCTAATCTCAATGCTTAGATGGATGCTTTTATTAAATATCTTATACATTAGTTTTTTATTTGTAACTTGGGTGATGGTCATGCATTGCTGCGAGATACCATATTGAGAGATTATCAGTTTTATGAGCATGAGTTGGTGAGTGTTGGGTATAAAGTAAGTTGATTTGGTGAATGAGAGTAAATCTCAGAGAGTTCATGTTTATAATTTTTCGAAAGAAAATGAACTTTTATTTTAAGTGTTTTTTTTATAAATAGTATATTATATTTTTTAAATAAAAAAATACATAACTAATAAAATGTTGATCTAACCGTAAAAATAAAAATTAAAATAATAGGAAGAGGACGTGATGCCAAACACGTCATTATACTTTCCTAAGTTAAAACAAGATTCAACATGAGTGTGATTCTAACTTTATTTCACTTTGACTTTGAATTAATCCCAAAATATATTTTGATGTGTAGCACAAAATTCACTGTAAATTCAATAACAAGCGACACATCCTTATATAACATCCATTTATTGAAATTCCTTATCGTAATTTTGTTGAGCAGGTTCAACACTGAAGTATGTTGATACTTAAGAGTGGATAAAGATGTCAAATGAGTGGTTTCAATTCATTTAACATTTGAAACCTATCTAACCTTCAAATCTCAATATGAATTTGGGTTGACCTAGATATAAGTTTTGGTGGGCTAAACATCATATTGTTTTGGTGTTTATTAAATTTAATGTACTTAAAATAATCTTGTGCCTCATCATATTTGTTTGTATATTATTTTATTAGATAATTGTAATCTGCAGTAGTAACTCACTATCAAAAAATTTAGTTCCTAGATTTTTATCACTTTGTAGTATCATTGTTTTACTTCTAAGTAATTCTCTAAAACTATAGTGGTTTGTATAAGTTTAAGTCATACTTTATTAAATTATGATCAAATATAATATTAAATTAATATAATAGTCATTTTTAAATTATAACAGTCATTTGTTTATCATCTCATGTCCCTAGGAGTTCTATACTTTTCGCTTATCGTTCATTAGATTTTCTTTTTCTAAAATTTTTCTATCTCATTTTATATAAATTATTAAATATTTAATTTCCATTATATTTATTGGGGATATTCTTATGTCATGGCTATGAATTTAACTATGTTATAAAAATATATCAATAGTATGATATAACTGATTATAAATACTAGATTTTATGTGAAACTTATTTTTAGAACAAAATAAATTATAATTAGCTTTGCCTTAATGTTATATAAAGATATATATTAGATTTATATTATTTTTACTAATAAATGTTTATCTTTTGAATCCTAAGCATGAGTGTCTTTTATCTTTCATTGCAGGGCATTTACTTCAAATCAATATATATATATATATATATATATATATATATATATATATATATATATATATATATATATATACATATGAAATTTATCTATTTTCATTAAACTCATCAAGAGATCCATTTCCATCTATCAAGTTGATATGTTCTCTTCCATTGTTTTGGTCTCTTTCAGGATATGTATTTTGAGGACTTACACTCTACATCTTTAGCTAGGTTGAACATCATATTGGCTTTCTACTTATTTCCCACATAAATGCAAAGAAATTTTTTTTTTTTAATTTGGAGCATTATTCATTACACTTTGGCAATCAATTTTTTTTTTTAAAGTTTTTACCATGTTTATCATGAGTGGAGATTAAACCCGCTTTTTAATTACTGAAACATAAAAAAATATTTTAAAATTTTATAAATATATTATCCTTTTTTTATTCTTTTTTTTGTGTGTCCCTGTTTTTCTGGTTCCTTCTCTTCAGATCATCATATGATTCAGAAGAAAGACTTATTCGGAAAAGGGAATTATACGATTATAGACAAATTGGCGACTCCAAAAAAAAAAGAAAGAAAAAAATATAAATAACTGAACATTTATAGAAGTATGTACCTTGGTGTATACTTTTTGCTGATGACACCATTCTTGGATAAGACTAGAGAAAGAGTTTAGGAAAAACTCAAATTATGGAGGCCTGCGTTAGAGTTTAAAGGCCATTGTTAGAGTAGATCTAAAATTGAATACATTGAACGTTGTTTTAGTAGTATTAGATCTAGTGGTAGAGTTGTAACAATGGGTGATCAAATCATTAAAAGGTGTGAAGTTTTTAAATACATTGGGTTTCTTGTTCAATGCTATGGTGAAATAGATAGAGTATGTTACTAGTAGAAAATAAGTTGGATGATTTAAATGGAGGAATGCATCAAGATTATTATGTGATAGAAAAGCACCACTTAGACTTAAGGAAAATTTTATAAGATGATTGTGAGACCTATAATGCTTTATGGCATAAAATATTGGTCTTTAAAAGAGAAGCATAAAAAAAGTTAAGTGTTACTAAGATGAGAATGCTTAGGTGAACGAGTGGTATCTATGAATGGGTTGGTGTAGCTTTAGTGGAAGACAAGATTAGAGAGTCTTCTTAGATGATTTGGCCACACTAAACATCGAACAACTAATGATCCAGTTAGGAGGGTAGATGCTTTAGATTTGGCTCATGTTAAAAGATAGAGATACAACTAAAAGTACTTGGGCATGTTATATAAACAATGATCTTAATTTATTAAGAACTAAATAAAAACATGACACTTAATATGACACGATGGAGAAAAAAGATTCAGGTAGCCAACCCCACTTAATGGGATAAAAGTTTGTTGTTTTGTTGTTGTTGGTTGACTAGTGAAAATAAATTTTATATATTTGAGTGAAAACTATTACTTAAGTCAATGTTATTAAGTGATTTAAGGATGATTACATAGAAAATAAATTAATATAAGTTAGATCGGGGAATTAAGGATTTCTATGAAATTTCAATATTAGAAAAAGAAATATGTATCCTGGATGATTTATTTACTTTATTACTAAAGAACCAAGAGATCTTAAGCTTAAGATATTATTAATTTCTATAAATTATATACATAGGTATTGAATTACTTGAGGGTAAGGAATGTTTAAGTTTGAGAGAATTTGATGCATAAGAAATTTTTAGTGTTTTTATATGGTTCCTAGTTATTTGTACCATTTTTATACTATTCTAAGGTATTTTTTCATGTTTTAGTAAATTGCATTACTACAGGTAATGAGGGGAGCATTTAGAGAAAATAAAAACAATTAAGTGCTGATATAGCGACCTCATGCCCAAAGTGGAGATCTAACACTTGGTATTCATCCTTTGAACATGTAAAAAAAGGGAAGCTGGAAGCTCAGCGCTCTACCAAATGATCTAGCATTCAAACATCACACACATGCAACATAGTAATGCTAGAAACGTGACACTACATGTAGAAATCCAACACCTGCTAGGCTATGGGCAACCCGGGACCAATATGCAAAACTTAGTATCAACCTTACATCTTGCGTTCACTTGCTAGCCCGAGTGATCGAAATCCCCACTCAAGGGGGAAACCCAACTCTCCCAAACTGACATATGAGTGTTAATACAGTTCTTATCTATGTGGCTTGGATAATGAGCAGTTCTGGGTGTCTTTAGGGTGTTCAATTCATGGCGAGAGCTTGGAAGAAAGTTTGAAGGGGATCGTGAGAAAGTTCTAGGTAGACTTTTTGAGAAGGCTTTCTTGTAAGTTGTGAGTGCTTCCAAGTGGATATTGTCGTGCAAGGGAGAAAGTCTAATGGCTAGCAATTCTTGGGAATAATGATTGTCTTCTATCGATTTTTTCTGTTCTTACTCTTGTATTTAATTAGATTTATTGAATGACGTAATGTTTTCTTTGTTTAATTTCATTAGTAGAACTTAGATTTTTTTTCTCCCTTGGATTGATAATTTAGGAAACTATATATTAACCATGTTATGTGATTGATCTGATCTTACGAAATATTGATGTTTTAAATTTCCACACTTCCATTACTTTAAATTTGGTCATCTGATTTGTTAAAAATTATTGTGATTTATGATTTGCATAAGAAAACTTGGTGAAACAAAAAATCTAAAGCACACTATCTTAAAAGAATTAGAAAACTGCTGATAGGATAGTGCAATCACGAAGAGAAACACATAATCCTAAGAAAATTTGCATGGTTTAGGATATTAAACTGTAATATGAAATCCCAAACTTCATTATGACATTGGAAGAAGCTAAGGATGAAGTATGCTCTTGATTGTTACTAATGGCTATCACTTGGTTAAATCTAAGTTTCTCATATCTAGTTTTGGGGAAAATCTTTCACTTAATAGAAATCCCCACTTTGTCTATTTAGGATTAATTTTGTTTTGGCACAAAATAGGATTAGCACTTTCAAAATCCCAAAAATTTTAACTCTTCAAACTGTACTTAGGACTAGTAAATTAGAATATTCACCTCTTGTAAAAATTAACAAGTTTCTGAAGGGATCGATACATGAACTCAAAATTATATATTACTTGAACGATATGTATACTTGTATTGTTAACATGTTCTTCACAGTGTTGTGTCATCAATTCTTTATCTAAAATTTTAGCTTGAGTATTGAATGGGGTGTTAGAATTTGAGTTACTATATTTAGGTGCATAATAAGAAAGGCTCTGATCAAGTTAAACTTCTTCTATCTTGTTATCTGTTGCATAACTCTTATTTGATGATGGAATTTGCACATTTTCAATATTATAAAATTTTAATTAATTAGTTTGATAATTTAGGTTTTCATGCTCCATGGAAATCTAAAACATTAAACATTTTTTAACTTGCAACCAAGAAATGATTAGAATTTACCGATTTGATTAAGTATATGTGTAATAAAATTAAAACCATCCGGAATAGCCTCTTGATGTCCACTAATGTTAATAAGATGAATATAACTTTTTTCATGCTCTCCATTATTATATTCAGATAAATAAGAATCTATCATATCGAAAGAAATAATAGGAGCTTCTTTCTTAATATGATTTCTCTAACTTTTAGTACAATGTTCCTTAGATTTAATTCAAAGTATTGTATTAGCTCTTCTTAATTAGCCTCAACAGTGGTATAGACTGAATTTGATCTTTTATTTTTGATTTTTAAATGAGGTTGTAAAATAAAGCATTCAAAATGTAAATGACCTTAAATTTTGCATTTTTAATAGAACAAAGGGTATGTTTCCATTAATCAATACTTTAGGAATAACCAACCTTTTCATAACAAATCCAAATTTCAAAAGGCATTTTTTTTAAAGCACCAATTTCTTTTAGCACACAAGCTATAAATGACCTTGAATTTGAAGAAATAGCTTGATCCATTTATAAAGGACAACTAATTAAGGATGCTACAACATGGAAGATCTAATGATTAATCAAATTCAAACGCATGTTTGAGAGAAACCCGCACATGAACTATTAGAAATTCTTAATATAAAAAAAGGGAGTCCACTTAAGGAGGCACATTTAATAGTTTTGGATATAATATAAACTCCTAGCAAAGCTTTTGCTATAGCCAAGATCATTTTCTAATTGAATTGCAATAGGCATTACATCCATTAACTCCACCTTAAATGACCTAGATTGCATTAAGTTAAGGAAAAAGTAATAAATCAAAATCAAAGAGAGGCATTCAATGAAAAATTTGTCAATCAACGTAAACTCAAAAGGGCCGCTTCAATATCCTTCTTAGTGATTAAGATTGCAGGCATCCCCTTAAAAGTGGAGGTTTTGTCAATATAAGAGGTTTTACCTACGACAAATCCTCTGAAAGAGAACATGATGAGCATTTTTAGTTCCATCATCCTTTCAAAATAACCTTTCAACAATGGTGGGAGAAGTTTAGCACCCTCTAATGCCTGGTGCGAGGTGACCATAAAGACCAAATCTAATTTGACGAGACTATATCGACAAAGTCAAGTGCATAAAACTTTTTGAAAATTAGATGTTAAAGTGTGTTGCTAAAGAAAAAAAATGAAATTATCAGAGTTTTGAACCACAGGAAACTAGTCTATAAGCTCATGTCTTGATCAGTGGCCTGAATTTTTAAATATTGGATTTAATAAATCTAGTTTTTTCTCAATTTCTATTCAAAATTGTCTTAAATCCTGGATTTCTTGTTGATGGCAGGCTCTGTAAATCCAGATTTATATAATTTACCAAATCCAATACCAAATAGCCCCTTAAAAATCTCATATTAAGTTATATCAGAAATCTAAAAAATAAGTTAATATTTATCATCACGGCTTTTATAACATTACAAATATAGTTAAAAAAATATTCTAAACTACTTAAACAACCAACTAGGGCTTGATGATGAATTAGTATTCCTTTCCATATATATCAAGACAGCGAGAATGTGAATTTCGAACTAAATACTCACTGTATCAACTAGTCACCTAGTCTGTCCAATTTGACCGGCCTAGCATTTTTTGAATTATTCTTTTAATGAAATATTACGTTAATAACCTTATATAGTTCATGTGGACTACATGTATAACTATGTTGTACACTGTTTATGTGGTACACTGTTTATAGTTCATGTGGACTACAGTGTACAACACAATTATACAAGGAGTCAACATACATATGAACTTCTTATTATTGAGTGTGGAGCTCATTATAAAATTAAAAAAAAAATTATGCTTGCCACCTCTTCCAACTACTCCCGCCTCTCGTTTTTGGAAGAGGCGCATCTCCTCCCAAAATAACGGGCCCCGCCAAAGTAGGAGAGAGCAAGATTAAATGCATTTTTTGTTCTCCCATATATGCTTCTTTTGGCTTGGTGCGTGAGTGCTTCCTCCGTCGAATCTCTCTCTTCAACAAGGTGAAGATTCACGTGAAAAGAAAATTTGGTGAGGATTTCTGTGAGAGAAGGCGGAGGCGTGAGGAGCAATTGCGATTGGAGAGGAGGAGGATTGAGCGACTGCAAGTGTACTATCTTTTGTTGTTTAATGTGAGGTCCTGATGCTTTGGTGGAAGTAATTCATTCTCCGTGTGTTTGCTTCTCGATGAAGAGGAAGGCATAGAAGGCAGTTGCTCCCTTGAATTTCTTTTTCTGTTGTGGTGTGGCTCACAAGATAGAGAGAAGAAGAGAGGGAGAGCCTTTTATTTTAATAGTTGAGGTGAACGATGGTGTAATTTCCTCAACTAATAAAATCCTCTCCAACTCCGTGGATGTAGGCAAAAATTTTCGAACCACGTAAATCTCTGTGTGTGCTTTTTTCAATGCAAATTTTCTCGTTCCTATTTTTTTACCTCATTGTCAATCGTCCCATTATTACATATATACCCCAACAACTAGTATCAAAGCTTCTGGTTCTATTCGATGAAAGAAGATGGCTGCAGATGAAGTGAAGATTTCAGGGATCGATAAATTTAATTGCACAGATTTTGGTTATTAGATGATGTAGATAGAGGACTACCTTTATAGGTAGAAGCTTCATCTTCTGTTATTAGGGAAAAGTCTAGAAAGGATGGATGAGGCTGAATGAAATTTGTTGGATCGACAAGTTCTTGGGATTTTTCGATTTTCCCTATTGATGTTTGTTGCACACAACATCATCAAGGAAAGGACTACTGCAGATCTTATGACAATTCTTTCAGGTATATGTTGACCTCATTTTTGATGAGGTCTTCTCTTCTTCTCTTTAGTACTTAGGATCTAGCCTTAGGCTTTTCCTTTGACTATCCTAGAGGATTAGAATTGGGACCCATCACTTAGAAATTCAAACCACTTCTTAACTCCCTACAAACTACACAAACTTGATTGTAGACCCCTAATCACCTAGAGGGCCGAGATCAAATGTGGAAGTTTAAAGGATGAGTTCCTATAGGACTCTTTCGCCTAGGATCGCCCCTGGGCGGCCTGGTCCGGTGAAGGGGCCGACTTACACATACATTACACCTATACACTACACCTTCACACACCTCCTAAAACCACACCCATACCCAACTCGACCTCCCGACTCATGAAGGTGGTTCACATGGATGGTCCTTAACCCCTAAGCCCTCGCTAAGAGGTTAGGAACAACATAATGGATGCCTCAAACGAGTCCCTTTTATGGCTCATGTGGGCTTGATATGGCTTCATGACTCAACCAAAATGATTTCATTCCACTTACATTCACCCAAGCTTCAATTTTCCAAATTTTCAATTTTTCGACCCCCGGACCCTACACCCACCTAACTCTACCCAAAACCCTTAAAATCACCCAAATTTTTCAAAATCTCCAAATCACCCAAAATTCCTCAAGACTAATCCCAAACATTCCCACATCACTCAAATTGATCATTCATAGCCAAAAATACCAAAAATTCCAAAAATACCTCCCAATACCCTCCAAATACCCAAAATGCCCTCTTAGCCAAAAAATCCAAAAATTCAGAAAATTCCCAGAAAATTCCAGAAAATCCCAAATTATCCCAATTTCATTTTGTTCAACTACATCATGGGCCAATTTTGTCAATTTACCCCACTTTTATCAAAACCCCCAATTTGACCCATTTTAACCCAAAGTGAACCCAATGTCAAACCAAACCTATCCAATTGACCCAAATTCTGGTCCAATTCAGTTCTAAACTTCAATTCAACATCCCCAACACCAATCTAGACCAAATCCAAGCCCAATTTGATTGACATTTGAATCCAATTTCACTTTGGGCCTTAAAGCCCAATTTGAACTCATGACCTAAACTTAGCCCAAACTCACCCAATTCAACTCCAATTAACCCAAAATCTTTTCTAAACCTTCCTTAACATTCCCATAAACAAAACACTAACATGATTTGCCCAAATTTTAGACCCAAACCCCACTCAAATTCAACCCAAAGCTAAAAGGCCCAATTTTGACCTAAACCTAAACCTAGCCCAAATAGACCCAAACCTCAAAATCAAAACCCAACCAAAGCCAAAACCTCTTTGAAACACTCCCATAAACATTTCCCAACATTTATTTTACATCAATTTCAACCCTAGCCCAACATTGGCCCAAGTTAGCCCAATTCGACCTACATCGATCCACTTATTAAATAAACCCAAATTCAACCCAATGTCAACCCAAACCACCTTAAATCTATTTCAAATTACTCATGAAACATCCCTAAACCAAAACCAACAATTATTTGGCCCAAAATTTTACAAAGATTCTCATCCATGAACACATTCTTAAACTTAAAAGCCCACTTCCCTTAAACCTTCCTAAAAGCCCATTTCCTTCAAAATTCAAAAGCCCAAATCATCCTAAAGCCCACATGACACTTCCCCTCATCATCCATTTGATCAAAATCACCCCTAAGTTTCAAAATCATCAATTAAAACATTCCAAATCAAGCCACATGTCAAATTACCCCCTAAATGCCAAATATTTCTAAAACCCTTTTTCATGAAACAAGTCAACCTTTTTTCAAGTCAAATGCAAGCCACATGCAAGCCATAGACAAGCCACATGAAGCCATGGGGGTTTGACTTGTCACCAAGCCATTAATGGCAAGTGGAGGGAGTCCTTTCCTAAGCCTTCCTTAAGCCATTTTAACCTCTTTAATGCAACACTATAACCCAAAATTAACTTAAACTATTTGGATAGAGACCACACCATCCTCTCTGGCTAACCTAACCGATCCTCTCAGCCCAAAATCGGACCATGGGAGGTGCACCCAACCCAAACCAATGGGTTGACCAAATTGAAGCCAAAATGGCCTCTTCCCCATTCCATTCCAAGCCACCCCCTTTACACATGGCAAGGCCCAATCGATCGCACAAGCCTCCAGCCCCGACCCACCCGAGCTTCGAGGGTGACCTCGACCCCGGCCGGCCAGCCACCACAGCTCGCCGGAAACCACCGTGCCGAGAGCTCACATGTGAGCCCAAACTCGGAATTCTCACCGCCGAGCCGCCTCACTCCAAATGGCCACCATGGCCGTTCTTCACATGCCAAGAGCAGCTCGATCCCGACCCTCAACTCCCCCGGAGAGCCTCCACCATGCCTATTTAAACCCCTCACCCTCTCGGCCAAAGGAGGTGCCGAACCTAACCTTAAGGAAACTCTGTCAAAATCACTCCGCATCACTCTCCACACATGAGAGCACTCGATCCCCACCGAATTCCAGCCCCAATTCCTCCAAATCGAGCTCAATTTTGAGCTCAAACTTTAGCCCAAAAACCAGGACACTTCTTCACAATGAGCCAATCCCCAAATTGATTGGTCCTACACCTTCACTGGACCAAGAGGAGAAGTTTCCCACTGAAAGCCCCATCTCCAGGCCACCCAGTTGCTCCAGCCTCCAAGCTTTGTGATCGGCTGTGGTCACTTTCATAGCTGGACAATTCACTGTGCCAAGGGACTTCATCTCGGAGCTTACTTGGACCCAATCGAAGGTGACACAACTCTCGCATCGAAGCTTCACTTCTCCGAGCAAAGGTATGAACTCATTCTTCTTCCCGAGCTTACGGAGATTCTCCATTTAATTCGAATCAATTTCAATGCATGTTTACCGTATGGATGTGTTCGTCTCTTCAAGACGAATCCATAGAGCATAGGAACACGAAAATCCGTCGAGAATCGAGCGAGAAATTAGGGTTAGAAGGTCGACGGTCACGGTGCACACCCGCCGTAGACGATGACCGTGAGCCGTTGGATCGCACGTGTATCGAGCGGACGGCTCGGATTGCGCCGACCGTGGAATGATACGTGAACCGCGGGTCCCGGGACGGCCGACTCGGATGGCGGCGCCCAATCGCGCCGCGACACGTACCCCTTCGGAGTCGCCGAGGCCGACACGGCGCCGCGTGGATAAGTAGGAAATTAGGGATTTTTCCGATTTATTTAAATTCCGTAACTTTAAAAATCCATATCTTTGTGTAGAAAAATCACAAAAATAAAATAAAAATATCCTCTCGCTCAGTGAACGGAGGAGAATAATGTGGAAAAGAAATTAATTAATTTTGCCCAGTATTTTATTTTTAATTAATTATTTACTCCCTGCATTGTTTTTATTCTCCATGCATTCATACAATTCACCATGGCATGAGACCATAGAGCTTTTAAGCCTCCGAACTCGGGAACATTCCCCGAATTTTCCAAGGTCGAGGCCACATCTCGTGAAAAGTTATTGATTTTTCAAATGCATTTTGTCGTTTTCGAGTATTTTAATTCCAAAAATTAGCATGTTGTGAAATAAATTCTAGGAAAATTTGGTGATGTTCCTTATGACCGGAGAACCCTAGGAAAAATAGTGACTTGAGTTAATTCACTCGCATTAACCCTAATCGGCCTAAATACCCAAAATTGGACTTTAATTAATTAGAGTTAATCATAGATCAAATTGACTTGAAATCAATTCTCCACTGACCTTTAGGATCAGAGGAATCCACCATAAAAATTTCAAGTCAATTGGACTTGGTTAGCCCTACTAAATGGGTTGATTAAGCCATTTAGTCATTTTAAACTTTAAAAATTCATAACTTTCAAAATACCTTTCAAAAATTCACCAAATTGGTTTTGGAGCCTCTCTGATATCAGGGGAATTTAAGAAAATTAAAATTTCAATTTTCTAAAAAGTTGATTTTTCATCATTATTTTAATATTTTAATAATTAAAAATAATAAAAATCACAAAAATAATAAAATTCACCAAAATGTCATATTTTGAAATATAATCACTTAGGAACAAACCCCATATTTTTCTTAGGTCTATTTAATGAGATATTAAATTTTAAAGCCCTAGGGTAATTTTAAAATTAAAAAATGTATTTGCTAGCATTTTCACTAAAATAATTATAATAAATCAAAGAAAAATCAGAAAATTGTAAAATTTGGTTCTCTGGAATCCTTGATATCAGAGAGAATTTTAAAAATTATAAAATTCATTTTTCAACTTATATTCTATTTTTAAATTAATTAATACTCCAGAGCTTAAAATAATTCTAATAAATAAAATATAATTCAAAAAATCACAAAAATTGGTCCAAGTGGTCCTCTGGTCATTAGGAATATCCCATAATTTTCTTAAGGACAGAAACTTTCCCTTGGTCATATTATTAAATTTTCCTTGGAAGTCCTTATTTTCCACCAAAAATAATTATATAAATAGATTAAATACAGAAAAATCACATTTTCTCCTCTAATGTCTTTATTGACATATGAGTGAAGTCACATAAAAATTTCAAGTTCATTTGAGCTCAATTTAGTGAGTTATGAAATTATTAGAGCTCAAGGGCAAAATGGTAATTAAAATCTTAACCCTTTAATTAAGACTTTAGGCTTAATGAAATTAATAGGTAAAATATTTGATTTTAATTTGATTTGGATGATTGAAATTTAGATAATTAAGGGGTAGAAACCTAATAAACAATTTAAAATAATTGAAATAAACCTTAATTAAATAATTAGTTAAATTTGGAAGAATAATAAAATTGGAATTATTAAAATAGGGATATTATTAGGAAGAGATTTGTTCTTTAATTTAAAAATCCCTAAATTAATCATCCCAATAATATTTAATTCCTAATTAAAATGATAATCCAAGTTTAAGATTTAAAATGCTAAAAGGCTTAATCATTAAATTAAATTAAAGTTAAATTATTTAAAACAAATCCCTTTAAAATTAAAAATTAAATTAAATTAAATTAAATTAAATTAAATTATATTAAATTAAATTAAATTAAATTAAATTAAATTATATTAAATTAAATTAAATTATATTATATTAAATTAAATTAAATTAAATTAAATTAAATTAAATTAAATTAAATTAAATTAAAACTAAATCAAATTAGATTAAATCAAATTAAATTAAATTAAGCTAAATCATATTACATTAAATTAACTTAAGTTAAATTAAATTAAATTAAACCACATTAAATTAAATTAAATTAAGTTAAATTAAATTAAATTAAATTAAATATAAAGACATAAAGAATTCAAAATAAATCTAAAACAACTCGAACACTATTCCAAACTTAAATCCATTAACTAAAATTAAATCACAACCCACTTGAACATCCATTTGCCCTCGAAAGCTCATGATGTCATAACTCTTAAAAGGAGCGTTAAAAGAAGTGTTACTTCACTCATAGGATATTCAAATGTCCTAGTTCACTGAGCAAGACAACAAAACTTAAACTCTCGGACGATTAATTCATTTGTGTAATTAAATTCATTCGGACTTAAAACAATCCTAGAAATATCGAAAAGATGTTTAAGATTCGTCTTAAGCACTTCCTCAATATGATAGGATATTTATAAGAACAATCGAACTTAGTTGTTCTTCGATGAAGAAAATCGTCCTCAAACTAAAATACAAGAATCTAGACGTCATAGGAATGACTAGCTATAGTGATTAAGACTTTGGTAGAAAACCATAACCCTTCCCTTAGCTTCACCTAGAAATTGTTATAAATGCTTAAATGCTCTAAATTGTATTTTAAGTGCAACTGGGATGACGGGAAGGCCCTCCGGTATGCTTTTATTTTATTGCAATTTATCTTGCTGCAATTCATTTACTCGCGTTGCACTTTACCTTTCTTGCATGATAAATAACAGTTGCATGAAAACCTACACCTTTAGGACATAAACCAAAACTGAAACCCATAACTAAATTAAAAGACACTACAAGATAAAATTCACCGCCAAAACATTCAAAATATAAAACAACTCAAAATTTAATCACAAACGAACAACAAAACTACAACTACAACTAAATTAAAACGACTCGTTGAATGATCGGGAATACCTCGGATGATGTAACCCACGTGTTGCTAACGGGATTTCCCACGTGCCTAAATGAAAGTGCGGAACTCATTTAGTTGAGTTTAGCAAATTCATCCGGACTAAGTGAATTCGATGAAAATAACGATGCTGGGATGACGGAACCGCGGGATCTTAATCGGTTCGTTTAATCAACTTTAAGACCTGTTTTAATTAAAACATTAAAGACACATGGAAATGAAGATTTTCTCTAAAACCAAACACTTCTCTCATCTCCTCGATTTATGACTTCTAAAACTAAACCTCTCGCAACAACAAGGAACTCGGAGCATGGTGGGCAGCACGGCCATCGTCGTCAGCAAAACTGAAATCTACATCAGTAAAACTTTCCTTAGGACTAAACAACCAAGTCGTAGGACTTCGAGGTAGTTTGCCTAGTGCAACTTAAATCCTCAACTCTTCGTTAGGCATTTGCATGATCATATCATGTAAATTAAGCCCTAACCGGTCTTAAGATTTCCGAGGTAGTCGTCCGATACGATATAAACCCTCACATCTTCGAGGCTATTTGTATGATTTTATCATACGAATATAAGTCCTAACTAATTAAAATTGGCAGGATCAAAATACTAAATAAACATTAGGACCTTCCTAAATTCAAGTCAAACAATAGGATAGTCGGGAAATTACCAAAGTTCGCTTTGGATCTGTGATTTCTCCTACCCTTCTTCCTCTAGACTCCTAAAATAAAATGTTCCAAATTTGACCCATTCCCTAGTGAAATTCCAAAATTCAATCCATTGAAAACTTAAACTTTGAAATTCTTGAGAGCAGAACTACTGATTATTATCGAGAGTTTACTTAGGTGATTTCCGTCACTTAAGATGTAATTAACTATAGGGCTCGCCTTTATAGGGAACTTTAAGAACCTGAGTAATATAAACCCCGCTTAATTCATTTATATTAAGCAGGGGAACTCGTCGGCTTATAAAATTGGTTCGCGGACCAAACGGATGTCACAAACCTTTCTAGTTTATTTAATCGAGCCCCATCATCAAGCAAGGTGTCTATTCTTCGGGATAGATACACTGGCTTATGGTGCGGCGCTCGTTTATATAAACTATTCGGGATGCGAGATCAGCTTGATTTCATATCTTAAAATTTTCAAATTTAAAATTATTTTCAAAATCAAATACTACTTTTCAAATTATTTATTTAAATTAAATTAAAAATTTGCCGACAATTTCTGTAGGCGACCCCCTTTTCCAAATACAACACCACAAACCTAAAAATAAGCCGCACAGTATATATGAAAAACCATCTGTGAATAACAAGGTACATCTGATGAAAAAGTTATTCAATTTGAAGATGGCGGAAGGTATGTCTGTTGTATAACACAAGAATGATTTTAATACTAGCACAAATCAATTAATGTGGAAATTGAATTTGATGATGAAATGCATGCACCAATCTTGTTGGCTTCATTGTCAAATAGTTAGGAATCTATGAAGATGGCTGTCAGTAATTCTGCAGGTAAATCTAAAATGAGATATGATGATTCATGATTTGATTTTAACTGATGAGGTGCGCAGGACAGATTCTGGCAAAATCTCAAGTTTGAGTTCGTCACTGAACATTGATTCCAGAGGGAGATCACAGAACAGGAACTCAAACAGAGGAAGATCAAATTCAAAGCACAGAGGCAGGAGCAAGTCAAGGTCTGGTAAACAAGTAACTTCTGGAATTGTGGTAAAACTGACCACATAAAACTGTAAAGATCCTAAGAAGACAGAAAATGATGGCGAAAATGTGGTAACTGAAGAAGCACATGATACACATCTGCTGGCAGTTCATAGTTATGTTGTTGACTGGATACTGGATTGAGGGGCTTCTTTCCATACAACATTCCAATTGGAATTGATGCAGAGTTATGTTGCTGGTGACTTTGGGAAAGTATATCTAGTAGATGGAGAAGCTTTGAATGTGGTCGGAATGGAAGACATGATGTTGCACTTCCTAACAAGAAAGTGGGCACTGGAAAAGGTCAGACACATTCGTGAATTGAAGAAGAACCTCATTTGTGTTGGTCAGCTTGATGAGTGTGGACATTCAGTAATGTTCTCAGATAGCACATGGAAGGTTACTAAAGTAGACTGGTACTGGCTCGGGGTAAGAAAACAGGTACGTTGTATATAACCATTGGTTCAATTAACAGTGTTGATACTACTGTTGCAGAGAGCACAATAGAATTGTGGCATTACAGACTTGACCATATGAGCCGGAGGGATGTGAAAAAACTTCAGTCCAGAGGCAAGCTACCAGAACTGAAGTCAGTTGATCTTAGCATATGTGAGAGTTACATATGGGGAAACAGAGGAATGTCAGTTTATTGAAAAGTGGCAGGACGCCAAAGAGGAAAGTTGAATCTAGTACACAGAGATGTGTGAAGACCTTCTCTAGTGGCATCTCCTGGAGGCTCTCGTTACTATGTTACATTCATTGATGATCACAGCAGTAAGGTATGAGTTTATTTCTTGAAGCATAGATCTGATTTATTTAGTATGTTCAAGACTTGAAAGACCATGGTTGAGACAAAGATAAGCTAAAAGTTGAAATGTCTGAGGTTTGATAATGGTTGTGAGTACATCACTGGTGGGTTCAAGGAGTATTGTGCAGCTCAGGGCATCATAATGGAGAATACCATTCAAGGAACATCATAGCAAAATGGTGTTGTAGAGCGCATAAACATGACCATTAATGAGTGGGCTAGAAGCATGAAATTGCATGTCGAACTACCTCCTACTTTATGGGCAGAAACGGTCAGCACCGCAGTTTACTTGAGCAACAGGGGGCCATCCGTTCCATTAAATTGTGAATTAGCTAAGGGTGTTTGGAGTGGAAAATAGGCCAAATTTTCTCACTTTAGGACTTTTGGTTGTCTTTTATATGATCTTATTAATCCAGATGCTCATAGTAAGCTTGAGATTCAGTCAAAGAACTGTTATTTCATTGGCTATGTAGATGAGGCATTTAGATATCGTTTCCAGCATGGTCAGGATTGGAAAATCATAAGGAGCAGGAACATGATTTTCAATGAAAAGGTTATGTACAAGGAAAAGTCAAGTACAATTTCTGAAACAGCACCGCAGGAGTCTGAGTTGGTAAGATTTGATGGTTTACCAGAATCACAATGCAGGGAAGAGATGCAAGTGACGAGGAGAGTAGGTCCGGGGCACCCATTATTATTATTCTGCTAGAAGTTTCAGAGCAGTCTACCCCTACAATTGTAGTTCACAGGTCAGAAAGTATTATACGTTCTCCACAGCGTTTCTCTCTAACTTTGAACTACATTTTGCTGACAGATAGTGAGAACCTCAGAGTTATAAAGAAAAATTGCAAGGTGAAAATTCAAGCAAGTGGGAGCTAGCCATGAAGGAGGAGATGAATTCTCTGCTAGAAAATCAGACATGGGAGTTGGCAGATCTTTCACCAGGGAAGAAGGTATTACACAACAAGTGGATGTATCAGGTGAAGACTGAGCATGGTGACAGTAATAGATACAAGGTTAGACTTATTATAAAGGACTTTCAATATAGGTAGGATATTGCTCATGCAGTGGGAGTTGTAAGCAGAAATATGAGTAATCCAGAAAAGAGTCTGAAGGTACAAGACTATATTGACACTGATATGTTAACTACGGGCGTTACTCTAGAGAAACTGAAGTTGTGCACAGCTTCAGTTGATCTTCTAGCTTGAAGACAATGACTTTGAGTTGCAGAGGTGGATGATATCACGTTTGAAGGAAAGAGCGACGCCACTAGAGGAGGATAACAGTTTGAGGAAGAAGACGTTGTAGCCTGTGTACCAGTCTCCAAGTAAGAGATTTGTTGGGTGTGGAGCCGGTTACAAAATTTTAAAAAAAAATTATGCTTGCCGCCGCTTCCAACTGCTCCCCCTCCCTTTTTTGGAAGAAGCGCATTTCCTCCCAAAATAACGGGTCCCGCCAAAGTAGAAGAGAGCAGGATTAATGCTTGGTGCATGAGTGCTTCCTCTGTTGAATCTCTCTCTTCGACAAGGTGAAGATTCACGTGGAAAGGAAATTCAGTGAGGATTTTTGTAGGGAGAAGGTGGAGGCATGAGGAGCAATTGCGATCGGAGAGGAGGAAGATCGAGTGACTGTAAGTGTGCTCTCTTTTGTGGTTCGACGTGAGGTCCTGGTGCTTTAGAGGAAGTAATTCCTTCTCCCTCTGTTTGCTTCTCGGTGAAGAGAAGAAGGCATAAACAACAACTCATTGAGGCGAACGACGGTGTAAATTCATCAACTAATAAAATTCTCTGCAATTCTGTGGACGTAGGCAAAACTTACCGAACCACTTAAATCTCTGTGTGTGCTTTTCTGTGCGAATTTTCTTATTCCTATTTTTTTTTTCGCTTCATCGTCAATCGTTTTACTATTATATATATATCACAACACGTACGCAATAATTTTTCGCAAGAAAGAGACTTACGATTTGCAAAAATTCTTCTGTGTCCGTTGTGTTGGGCTGGATTACGACCTTGATTAAAGAAAAATAAAAAATCTAAAAAATTAAAAATAAGTGACGAGAGACAAATTTGAGCCATATAATTTCAAGTTTACTATCTCAGGGAAAATGGTGTTAGGTGAAGGCTGATATTTGCATGAAACCGATTTCTTTATTCAATCCTAACTCCTTAATGGCGATTAATGGCGATAGAGTCCACCTCAGCTAAAGATGATCTATCAATTCTCTGGCAGTTGAGTGAAGTTCTTACATTCTAGAAGCTCTATCTACTCCAAACTCGTTCATTCATATATATATTTATATATATATATATATATATATATATATATATATAAAAGAAAATCGATATTTGATATTTGACAGAGACCCAAATATCATTTTCTCATGCGCGCAGGGTCTATGATGAGAATCCTGTGTCATGTGTCTGTAATTCGACCCCTTATGTATCATGGTGGATATATATATATATATATATATATATATATATATATATATATATATATATATATATATATATATAAGAAAATCGATATTTGACAGAGACCCAAATATCGATTTCTCATGCGTTCTATGCCTATGATGAGAACCTCGCGCCATGCGTCTATAATTCAACCTCCCACGCACCATGGCGGGGATCGAACCCTCACTAGAGAAGACTTATAGTGACTCCGCCACCAACTGAACAAGTAATGTCACACACACACACACACACACACACACACAACACACACACACACACACACTCACATCATATTTTTAATATTACACTTTACCAAAGTATATCGACCACATAATCTGTTTTGTAATGAAGCTTGTATTCAAAGTTATGTCCCAAAAGATCTTATTGTAAATTACACGAACGACAATATTATGGCATTCATATACTATGATAATTCATCCTATACAATTCTACCATTAGAAATGTCTTTCAATTTGTATTATGATTAAAAAAAAATGAAAAAAAAACATGTGACAACACTGATAATGAATATAATAGTCATAAATCATTAAGAGATACCATATAGATGAGAGAAAGAGGCAGAGGAATTGAGAGATAGGGATCAGGATACTCTTAAATAGCAATATCAGAGAGAGAGAGAGAGAGAGAGAGAAGCATATATTGTGATGCAAATGTGGCGTCCAATAACAAGTAGACAATCGCTGTTGCCCATTTAGGGTCCGTTTGATGCATCTTGTGTGTTTCAAGATAAGCAGCTTATCCAGAAACATGGCCCGCGGGTCAACTGCGGAGTTCGACATGCGGCTTGCGTGTAGTATAAAAAACTCAACTGCAGTAGGTGGGGTTTTCAAAAACGCGCACCAAATGATTAGTCGACATTTTCAAAAACACCATCGCACTTATAAACTGCCCCAACTGAATTATCTCCATAATTACAACGACGTCAACTTCTACAAAGCTGGTGGGGCGATTCCACCAATATCAATAATCAGCTGAATGACTTCGTATTTGGCTAGCTTATTCCAACCAATTGGAATCTTGACTCAGAAACTGTATCGATGGCAAGTTAACAAATGTCAGACATTTATTGGCTGAATTAGAGGACTACGCATTCCGCACGATGAACGGGATTTATATTCACATGTGGAGCTTACTATAAACTGTAAGTGGTCTCGAGTCGTTTGCTGTCATTGTCTATTTAATTGATTTAAATACAGTAAGTCTATTATTTATAATATTTTTATACATTAATATATACTGTGATGAGTAGTTTTAAAGTAATAAAATAATTTTATTTTCATAAAAAAAAAGTTATTAATTAGATGCTTTTGGGAAGATTAGTCTTTGTTCCTCATAAATAATTAGGTCTGTTTGATGGCACATTACTTTGATGGTAAGATTACCTTAATAAATTTAGCATTAGACTCTTACACGAGAGATTTTAAAAGTTATATTGATAAACATGGTAAAATGTTTTATTTTATTATTTATTTATTATTATAACATACTTGTCCTTTAAAAAAAAGTATCAGTACTAATCTTTCAAAGATCTAATAGTTCAGAAAAGAAGAATGTGATGGATGCAGAACCACGACAAAGAGATCGTGAGACTCACCAAACCGAACGATCCAAGTCATAAGAGTCGAGCCAACTAGGCCAAAACTGATTGAGAAAGAAGACTGATTAAAAGATGACTGAGCGATCCTAGTGTAAGCCATTCGACTAGAAATGAGACAAGAGAGAGTCGGAACTGTCAATTGCAGAAAAGTTGGCTCGATGAAGTAGCATAGATGGCAGTGAAGTCCACCCAATGGAAGAGCTAGTTTCATAAAGTATCCTCGACCATCCAACGGAGACCCAAAAACTCCTAACCAGTGATTGAAGATAGTCGACCAGGCTGGATCAATAGATCGAACCCTGCAGACCAAGTTCAACTAAACGAGTTGATCACTTAATCAAGCTAAATCAACAAACCTTAGTGATCGAGCCAGAAGGCAACAAAATGATAAGCCATCACTTGTAAAATATCTGAAATACCTCAGTACATACCCTCTCCAAATGGGGGTAAGAATGTAATATCCGTATTATACGACATCATCTATAAATTAGGGAAGTATTAAAAGAAGAACCAATATTATCTACTATTTATCATCTATTTCTCTCTCCTCATCAATGTTATTTCATTGGGTGTCATTCACTTACAATATGTATTCAACAACAAAAAATGTACGAGGAGAGTGGATCATGCCACAAATAAGAGGAGAAGCAAACCAAGGAGAAGAACCCAACATAAAATTAAGTTGGGATAGACTATCTTTTTATTAAAAAAAATTAGGTTTTATAACTTAAATGTAAAATCTAGACATCTATTGTATGATGCGTATGTAATGCCCTAAGACTAATATAAAAATATCTTTATATAATTTTAATTTTAGAAAATAATTAAGCTCTACATGCTCACATTTTTATTTAGTTAAGTTTTAGTGTCGAGTGGGAAAGCAGGTTATGTAGGTGTGCATCTTTTATTATGCATGCATATAAGATGTATCTATAGGCCCAGTTGGTATGCGAATTAGGCAAAATCATTTTATAAGGTGGTGATTCTCAAATGACAAATCACCTACTTTCTTGCAATGAGTGAGGGGCCAAAGATAAGAAATATAAGCAAAATGTATGCATAAGACTAAGGGTCTGTTTAGGGCAATTACGAACTATTCGAACTTATTCGATATAGCTGAGCTTTATTATGATAAGCTACTGATTAGCAGTTTATCTTGATAAGCTGATTGTCTGTTTAGTTTGTGTGTTTGGAAAATAACTGATTTGCAGCTGTTTCTGTATAATTGACAATTTTGCCCCTGATTTTGCATTTTTGGGAAATAAAAGTGGGGGAGTCATATACAGTTTAGATTAATGTGTATATGGGAGTAGTTGGGGGAGAGAGATGAGGTACATGCTTTGGTTAATTTTGACAAAATTATCTAACTGTGAAGTTTGCAATGAAATTTGCATTAGAAATAATTCAATGCAATTAAGTACGTGTATTCATATACTTTTTGGACGCAAATTCCTTCGTAATCCAGCATCTCACTTTGACATTTTAAGTTAAGCATTTCTGATACAAATATGCTTTTGGTACAAATCAGCTAAAAATCTGATACATATTTGCGTCGGAAAATCACACGCTACTTTCAATATCTCCTATAGTGGAAGTAATACGGTAACAGGTGCTAAACCTAAGGTGTAGTCATCAGTCAATTGAGTTATCAGAATATCCTTGTTTGTGCTTTAAGATTTTAAGTTACATGCTCGTTGTTCATCATTTTATTGTTGCTCATCCCTTTATTGTTCTTCTTTTTGTTGTTGTTCACCCTTTGATTATTGTTCATCCTTCTGGGTGTTCATCTTTCAGGATAGTACATATATTTATAATTGACAACTAGAACAGACATCCTAACTCTAAAATAAACTTAGTGGGAAAGTAAACCTACATTTACTATAGCAACCTAGGCTTATTATTGCGTTATGCAACTAAAAAGTTAGTAAATCATAACACGTAAAAGAGTATTTACAATGCATAACGAAAATATTATTTTCTAAACTTAACTTCCAATATAGTGAGTAAAACCCACACTAACCTAATAGTTACAGCGATCAAATAGGAAAATCAGAAAACATATCAATCCAATCTCACCTCGATCTACTTTTAAAACTAGGGTTAGTGTCATAACATAATCTCACCTCGATCTACTTTTAAAACATAACATTTTGTTCGAGTTATAATATTTTATTATTTCATTCAAATTTTACCCAAGAGAATATTTTTATAGGCTTTTACTATTTTGAGAATTCTTATGAACTTGTTATGGTTTTATTTGATTTTATTGTAATATTAGTTAAATAGCAAATATATGCTTAGAAAACATATATTAATAGTTCATCAAAATTAAAATATTATAAAATGACAAAAACCACATAGAAAGTGGTTAGGGATATTGGGTAATGTGGAGACCCGGTCCACCACATATTAATTAACTTCCTAATTAAGAGGGCTTATCTACCGCTCACCTACTTTCCCACCTATCGCTCACCTACCACATCCTACCTACCGCTCACTTACCTCTCACCTATCACTCTTCTTGATTCTATAAATAGTCTCTTTTGGCGATTGGATGAAGTCAAGCCAAGTGAAGAGCTAAGCTAAGCAAAGCAAGGGCCAAGCCAAGTCCTCTAAGAGCGAAAATGAGGAAGAGAGAGAAGAAAATAGAGTTTTTCTTGTAAACGTCGAGGCGTTTTACGGAGTAATTCCTCAAAGAAATAAAATCCTCTGCAGTTTCGTGGACGTAGGCAATTTTGCCGAACCACGTAAATTTGTGTGTCTCTCTGGTATTTGTTTTTCTGTATGCAATTTTTTCGTTCCATTTTTACTTTATTATCATCGTTTTCACGACAAGAGATCTCATAAGACAATATGAATATAGAGAATCTTAGTTATTTTTTGAATTTTTGTAATTAAATTTTGTATTTTCAAAGAGTTTCATCTATTTGGACTCAAATGTTTTCAAAATCTTTTCAAATTATTGATGGAAGTTAAATATTAATGTCAAACGTGTTTTGTAAAAGTTCAATAATTTTTTGAATTTCTATTTATTTATTATTGTTATTATTTAAAATTTTAATGTATTTTTAATTACGGGCCAAATAATTTATAAATTGAATTTTTATGGTAAAAAGTTTAATTTTTTTTTTCTTCGAAATTATTGGACTATCACTCTTGCATTGAAATTGTTCAATTAAAAAATTTTCTAATCTTTATTTAGGATTATGCCAAATTTTATCGGATATGAAGATTAATTTCTCCTTTAACTCTATGTAGGGGTGTAAACGAATCGAACACGAACGAATAAAGCTTGTGTTTGTGTTTGGTTCATTTGAAATTTAGTTTGTTTGAAAGAAGCTCGTGTTCAAAATTATTCGTGAAGTTATTGTTCGTGTTCGTGTTCGTTTCTTAACGAATGAGCCGAACAGAAGCCGAACACGATTTTTTCGCGAACGACGATCCAATTTGACATCCCTAATATTAATATATATAAATAATATATTATATCTATATTAGTATATTACTAGTATAGTATATTAATATATTATTATTATTAATTTATTATATATTATAATTTATAAAATTTTATTTTTTTAAATATCGTAAATTTTTAATATATAGATATTTTAAATTATTTTATATTTTGAACAATACGATTTAAACACGAACGAACGCATCATCGTCCGAGTTTGGTTTATTTAACTAACCAAACGAAAAAAAATTGTTAAAGTTCGTCTCGTTTACTTACCGAACGAACCTAACACGAACTCGTTGACAAACCAAACACGAACTGTTCACGAACAACGAGCTTTTTTGACAGCCTTAGCCCTGTGTAATTGCCGATGAGTAAAAAATTCATTAAATCAAATTGGGGCTTATTATCATTCATTACATATACTTGTATAAAACATCCGATATTTTGGAATGAATTGAAAATGGATAATAACAATTTTATATTTATAAATGGAAAATAAAATTTTTTCTAATTTAATTAATTAAACCATTTAGATTGCATTGAAGAAAGACAAGCAAATAATAAAATATAAGTTAATAATGATATTATCAAAGTATAAGATTATCTATACCTTTAAATTTACTTATTTGTGGTGGTACTTAACTATTTATATGTATCTAGTAAACATGGCAATGGCCATGAAAGAAGTTAGGTGGTGCATATTTATATTGTTCATAAGCAATGTGATGACTAAGTAGGTGAGATGCTTGTGTAGCTATGTGGCCCATAGGACAATGACTTCATTATGCCATAACACATAATGTTGGCATATGATTGATCAAGACATCCAAAAAATTAAACAAAAGGAAAATTTATGTTGTTAGGGGAACCAAACGAAAAAAAAAGATTTCTTAAGAAAATCGACAGATTACTTCAAAATAGAGGGTGTAAGTGAGTCAAGCAGACTCGTGAGCCGGCTCAAGCTCAACTTGACAAGAGGCTCGAGAATTTACAAAATTAATCAAACTCAAGCTCAAATCGGAGTTGACTTGAGCTCAACTCGTATTATTTATGCTCCTACTCCAAGGTAGCAAAAAGCTTAAAGAGATAATTACAAGCCTCTATTAGGCCCCTCATGTAATAAAACTTATGCTTTTTGAATGAGGTTGGCACATTTGGTGCAGCTTATTTGGTGCGGTGGCGTTTTGAAAACACGCAAGTCTTGTTTGGGTAAATTGGTTCTTGGCAGCTTATGCGTAGTTAAAACGCTGAAAATAATGTTTTCACACCACACCTATCTAGTGCGGTCTGGCTTTTTCAAAAAAAAAAATAAAAATTTGTAATAGCCACGACACGTAGCTTATCCACAGATTAATTTTAATAAGCTTATCAGCAAATTATTCAATAAATTGTAGCTACCGCAAAGAGACCTTCAAACTCTGAATTAACTATAGCTTGGCCAACCTCGAATTTCTCTCCACCTATAAACAACTGAATAATTAGTACTCCACCCATAATTATTAATGCAGATATAGCTACCTAACCCAAAGGAAGTCCACTTGTCCTCTCCAATGAGCTTACTCCACACCAAACCTTATCACCTTTGCCGTGAAATTTTGGTGTCATTAATTGTTTTGTTTGGCAGATTTATGCGGGAAAAAATTGATGAAATGACATCCTTATATCATGATACTGACATTAAATGAATATTTTATTAAGAAATATTAATTATTTTAGTGATTTTTATGACATCATTATACATGCATCTCTACATTTTATATCTATGGTTTAAATTAATTATTTTTGTTTAAAAATTATTATGAACATTTTTACCTTTAGTTTTCTATAAAAAATGTCTGCAAAAATTAATAATATGCTTTAAATATATATAGTTATAATTTTATTTGTATTTTATAAATATTTTGATAGTTGATGAATTAATAAGATGAATTTGTTGCACTTTTATATAATTTATTTCAAGGAATTAAAATAAAAAGGATATCAAACTGTACATCAGTTCGGTGCAATTATGAATGGATTAATGTTGCATGAATTTGGCTTGAATAAGTAAGAATATGTAGTTTAACTTTAGAACAGACTATGTATATGTCAATTGCTGAGGAGTTGCATGTCCAGCTGCATTGAAGTCCGGCGGGGGACACAACGATTGGTATCCGACCTCTCTCGATGGGTTAGTGTAAGTAAGAAACTTTGATTTTCTTACATATTTCTTACATTATTAATGTGAAATGTTACTTAATTCTTGGTCTTAATTATATAGGAAAATTACGGGCACATTTGAGACACACAAAGTAAATAATAGAGACAGAACCTAAAGATGGCTAGTAGTAGTGATAGTCAGTCTACTATTGAGCAGTTTAACTATGAGATGGAGGTAGGATGCAGGGGTGTATGACCTAGGCTCAATGTGTATTTTGTTCGAGGTTGAACACTCCCCGAAATGCTCAAAATGGTTCGAGATCATCATCATCATAAAATGAACTTGTCTGGCATGTCGTTGCTATGTCTTAGGAGCTCTGATAGCTAAGTGAGGGCTAACATATAGTCGAGGCCATTGTAGGGCGATTGGAAAGATTGTAGATTGTTGTAGAAAACGACCTTTGAGTTCAGTGGATGGGGACGAGGAGGGAAAGGAGGAGCAGGGGAGCCGGAAGATGAGACTGAGTTTGTTGATGGTGTCTCATAGGAGTTTATATATTTTTATCTTGTTTAGTATTTGAACATAATCCTCTATATAATTTTTTCTTGTTTATGTTATACTTTTTTTTTTCGACGGGCAATTTCACCAATTGTGTAATGTTTATTAAATTTTATTTATTCTTGTTGTTGAATACAAGTTTGTTCAATATGTTTTGTGCTGTGTTGGTGATGAGAAAATATATGTGATATTTGTTGAGTTCAGTTTTGCGTCTAAGTTGCGTAGAAATTTCCGATGTAGATACCTTAAAAAACCTAACTCTAATCTACATCTCCGGCGAAAATAATAAATGTAACGTCCAACGCAATTTTGCATCTGCAAACATTGGACGCCAATTCTGTAGGTCACGTTTGACTCTGCATGAATCACATCAAAACTGGCTAACATAAACAGTGTCATACGCAAAATTCAACGTAATTTTCTTATGTAAACCACAGTTGAAGCTAATTGTATTTGTGAAGCTCTTTTTTATGTGGACATATGACTGACACAAATCCGTCAGTAATTTGATTTTGTGTCAGCTTTTTGACAAATCAGCGTCGAAATTGTACAATGTTAATTTAACAAAATCTTCTAGTCTACGCATCCCAAAATTATAGTTTCTAAGACACTAAATGCCATCCCTAAAATAGTTTAAATGTCCTATAATATCTTAGTACAAATAAACTAAGCGCTCAACAATTTGTAAGAAAATTAAAATGGTAGAATTTGATTGTAATTACATGTACTTGAAAAGCAATAGGCAACCACAAAGTATCATGTTTATTTTCAAAGATACAAATAGTCTGAAAACTAAGAAAATAATTCAAATATAATCACAAATTTAATGGTTCTCCGTGGAGGCCTACTTTGGTTATAAATTACAAGAGATAATTTTGCTATTTGAAGCTAATTAAAAACATTATTTTGGGACTTTTTAAACTATGTGGGCTTGGAAAAATGAAAAAATGATTATAGAAAGCCATTTTTAACAATAAATTTGAAATATCAAGATTATAAATATTCTTCTATTAATCTTAACCTTAGTATCCATGTTTGAATTTTTATGAGCCTCAATTTCAATCAATGTCCCCCTTTTCTTAGTTGTTACGGTGACTACCAATTATTGGAACTAAGACAAAACCGTTGCTCATAAAGAGGTTCAAATAGCTAAAGAGTACAATGGTCATTTGGCTACTTAAAGGGGCTTAACCAATCATCTTGTACGGCTCATTGGTCTATATATATGTAATGATACATATGAGTTGAGATGGTTAAGGAGAAGAAAAATTCTTAGAGCAAGTTGAGGAACCAAGAAAGCTTGTGTCGAGATCAAGATCGATAGAGAGCTAGAGGAGATTGGTTCGTCCTTGAAGTTGTGTGGTGTAATTGTCAAGATTGCTCTAGTGAATTTTTCTTGATTCCCTCCCTTGGATGTAGATCTTATGGACCGTACCATATAATTCTCTCAGTGTTCTTGTTTTGTATTTCTTTTCAAAAGTTTTTCCTTTCTTTTTCCCTATTTTTCTGCTTGATGTCCTGCTGTTTTCTCTGCTGTCCAGGAGCACATTTCCTTCATTAGTAAATAAATTAATACCATATAGAAGTATAAAAATTTGTTGGTTAAACATTAAATTTTCTAGAAATATTTCTACCACAATATATAATAGAAATGTGAATTATTATTTTAGATAAGGGGATAAAACAAATAATAATAATATTATTATTATTAAAATGAATATTATCAAAATTTTAAAAAATACTTAGTAGCTAATATGTTTTTTCTTTTTCTATTTCCTTTTAAATAAGCTATTTTTACATGCCAGATATTCTGTGTTATGCTAACTAAGGCAATATATATGAGGGGCTATATTTTGCAATAGATTAATAAAAAATTTTATTAAAATCTTATGAGAAAATTCTTTCCCCTCTTGGGTTTGTTTAAAAGCATTCTTAGGCGGTGTTTGTTAGCATAATTTAAAGAGAATTTAGTCATGAATTTAACGTAAATCAGTTAAATATCAAAAAAATTAAAATTAAATCCAACGCTCAATTAAATTGAAAATTTTCACATTCCGTTTTGTCTTTCCACGTTTTATATCTTTTAGGACGTAAATCAAGATGTAGTAAATCTAATTGTGAGGCGGATTCAAAAATTGTTCTTGTAGTGGCTCACAAATTCATCGATTTTTCTGGATTTAATAAATTCAGACCGCAGACAAACAGCGCCTTAACTCTTAATAGAAGTGTTGTCTTCATTTTGTCTCCCTTTCTATTAAATTCATTCAGAAACAGACCCAGAAAAGGTACATTAGCTCCACCAACATACAGACAATAGGGCCAACAAACAGTGCTGGTATAAATATATAGCTACCAAGCATTTCTTTTCCACTTAGGAGCAAAACTTAGGTATAGAGTAATTTCACCAGCACAATTCATTAAGTAACATTAGCTCTGCAACATATTACATCTGCAAGCTATTGTTAAACTTGGAAACCCTAAACTATCACACAAACACTTGTATTGACTACTATTATCTTTAGATTCAATTGGCACCTGTGAAGTTGAAGGTAGGCTAATGGTGAGCTCAAGGTTGAGGTCTGGTAACTCATGCAAATTCTTGCACTCGTCTTCTTCTGTCATTGCGGGTTGACTGTGGGCTTCTGTTATTGTTATTGTTTTTAATGAAGTGGTGTTTGTAGTCTCGATGATAGAGAAAATATTGTGTCCGTCTTGCGCAGGTGCGGACAATGAATAGCCGGCTGACAACTCGGCATGCACCTCATCCACGTATGAGGTTGCGGCCGGGCAAGCTGAGTTGTCACCTAACCATCGATCATCCGCACATGCGGACGATTGGACACAATATTTTCTCTTAACGGTGGGCTGCTTTGACTGTATGTCAATGCTGCAATTGAAAAGCTTTCGCTTGATATGAGTGTTCCAGTAGTTCTTGATCTCATTATCTGTTCTGCCAGGCAAATGTCCCGCAATTAAAGACCACCTAAATTTAGAATTTATGGTTAATTACCCAGTAGTTAAATGAATTTAAAAGCTTTATAGTACATTTTTTATAATTATATCAATTCTATGTAAAGCAGTGCTCTTATATGTAGCATTTCAAATGAACAAATGTTTAAAATTTAGTTATATCCTGTGTGTAGTGTTAATGTTTGGACAAGACCAACATCTTCATCCAATGATATGATCAATAATATAATCAATGAAAAAAAGAAATTTCTTTGAAGTAGTTACTAACTTGTTACCCAAATGGGATTGAAGCTTGATTATGAGTTCGTCCTCCTCCTTAGTAAAGTTACCTCTTTTGAGATCAGGTCGAAGATAGTTGATCCAACGTAGACGACAGCTCTTGCCACATCTGAGCAAACCTGCAACAACAACAATAATACAAAAATCTCAAATCAAAATACATAATCAAACTAATAACCAGCCTCTTTTTTGAGGGGACTTCGGAGGTGCTAGGACAATAGATTAGGAGCTTGAGGGTACATATATAACCTGCAGCCTTAGGAAGAGAGCGCCAACATCCTTCCCCATGAGCTTTGATGTAAGCTATGAGGCGTTCATCTTCTTCCTTAGTCCAAGCTCCTTTGTTTGTGTGTGCCTTTTCGCAGCAAGGAGACCTACCCATGGTGTGTGATAATACATAAATTACTCTTCTATTTTTCTTCTGGCTTTCATTTTAGGATGATTGTGGGAGAGGAGATGATTAAATTGTTGTAGGGATGGTGGAGAGGAGAAGGAAAAGGAGGAGTTTTTAGAGGGAGATGGATTGGTGGCTTTCACTTTCCTTCTTGAGCATGCTTTGCTTTCTCTTTTATGGGAGAGTTTGGTGTAAGAAGAAGGAGATGGATGTGGGAGTATAGTTTGGGGAGAGGGATGGAGCCCATTGACGTCGTTTATAATTGGAGGGAGGGGACGGAGTGATGATATTATACTACTTAATAATACATTGCTTAAGAATATATCATTTATTTATAGTAGGATGAATATATATATACTTTGTCTAAATAATAGTATATGGTACGTATATTTGTGTGTCGAAAAATTTGAGGGGTAGAATGATAATTTAATGACTTAGGCCTCATTTGGTGTAGTTTTTTCGTGCGGCACGACCAATAAAATGTGATATTCGGCATTTCGTTATCACGTCGCGACGATGTATTTTAAAAACATCATAAAAGTATGGTCACAGGTTCGATCCCACGGCCACGTTTATACCTTTTGACCGCGTACAATTTACGTCGTGGCACCTCTCTCTGCCCCTTAGTGTTTCACAGAGATTCAAAAAACTGATAAATATAAGTATTGGAAGATTTTTTACAAGGAAAAATACTGGAAAAGAAAATTAGCCAAAGTAATTCACTATGTATTCGTAAGGATAGGGATTGTCCTTTCTAGTGATAAGGAGAAACATAACATAATTATAATCTTATACTGAAAACTAGGCTTGTCTTTACTGGCGGTAAATGAGTCGAGCTTGAGCAAGATCAGGCTTGGCTCATCTTAGTGTTTGTCTCTATTTACATAGTCATAATCGTGTTCGGCTCCAAGTTGACCCATTAGAACAAAAAACTAGAATAATATTTAAAAAATCAAAGTTAAATTTTTAATGTTTTTACTGTTCTTGTTTGAAGCTTATCACGAGATGTATTCCAAATTTGTAAAATATGCGATTTTTTTTTCTGTATTATGCAGCAATCAGACGAAGCTTGCTAGGAATATTTACATAGATACCACCCAACTTATTAATTTTCAGACCTCACCCCTAAGTCAAAGTATAGACTACTTTATGGACATTTACATAAATGCCAACCAAATCTTATTTATTTACATTTTTAACACCAGAACTTACATTTTTAATCATTATACAGCCCAAATAATTTTTTAAAATAAGTATTTTTAATACATATAAAAAATTAATATAAATAAGATAAAATTAAATATTATCATTTAATTATGTCTAGCTAGAACAAGTTGAACACGAATGAACAAGCAATTGTTCGTGTTCGGCTCTTTAATAAATATAGATGAAAATTTTGTTCATGTTTGACTCGATTGCTTGACGAACAAATCGAATACATGCTATTTATCCAAGGAACACGAGTTGAGCTCTTTAGATTTCTCCATCATAATCATAAGTGATTTTTTAATGATTTGGGTGCCTAAATGATTACAAAATTTAACGATCTTGAGCTCTTTAGATTTCTCCATCGAGAAGCTCAATTTGACTATAAATATGCTAAAATTAGAGTTCATTTTCCAATTAAATTGGTGATCCAAAATTTTAAAATGTGCTTGAATGGCATAATCTAGACTTAATTGGGCCCGATTTAAACCACTTCGTTATCATTGGGTTCGTCTTCTCGAGTCTATCAGCTTGACTAGAAAATTGCTAAAATTAGAGAATATATGATCTTCAATTTTAATTTAAAACACCATTTATTAAAAATACACAGAAATTCAGGCTTGATAAAAATTTATTCATTACACAGAAACCCGTTATTTTATTACAAAGCATTTTGTGTTGCCACATAAACAAGGGCCCATTTGGGTTATTGGGGGAAAAAAAGAACTCTCAGAGGAAAAAATCACTCTATCAGGACATCAGACACAAATTTGCGTCTGAAGTCTAGTGGGCACGTTTCACATGGCAAGTGGACCTCACCCCTCTAGAAAACCTACCCAACCAAGCCGTATCAGAAGTGGGTCCACTTACCACGCGACATGTTGCTCACTGACCGTGACGCAAATTTGCATCTGGTGTCATGATAGAATAATCTCTCCTCTGGGAGTGCATTTTTGCCTTCTAATACTTTCATTAAAAAGAAAGAAGATTTACATATATACCGCATAATTTCTATGTAATTACATTTATATTATACCGAATCATTAATTTTTTATACTTATATCACTTTACATTTGCTTAAAAATCTGTCTTACTGTTTAAAAAATTGTAACAGTATTATTTTTGATGTGATAGAAAAAATTTATGTGTTATAAATATAAAATATTGAAGTTTGTGTTTAAATTTGTAAATAAATAAGAAATGTGTCATTGTTGGAAGAAGGGAAGGGAACTAATGAGCATCTAATGCAAAACTTTGCCTATAAATAAGATTGAATCATTGGCTTCTGGCTTCAGATAAATTATTTTAAATTTTGCAAATTTTGTATGCAAAATTATTTAAGTTTATTACTCAAATAATATTACTATATTAAAGATATTCATAATAATAAGAAATGTGCTAGATGAGATTATGATTTTTTTTGTATGGCTTAATATTGAAAATTATAAAAGTATATGCTAAATGATTTTATTATTGCTTAAGAAAATGATTGCCATTTTTTTTGGTTTTAAAAAATTTTTTAAATGAGATTTTTTTAGTTTATATGTATATTTTTTTGGTTTTAAGAAATCTTTGTTGGATGAAACACAGATTTCTTCTATATATATATATATATATATATATATATATATATATATATATATAGGTATATAGAATTTTGTAAACCACAGACTCACTTATTCCAATTTTTTATAGCTTCTAGAAAGCCAATGGCAATCTTTGGTTTGTTTGCGTAGGAATGGTAAGTGAAAGGAGGCCTACTCCCATCCTTTTTATATTTTATTTTATTTTTCCCTCGCTTTTCTTACGTCAGGGGCGTGCGATTGTGCACTCGCCAGGTTAGGTGACCAAAACTAAGTCCCATATGATGCGAATATTATAATGATTGTTTATTCTTAATGAGCTCTTCGTCAAAAAGTCTTAGTTGCAAAAAGTTCCGAATATGAGACATCTTAATCATAGATTAATAACGATTGAAGTTAAGTCTCATTTTGTTTAGGGACTGTTTGGTTGAGGAGTAAATTTGTAATGTACTGTAATTCTTTCCTAAGAATTTGAGAAATTTTAAGTTTAACCTTAGCTGTCATTGGAGTATCTTATTGCAGGTTAAAAAGATCAATTATCTTGTCTCTGGAATGAATATTAAAGAAGCCTGTGGTGTCGAATTTGATTCTTGATTTCTTATACTCTGTGATTTCCTTAGACTTTTAACTTTGTTTTGTGTTCGTTAGTGTTTTTGTTGGCGTCGTGTTGATATTTTCTTTTTCTTGAAAAAGTGACCCTACTTTTTATTTTTATTTTTTTTGGATTTGTTGCGTGTGTGTGTTTGGACCTTTTCCCGGTTTCAGTATCTTTTATTCTTGAGCTAATAAAATTGAAATCATAACATTCTTTATTAAAAAAATAATAAGAAGAATCGTAAATACGATGTAAAATATGAATAAAATTAAAGTTTACATCGTAGGTCATTTTTGCTAATCAACTGAATTTGAAATATACTATTCATGTCAAATGTCATAGGCAAGTCACCACCCGCTGCCGTTGTCGTCCATCGCCACCACCGGTCCTACCGCCCGCCACCACCCGCCCGCCGCAACACACCTGTAGCCGCCGCCCACCTGCCCTCCATCCGCAACAGTCGGCCGTTCATAGCCCCCCGCCTCCCATCCGCCACTCGTTGTGCCTTGCTGTCGCAGCCTTCGCCTGTCACCGCTGTATGCCCGCCATTTGCAGTCGTCGACCGTCTGCAGCCCATCCCCTCTCGCTCACCACCCGTCATCTCCTGCTGTAGCGGCTCTTGCCTGCCACCGTTGTCTGCCTGCCACCGCATGCCCTAACCTCCAGTCACCCGCCTTCGCTCGCCACTGCCATCGACCGTCGTTTGCTGCCGACTGCTCGCCGCAAGCCATCTGTCCCGCATCATACCAGCCCACCACTGCTAGCCGTCTGCCAATCCTTTCGCCACTGCCAAACGAAAAAATATATATTTTGAAATAAACTCAACTTCAAATCAAATAAAATATAATAAAGTTATACGTTTATTTTACAGCAAATTAAATAATTCAAAAATATTTTAAATATATTGTATTATAATATTCTATAAATATTTTACATTACATTTTTAGCGGACCAAACAATGACTTTATTGTTCCTCTTTTTTCCTTCTCTTTAGTTGAAAATTGATTACAACGCACCCACCTCTTCTGGGGGATCTTTTTAACACTCATAATGCCTTCTTCTATTATTCCAAATTAATTAATGTACTAAGCATATGTTAAAAAAGAGATTAATCGACTTATATTTTATCAATAATAATGAATTGATAAATGAGATGAATTATATAATTTTTTCATGTTATTTTAAATGTAAAGCATGTCTTGCTCTCATATCTTTTTGTGCATTTGGTTTTTTATAAGATTATTATACAAAAAAATTGCAGTATCACATTTTGATTGTAATGTATTTCAAAATTATTGAATTTATTTTAACATGAATGCAATACAAATTTTGATTAAATTCTTATTTATTGCTTTCACTATAAAGTAACTTTATTCATTTTAGAATTTATTTTGATGTAGTCTTGTTTTAACTAATAGAATGCCTTCTAATTAATTGAAATAGTTTTCAGATAAAATTTTTTGTATGTTCTCATATGATCTGTTCCTTCTTTGGGCACTCCTAGGATTTCTCACGATATCAGTGACTACATGATTTCTCATCTAATCCACTCTTATGATTGTCGGAGGCTCTTCTATCAAAACCTTACCAAGGCACATAACACATCACAGCGAGAAATGATCAGACCACAAGCATATCTCACATAGGAATGAGAAAACTTTCCACCCCTAATAGTAAGCTCACACTCTCTCGTTATACTGAGCGCCACATTCATCCACAAGTTTATCTCTATTCAGAAACTAGTTAAGAATAACAATTGTCTTATTTCATTTGATGCTTATTGTTGTCATATACAGGATCTAGCGACCCAATGGACGCTTCTTACAAGCCCAATTGAGTGGGGACTCTATGAAGTCACTGCTCTTCATAACCCCATCTCCCCTAGCACCTAACATGAAAAGACTTGGACACTCATACCAGAAAGTACTCTACCATGTTTTACTCTACAAAAATAGATACATCTAATAGAATCTACAAGAGCTCTTCTAAACTCACCCTCTCTTCAGAATCTTTATCTCATAATCACCATGCAAGCTTATCATCAAAATAAGTCATAATGATTTGTTTCCTTCATGTAATACCAGCTATACTGTATTAGAACAACTTCACTTTGAGATATGGGGACTTTTCCCTCAACCCTCCATTAATGGATATATATATATATATATATTTTACAACACTTTTATATATGTTCATTAATGATATTATTGGATATTTACCATGTACAATAAATCAGAATCTACACAATATTTTATTCAACTGCACAAAATGTTACTCAACCAATATAACAAATAATTAAAATACCATGGGATCCACAGTAAGCCTCACCACAATTTAAACCTTATCTACAAAACTATATGTTGAATCTTAATTTGTTAATAAATCACACCCTAAAAAATAGTGCATAAGAGGGAGGGGGGTGTGAAGTACGAGAAGATAAAGAATAAGAATAAGAAGATGAAGAATGAACACTAATTCATCTTTTTTATCTTCCCTCGATTATAAAATATACTCCCTACTTATAGAGGATATGGAACAATATAGTGATATTACATATCTACTCCTACTTTAATGGAGGCTATACAATATATTCTTGGTATTATATATATATATATATATATATATATATATATATATATATATATATATATATATATATATATATATATATATATATATATGAGCCTTTCACTCAGCAGCTCACTAGCTCGGTTGGCTTAGCTTGTTTGGCCTCGGTTTGATGAGGTTGGTCAAGTCGGCTAGACTAAGCTGGTGTTATAGATCGACTAAGCTTGATTGAGTCTGGATCAGCAGGATCGGTTCGATCGGGTGAGCTTTACTGATTGGTTGATCTAATCTTGTTTTCATCTCTCGATCTATGGGCGAGGAGTTTTGATGATAGAGCGAGAATATACTATTGGATATAGGGTGAGCCATAATAACCTAAGAAGTAGCTCGTTCATGAATAAGAAAAACCAATGGGATGATTATAAAACTGTTGTATTATCAAGTCTTGGCCATTAATGAGAAGCCTCATGGCATCTGTGGGATCGGTGATGATATTAAGGAACCGAGTCTTTCCTTGGATCAGATCTATAGGAAGGTAGGTTGTTGCCTTTGGTTGGATTATTTATAGTGGTTAGTTCATATTCTTATATATCTTGTTTTAATCCAATTGGTTCAGATTCAGATCGATCAATCATCCTTTTGTTTTTCTTCTGGCTCGTTCAGTCTTCTGCTTTTGCTCGGACGGTTACATCGGATTGAAAAAGTGTGCATCTTGTTTTTCTGTCGATGGGCCCTTCTTTATCTTACTTTCTTCCTTTTGTACCATTATATCTCCTTAGTATCAGCACTCACATTTTCGATGCACACCAGGGAATCCAACACCAAATGAGCAACCTATACACACCTACACAAAATGGTCTTGTTGAACCAAAACTCATACATCTAATAGAAACTGCGGGAGCTTTCGTAAACTCAGCTCATCTCCCCCATTATTTTTTTATTGAAGTGATTCTAACAGCTATATATCTCATAAACAGACTCACTCTTATCTAAACAGAAGCCAAATCATCATATGAACTCCTCGAAAAAATAAAAATAAAAAACTTTGGTATGACCACGTAAGAGCGTTCATATGCACGTGAATTTCATGGAAGCTACACCAAATGCGAAATAAAACAACCCAAAAAAACATCTCTCTTTGCATTTTTAGGCTACAACCATCAACACAAAGTTTACATATGCCTAGATGTACAAACACAAAAACTCATCATATCTATACATGTTACCTTCATAGAAAACAACTTTCCTTCCATTCCTTCACTTAAACAACCCACAAACTACTCATACCTACCTTTACCATCAATCACGACCCAATACAAACCTCCTCCCTCCACCACACCTCAAACTTACACACTCCATCCCAAATTCCTTCCCCATCTCATAACCCCTTCCCAAACTTACATGAACCTGTCCCAACAATCCCAAACAACGCCACAAAACCTCCTCTAAGTAGCCCCCTTCTAACAGAAGAATCATACAGCAATATGCTAAGCAAGAGCTTTGGCTTCCCCTCCAATCCTTGTTGTCACAACGCTATGGCCAGATCAACAACTCCTCTCCTTTGAGATATGACACAGAGTGCCAGTTTTACCACGAAATTGTCTATAAATAGATAAAAATGAATCAAATGAGGTGTGGAGAAATATCATTGTAAAATTATAATAAACTACTTATCTTTTTCGAGCTATAAAACGTGATTTAGAAAATCAGACTTGGCATTGAACCAGTAGAGGAGGAGGTTCAAGGTTCAAGGTTCAACGGTCGAACCAGAGTTAATTTGTGAGTGGGAATTTGATAAATAAATGAAAGAGAGTGGTTGATTTGTAAATTATAAGAATTTTTTTTTCCTATGTCCATAAATTACAAGATGCGAACAACAACAGCTAGCGGAATCGGCTAGATTGTTTGGATAATTCGATTGATCCACTCAATCAGAAATTTATGATTAATAGTCCTTCAATGGTGATCAATGTACAAATGCTCGACAAAACTGAGGCAGCTGGATAACTCGCCAAATAAGCTCAACTCTTATTGCAACCAAGCAAGTAGAGCTCCCGATAGACCAACTCACCCAAATGGATCAAACTCACCACATAACTAAGTTGACCGATAAAGGCATCACCAGAAATCTGAGCACGAGGAAAGAAGTACTAAAAGAAACAATTATCTATGCAATGACTACTAATATAATACTAATTCTAATGCCCCTGCCAAAGAAAAGATAAGAGGTAGATTGCAGATCTCTAGAGATTTATGTGTAACAATAACTTGATTTGTAACTTATAAGTCAACTTCTCTATAAACAGGAGTGATTATTGTATTACAGGAGGGAGGATCCCCATATATTAAAATTAGTCATTTTTAATTCATTTCTTCCATGCTCTCTTAGTTCAAAGCCCTCCTTATTTGAACTCTCTTGTTGATGGAATAAATACACAGATAAATCAGACTTCATCTTCTAAAAATGCACAATCATTTCAAAGTTACTTTTGTGCTTCTAATTACAGTTATGTGGAAGTCTATTTGTTTACAGCATATGTATAAATTTAGTGAATGGTGATTGTGTTAGAATATTCTCATAAAACTTTATCTTTTATACCATTTTAGTAAATGGTGATCGCATGAATGCAAATATTAATAACATTAATCAAAATATTGCGACGAAATCGCAGCTAACAAACCTAAAATTTAAGCATAACTATTACAAATTTTCTCAGATTTAAATGCATTGGCAGTCCTAATTCTCTTGATTTTATACATAAACAGAAGGGAAGTTGATGTACCCAATTGTGTCACAGATTGGACCATCATCAGTAGGGTGGGTCTTAGTTCTCTTGACTACAGCCACTTTGGATCAGTTTCTGTCAGTCTTATAGGGTTGTGCAGTGCTCATACCAACTTGTTAATTGATGGGCTTTTCGTTATGGATAGTTAATCATATCGTTCCTTTTATGTTTGGTTTGATGTTGTTTTGTTTGAATCATAACTCTTGTTAATTTTTGAAGTGTAATTTGTTTGATGAGATGAGTGTGAATAAGGTGTTTTTTAATTGATTTGGCTTAATAGTAGTTTGATTATATTTATATATGTTGGCATCACTTTTTGATGCCACGCGTAAGGGATGTCCACCTGAGCGCATCGGGGCCATGCTTCATGCATATGTTGTTTCATGTAGCTCGAGGCATTCGTTTGAGACTTTCTGACGCGTGTTGAGGGTATGCGAACTGGGTCAACCTGCTTGATCTTGGCTTCGCTTAGGCGAAGGCCGGTCGGCATTTTGTCTATCGAATGACTCTGATTGACCAATGGATCTCATTTGCTACGTTGCACATGAATCAGGTGTAAGTTGGCTCCATCGTCGACAAAGTTGTCCATAAGATCCTGAATGACAAAACGAATGAGAGCGCGTCTGGAACATCAAATTTATCTAGGGAGTACACTCATAATATTAGGGTTTTGTGCACGAGTTGGTGACGTGCAAATCGATGCATAAAATTTAAAATTAAAATAATAATAATAAATAAATAAATAAATAATGAGGATAAATTTCCTTGTTTCCTCACGCACAACCGCCCCCTTTCGCATGAAAAGATCTTACATAAGGTTTCCGAACACATCTATGCGTCTGGACTCCAGAAAAGTCTTATCATGTGTCAGCACAATAACGCTCTAATAACACCACGGTAACACCGCAATAACCCCCGCAAAACAACTCCAATAACACTGTGGTGTTATTATGCTGTTATTAGCATTGTTTATGGGCATTATTGCGGTGTTATTATGATGTTATTGTAACTATTTTATGGGGATTATTGCAGTGTTACTACGGTATTATTTATATGGTCCTCCGGCCGTTGTTATTGACAGTGGTGTTATTGCAAAGTTATTCGAGTTGTTTTGCCTATTGAAACGAACCCGTAGTATTATTTATATGATACTCTGGGTGATATTATTGACGTGTTTATCTGAAGTTTTCGTTGTTATTTAAAATTATTTTACAATAATAATATAATAAATTCGTTTTCTTCATTTTTAAGTAGGCTCATCAGACGCGTGACCCGAGTGTAAGATTTTTTTCATTCGCACTATGACCTTGTTTCGAAGGAAATTGCACGCGACTCCTCCCTGGCGGCTCTACCTCGCGCGGCTCTGGCCTCGTCTCCTTGCCACCGGTGATGGCTCGCCGGCCTCCTCTCGCTCGCCGGTGGGCGTTCTGTTTGCCGGAAACCCTCATTCCGATCAGCTCTCACGCGATAGATCCCTCACGGACCGGAGAATCTCACCTGGTTCCTCTCTCGCTGGCGATCCGTCCGGTAGGCTGCCCCATCTCGTCGGCGACCCCTTTCTGATGGCGGTTCCATCTCCCATTTGCGTGACTTAGGGCAGGCCACGCTCCCTCTCACGCTAAGCCGGCAACCTTGTCTCCCTTCTCCGGTGATGTTCCGCCACCGGCAAGTCTCCCTCACGGCAGCAGACATTTTCTCCTGCCCTAGCCGTGAGATAAGTGCCCCTCTCCTCGAGATTTCACATAGCAGGCGAGGCCTTGCAGTTTGTCGCCAACAGAGATGCCAAAACTCTCATCTTTCTTCTCATTCGGCACTGCTACTACCCGAATTCATGGAGGCGGATGGATGGAAGGGCTCGGGACTTTTCACGGGGCACCTAGCTTTCTTAGCTTCTGCGATCTCCTCTCACGAGACCCACGCCTCTATCTTGAGGCCGGCAACACGAACTGCCGACGACCTCGTTGGCTTCCTTCTCCTTGGTGCCTCTCCCTTGCTGGAGTGGTGAACACTTGGGGGTGGCGACCCTTTGCGTCGCAAAGGCCGGTGTTCAATCTCTTTGGCTAAGGTATTTGTTGGTAGAATTTTCGTATACTGCGAAGTTTATTTTATTTGAGATATTTGTATACCTCTCTCTTGCCCTCGCTTCTTTCCTTGTCCCGCACATGTTTTGTGTGGTATAATGTTGTGTGCCTTGGACATCGATTGCTTGGACTGGCAAAGAGAATGTAACTGCAACCATGGCGAAGATGAGATCTCTTTAAAGCTCTCACATTTTCATTCCTAGAGCCCTTCGGTTGTTAGAGAACTAATGATTAGGATTTTGTGCTCAGAGAAAACCGATAGGTTAGAGAGTCTTTAACGGACTTTTCCCCTAGCGAATCCGACAGATGTTCCCTTCTACATTTTACTTCCAAAATCTCACAAGTTGAGCTTGTACTAATCTTGCCATTTATTTTGGCGGCTTCATTTGGATGGACACTTGAAGTCGACCGGTCGAGCGAACGAAAAATTTCTTTTATCTTCATTTCCTTGGCCCTAGAGAGTTCTCCTCGCAAGTGACCCCCTCTATTTTATGTTTGGCAAGTGGAGGCGGGCGTCATGTTGCCTCATTCAATATGACGGTGGTACATTTCTTTATCAATCACTAAACCTAGATCCTATGTGGGGTTGGTAGGACGAGTTCGACGTGTCGTCAAATGCATTTGGGTTACATTTCTTGCATGCTCATTCATAGTGTCTTGTATCTTGCATGCTCATCGTGTGATCACTTTCGGTTCGATCACCGTCTCGACTCGAATGATCATCACTTTTGGCTCGATCGTCGTCCCGACCGGATCGACCAATCATCTCTTCGATTCAATTGGCCGCTCCAGCATGATCGATCGATCAATTTGGATTTTATCGGTCTCACCGGCTCGATCACCATATCTTTTGGGTTTAATCGGTCGCCACAACACGATCACCCTATCTTTTGCGTTCGATTGGTCGCCGGATCCGATTACTCGATCACTTGTGTTTGATCAGTCGCCCCGGTTAGACTGCATGATCACTTGGGTTTGATCGGCTCCGATCGCTCAATCACTTGAGTTTGATCGGCCGCTCCGGCTCCATCGAATTTTTTCTTCAGTCTGATCGGCTGCCACAACCAGAAAGACCTATCACTCCGGTCTGATTGGCTGTCTTTGGCCAATTTTGCTTGATCGGTGCATACTTGTGTCCATTTGTGCATCTTTGGATCATGTTGATTGTGGTGTTTGCCTATTGCATGCTCCTTCATGCGTACGAAAAATCTTTTTTGACTTCGTGTTTATGATACATGTTTCATTCTATGTGATTTTGTGTTAAACCTTGTATGCTACTTAGCATTTGCCATGTTTGGGTGTTTCTTTAAGCACTTGCACCTTGTAGTATCTTTTCCACATACTTCTCTTTAAGTACCCTTCCTTATTCAAGGCCATACTTTGCACATTTCTCTTCGATCAGAGCCATGCTACCTCACTCCTTAGACGCTGTCTAGGAATGCCGCAGGTATTTCATATTGTGCTTGGTACGAGTTATGCTCTTTAGTCACTGAATTGGTGCTTGACACAATGTGTCTCGATCTGGTTATGTGATTTTGACTTGTAGCACTTTGCATGTTTGCTTGTTTGTCTTTGGTGTCTGTTGCACTAATTGCATGTTTGCATGTGCTTGTTTGGCTGCCTCTCAGGTGCGGAGTAATTTGGTGACGGCGAATTCAGGGTGTAGCACTTTGCATGCTTGCCACAGTGTAAAGTCTAAGTGTATGACTTTGTACTAATTGCATGTGCTTGTTTGGTATCTAATACTGGATGCAAACTCATTCACAGCATTTGACTGCTAATTGCATGACATGTGGCTTGGGTTTCCGGGGATGGTGGAATTCCACTTTATATAGGTAGCATGCACCCGGTATACCCGCTTTGTGTGTGTCATTTGCATGTAGCATTCTTACATTCTTTTGAATGATGTGTGTTTCGCCTCTTTGGCGATTGTTATGATTGGTCGCGCTTCGGTCGACAATCACAATATATTGGGTCTTTTGCATGCCGTGTGCATCGACCATTGCCTTGACAACAAATCCTACTGGTTAGGATGAGTGACTAGTTTGTTGGTTGTAATACTTAAATGAGCATTGCTCGCAATTATAGCTTTGCAAGCAATGAGAGTTTTTGTATTACAATCAACTCGTGTATTATATGCTAAGATTCCAAAGATTATAAAGTACATTACTTACATGTTACGGACTCGCTTTTAATGGTCTTATTTTAAAAGTATAAGGAAATAGATATTTTTCAATTAAGTATTATTTGCTCTACTTTTAAAATTACATAAGTTAGGTCATATGTGAGGCCACTTATTTCAAAATGTCACCCCCTTTAGTGATGTACTTTAGATCTCTTGGTTCTTTAGGATGGGTCTGATGTGGCGACATTGTCAAAGTCATATACTTATTTTACTCTACACTGTGCACACACTTAGAAATTGATTTTGTTAAGAAAATAAGAACTTATGCATTTTTCTCTGTATGATTTTCTATCAATGAAGAGTTTTTGATGTAGAAGTGAAAATTAAATGATATTTATTACGCTTGATGGGCTTTTACCTTGGCATATAAATTAGAGAATCATATTTTCCAAGCTTTTGCAGAGGCTTCTGAAATATTTGTGACAATAATATAGGCCCCAGTAATCTTAAAGGCCATGATATTCTGAAATTTTTTGTTTTATTATTTAAAATTTTCATCATCAAGCAAAAAGAAAATCTTTTCAACTGTATTATGAATTGCTGAACAAAACTCGATGGAAAAAAATCGTTATTTTTGGGGCATTTCACGTAGTCTATTTTGCATTTTTTATTAATTTTGCATTTTTTATTATGTCACACAAATCATAGTCATGCAAGACTTCGGAGTATAAAATGTAGCTTGAGGTCAAGGCAAATTTATCTGGAACATGCTCATTGCCACCCTTGATAATTAACATTTTCATTTTTTTAAAGAAGTCAATATCATCAAGTATTCAAGGAAAATAGAACATCATTTACTATGAATTGTCAAAGCTAAAAGAAAAATAAAGTAGGATAGAAAAGATTTTATTGTGGTCGTCTTGTAGCTTGGTAAAAATAGGAGAATGTCAGTAGACTTTCTTTTGATTCCTGCCCCTTTTTATATAGAAATTGTGAAATATTTTATCCACCAGAGAGTCAATACTCTGAACGCTCAAATAAAAAATTAGAAATAGGTTATGTTGAATAATCATGTTTTTGTTCACCAGTGGAAAGAGATCGATGCGTTTCACTAACTTGCAAAGTATTATCAGTGATAATATCAGTAGATGGTTAGATAATCACCACTAAGATGCTAGCAGGGTTAGGAACATCTTTAATTCTGATGAAAAAATTGAGAAATTATTAAGTGAATGGGAGAAAAGGACTTCAACATTTGAACCATGAACACCATTTGCAAAGGAACGTGGAGGCTTTAGCATAGGTGGCTCAATCACCTGAGGGAATAGAGGATCAATTTCAGTCATCAAGAACCACGAGCAAAGGAGATCAACCAAACCCCTTGGAGAAGTATTTGCATTGGAGTTGATGAAATAGGAAGTGCAAATGATCCTCTAACGACAAATCAATGGAAGAGATCAACATGACCTTGAACATGAACATCATAAAAAGAGTAGAAAATATATTGATGGTGAGAAAGTAGAGGAAGACTTGCAAGGTCAGGTACTAAAACTAGAGAGACTGATAGCGCATAAGTCGCCTATGCTGTGAGGTGGCATTGACATCAATGATAGTCGATAACAATCACAAAAATTCAAGCAGAAAACTACACTGACACCTAAGCTACAAGTAACCACACAAAAATGTAGGTTTTGGCCCAAATCGAGGAATCATGGTATGCATTCAAGATTTAGTGCATGCCACCAAGAGTGCTCTATGTGCATGCGTGCTTCCAAGGATCATTGTCAATTTTTGATGCTTTGATGACTTTCCAAATGTTTTTCTCATTTGTTTTTATTGTTTGAGGTTTCATCTTGACATCACGAGATTGATCAACAAGTCAAATCCACTCAAATTCTTTTTGGCTTGTTGTTATGAAAATATAAAGTTATGCTTCTCCATTGTACTTCATATCATTTTCAGAAATAAGAAAGTTGGGGTATTTGGATTGGATTTTTGTACACTATTGATGCGAATCTGAATCGGCAAATGCTTTGGTTAGTCACCAGACCTTTATTCTTTGTTATTGCTACTTGTGATTTTATCTTGATATTACTAGACCTCTCTCCTAGTAACAGTCAATCACTTTCATAAGTGTTGTGGGATAATCGTCACAGCTAGAAGAACATTAAAGAAAGAAAGAAGAAAAACACAACAAGGAAGAACACAAGCAATTTACGTGGTTCGATCCAAGAGGATCTACATCCACGGGAGGGAAAACATCGTCAATCTTACTAAAACATTTACAAGAGAGTACATAGCTTTAAGATGAGCCCTCATCTTTTTGGATCTTCTTTCTCCCAAGACTCCTTAGATGCACTCCTCACCTTGCCACAAGCTTAATCTCTCTCTCTAGCTTTCTTGGACGAATTTTCACTTGGCTCTCACATACACACAATATCTCAAGGCCTCACCCACCCATCTCTACTTATAATAGAAGGTGTCTAATGATAAGCGCCTAGGGATGCACAAGTATAAGAATACCCCTTAGTCTTAATTGTAATCGTGAGTCACTAATAACAATTCTCCACCTCGACTCTCAATTTCGAAGCTCGAAAAGATGATTCCCTCCACCGGCCCTCTCGAGGGGCCCTCGACCGTGGTAGAGTTCACTAAGTCCAAACAATGTTTGAACTTAGCTATGAGATAGCGCCAGTGAAGCATGTCGACGAGGTTCTCCTCGCAGGTATCTTCTCCACCACTATCGAGCCTATGGCGACGATGTCCCTCACAAAACGAAGCTTCACATCAATGTGCTTGGACCTTTCATGAAAGATTCGATTCCCAGTGAGATGAATAAGTACTTCGATTGTCGCAGAACACGCTACCACCTTTTGAGGTATCCCAAGCTCTTCGGCCATGCCTTTTAGCCACATGGCTTCCTTGATAGCTTTAGTTACGGCGATGTACTCAGCTTCAGTAGTTGAGAGAGCTACAACGGATTGAAGATTAGACTTCCAACTGACAGCAGTACCGAAGACAGTGAAAATGAATCCGGTCGATGATTTCTGTGTCGATGCTTCCAAGCATAATCGAATCCACGTAACCAACTAACTTTTCTTCGTCGCCTTCCTCGTCTTTTAAAGAGTAGCCCCAGTACGTAGATTTTCAAGTATCTCGGAATCCACTTTAGTGCTTCCAGCGAGTTTTCCCTGGATTAGCCATGAACCTCGCTAACAACACCGACGACGTACGCTGGATCCTGTGCCGTCGCACACCATACCATACATGATGCTACCAACCCCACTCGGCATAGCGAACACCCTCCATGTATTCTTTTTCGACTTCAGTCTCGAGTGCTTGAGAGTTCGATAATTTGAGTCGTCGACCAATCGTGCTGCAACCTCGCTTTGCGCTCATGCATATTGAACTCAACGTAACTTTCCGAATATAAGATTTCGAGATAAGAATAAGTTCGCCTTTTTCTCGTTTCTCTGATCTCCATTCCTAGGATCTTCAGTAGCAGGTCCTAGGTCTTTCATATCGAATTCGAATCGAGCATACCTTCGATCTTCCGGACTTCCTCCTCGCTTCGCTTGCTACTAACATATCATCTACATATAAGAGCAAGTACGTACTTATTTCACTTGTCCCGCCACTTCATATATACACAACTGTCGTAATCGCTTCGACAAAGCTCGATCTTCAAGCATAAACTCATCAAAACGTTTGTACCATTGTTCAGTGGCTTTGTTTCAATCCGTACAAAGCTTTCTTCGACAGACAAACTTTGTCCTTAGTCTCCGATGATCTGTACTCCATCCGGTCGATCCACGTAGATGGTTTCTTCAAGCTCTCCATGTAGGAACGCAGCTTTAACATCTAGCCGCTCTAATTCCAAATCGAATCGAACCGCTAGTGCTAAAACCATCCTAATGGAGCAATGCTTACCACGGTGCGAAAAATTTCGTTGAAGTCGATTCCTTCTACCCGAGTGAATCCCTTCGCAACGAGTCCGGCTTTATATCCGATCTTTTCAATACCCGGTGTGCCTTCCTTTTTCTTAAAGGTCCACTTGCAACCAACTACACGTTTGTTTGTTGGCCGATCCACAAGTTCCCAAGTCTTGTTCTTCATCGGAGAAGTCATTTCCTCATTCATGGCGTCAACCCATCTATTTCTTTCCTCGCTCTTTAAAGCTTCATTATAGTTGTTCGGCTCAGCCTTCTTCTATCTCTTCAAAGAACACTCAAGGCGTAGAAGATCATATCCGCACGACCGTATCTCTCTCGGCGGCTCGATAGTTCTTCTTCGTCCGTCTCTTGTCGACTCGTAATCATCCGATATGTTTTCTCGCTCTGTCTTCGCTCGGTCTTCCGTCACTTCATTCGATTGTTCACAGCAGTCCTTCGATCGATCAAAGTCCGTAGTTGTTGCAGCTCCACCTCAATCGAAGAACCCTCCTTAGCGGCACTCGTTTTTGGTAACGTAGCTTTCGCAAATTTGCCATTTTGGATTCATCGAATGTCACGTCTCCGCCGATGATGCATTTTTGTCGATCTAGACACCAAAGTTAGTAACCCTTGGTTCCGGTGGATATCCAATGAAAATGCACTTCGCAGCTCGTCTTCCAGACCTTATCCTCGTCCGACATGAGCGTAAGCAATACATCCAAAAACTTTCGAGTTATCGTAGTTACTCCGGTTTCCGTACCACATCTCCAAAGCGAGTCTTCATATCGATAGCGAGCCGACGGACATCCGTTGATAAGGTGGCGAGCGATTGACACGCCTTCTCCCTGCAAACTTTTGCGTAGCCGCATTCAAGAAGCATACATCTCACTCTCTCAGGAGAGTCCCGTTCATCCTCTCGCCTAGGCCATTCCGTCGAGGAGTATTCGGATCGTCTTCGTGTCTTGTGATGCCATTCTTCTGCATAGTTTCTCAAACCGTTCGAACGATACTCTAAACCATTATCGGCTCTCGAGTGTTTCGGCTTTGCTCCGTCTTGTTTTCGAGCGAGAGTTAACTGGCCCCCGAACCGCCGAAAAGCTTCATCTTTAGTTTTAAGGATGAAGACCCATACCTTCCCGTGTAATCGTCGATGATAGACATGAAATATCTCCCTCCTCCATGAGTCCGAGTCCCTGGTCGGTCCCCACAAATCATCGTGTACGTAATCGAGTCGCTTCTTCGATGTGTGATTTCCTGCAGAACTTCACCCCAGTAGCCTTCCCCAGCACACACCGTTCACGTACCCCACTTGTCGACTCGATCTCCGCATACCGCATTCCGCTGGACAGACTCTTGTATGCCCTCTTTCACTTACATGCCCCGGCCTCATATGCCATAATCCGGTCCCGTCTGGCCTCCGATCGAACCGCATTCGAGTAGCTGCCGATGACAGCTTCTTCCAATTGAGAGTATAACCCGTTCTTTCCCGACCCCTTTCATGACAACGAGAGAACCTTCGACTACTCCGACGCAACCATTCTCCGCCTCGAACGTGTATCCGCTCGACTCCGCAGTACCTAAAGAGATCGATTTCTTTTAAGCTCGTGAACGTACCCGACATGTCGAAGTATCCGCTCGCCTCCATCGAACATCTTTATTCCGATTGTTCCGCCGCCAAGCACTCCGCAAGCTTTATTATCTCCAAGTAGTACGCACCCGCCGTTTGCGCGCTGCGTGTCTCGAACCAATCTTTGTGAGGGCACATGTGGAAGGAGCACCCGGAATCGAGGATCCACTCCGTCGGATTCCGATTCCGATATCACCAAAGCTTCGCCGAATCATAGCCATCCGAGGCTACACTCGCTTCTCCGAATCTTTAGGCTTCTCCGAAAGCTTTTCTTTCTATCCGGACAGCTCCTCCCGAAGTGACCTTCTTCGTGGCAGCGGTAACACTTGTTAGATCTCTTAGAAGACCGACTTCGCTCTTCTTTCCGGATTTTGATCCGTTCGATCGCTTTGGAACTTTTCTGCTTCGGTCTTCCTCTAACCGTCGACCGTCTCCATGTGCCTCTTCTTTCATGTCGTGCTTCTTCCGAAGTTCCTCGGCTCGATCGCAGATCGAACCTCTTCCAAGGTAATAGTCCGTACCCTACCATAGAGCATCGCATCCCCGAAATGCTCGTAGCTCTTAGGAATAGAGTTTAACGACGAGTAACGCTTTATCCTCGTCGTCCATCTTGACATCAATGTTCTCGAGATCATCTATTATCTTGTTGAACTCGTCAATCTGTTCCGAAACTGACTTGTCTTCGTGCATTTTGAATGAGTATAAACGCTGCTTCAGAAAAAGTCTGTTAGCCAAAGATTTAGTCATATAAAGTACCTCGAGTTTAGCCTGCAGTGATTGTGCGATTGTCTCCCTCGACACCTCCCTCGAACTTTGTCGCCCAAACTTAGAATTATTAGGCCGTGAGCCCCGTCCGAATGACGTTCTTCTCTTCTCGGTCGAGCCTGGCCGGCAATGTCGTCGGACCTTGCAAGCGCTTCGCAACGCCCCGCCGAACCAATGAGCTCTCATCTTTACTCTCCACAAGCCGAAGTCATTTTTCCCCGTGAATTTCTCGATATCAAATTTAGCGGAACCCATTGTCTCCGCCAAACAGCTCTTCACGCCAAGATCTTCCAACTGAACCACCTAACACCTCCTTGCTGTCAAAAAACCCTGTTGCCGATTTCCTCCTTTAGCCGAACACCTGCTATAGTCAAATGTTGAATTTCTGTGTTCCCAGCCAAATTCTTTCTCTCGCTAGTGCCGAACACCTTTTACTGGATGAGAAAAGGAGAGACACAGAATTCCTCGCTCAGAGCTAAAGATCACCTCGTCGCCGAGCTTTTCCCGTAGCTCTGGAATTTAGGACTACCGAATTTAGTAACGATAGAATTCGTCGAACTCCACCCTCTTCCTGCGAACTTCTTAGGTGATCGAACTTGCTGTTGCCGCAATTCCCTGGGTTGAGGTTTGCTTTCTGCGATGAACCGCGAATGCTCCTCCGGACTCCTGTTCGTCACTTCGAACCCTCCTCCGCACGAACTGTTCTTCGCAGCCTGTTGCGGAGCCCTGCGAACTGCTTCGCGCCGAGACCCCTTCCCCAGGGTCGCGATCTCGCCAGAATCCCGCAGGTCTGCCTCCTTCTGTGCCGAAGCCGATGAGCTTCTTCTTCCTTGTAAAGTTCTTTCTGCCGGTTTTTTTTTCCTCCTCAGCGAGCCTCTGCGGAACCTTGCGCAGATCAATAAGGCCACAGAACCGAAAAATTTCTGGACTGTCGTATGCCTCTGATTGAAGTGCCGAAGCCCTGTAGCAAATCTACAGGTCTGCGGAAAAAGAAAGGAAGAACTGCTGGAATTCGGCTGCCCAGATTCTTGGCTGTCCGAAGAACCTCTGCAGGTTCCTGCTGTAGCCGAAAACCTTCCAAGAACCTTCCTGCTGGATTGCCGAATTCAGCCTGCTGTAGAGCTCCTCTCCTTCTTCTTGATTCCAGCCGAATGCCTCTAGCCAAGAACTGTCGTTTTCCCACAGACGGCGCCAATTGTTGTGGGATAATCGTCACAGCTAGAAGAACATTAAAGAAAGAAAGAAGAAAAACACAACAAGGAAGAACACAAGCAATTTACGTGGTTCGATCCAAGAGGATCTACATCCACGGGAGGGAAAACATCGTCAATCTTACTAAAACATTTACAAGAGAGTACATAGCTTTAAGATGAGCCCTCATCTTTTTGGATCTTCTTTCTCCCAAGACTCCTTAGATGCACTCCTCACCTTGGCCACAAGCTAATCTCTCTCTCTAGCTTTCTTGGACAGAATTTTCACTTGGCTCTCACATACACACAATATCTCAAGGCCTCACCCACCCATCTCTACTTATAATAGAAGGTGCCTAATGATAAGGCCTAAGGGATGCACAAAGTACAAGAATACCCCTTAGTCTTAATTGTAATTGTGAGTCACTAATAACAATAAGGCTTATTGTTATAATCAAACTAAGTTGTGCTTTACTGTAGCTCTTCATATCATATTGGGTTGGAGATGAATCGACGATTATTATTTATGGTTTGAGGAATGAGATATAATTTCAATTATTCTTCTTTCTTCAACTTAAATTTATTTCTTTGACATAATCATTCAAAATTGACCCTTGGTTTAAATTTATCTCAGTTATTTTACACTATTTAATACTTTATACAACGTAATCTTTTGTAACTCCTTTAAAACTAAATGCCTTTATTGGCCCCGCATGCTAATTCATGTTTGTTATATAGAGTATAATGTTTGATCATTGACTGAGTAATGCCCATTAAACCCATTTTAATGTATTCTAGAGCTTGGGAAATTTGTTAGAAGTTTATCTCACCTTAACAAATTTATGAAATAAATTTCTAACAACTTCCTAAGCTTAGCTATATCTTAAAAATATTTTTTGAAAGCCTGAATATTAAAATGTAAATTTCAATGATTAAAAAAATGTATAATTCACCTAACTAAATTTTAAAATTATGGAATTAACTCTTATGGTTCATTATGGCTTGATGAACATCCATTAGTAATTCATAGAGATTTAAGAATGGTAATGATCTTTTAGGTAGTTTTTAAACTCCACGGCACCCCCCGCACCACCCCCGCCTTTAAGTAATCATTTATAAATTCATATATGGGACTGCTTAATCTGCTTAATAAAAATTAATGAAATATACTAATTATTATGAAAACCATTATTTCAATGCTTTTGAAATATTTTAAGGCTGTTCTCATCCTTTAGGTGGTGAGCATAATTAAATATATTTTACATCTTTTGCTAATTTTCTTCATAATTAAAAAGCATGAAGTTTAATAATTATAATTATAGTCAATAAGTCAAAGTTTATTTTTATCTAAAATTTATTCAATTAATTATCAATATATTTTGATATGGCATCCCACCTTAAGGTGAAATCTTCACCTCTAAATATGTTCATCCTCTTGTATTTTACTCACTTCCAACTTGCATAGATGTGTGATCTAAAATTTTAAGAAAATTACCTACATCACACCCCTTAGACATATGATCTACGATTTTATATGGGTTGTGTTCATTCTCTTCAGTTCTATAGAATATGTTATCTCCTTTATAGGATCTTGAACCATAAAATATGATATGTGTGGACTATACTCTTCCTGATTAGATTTTTTATAATTCTTAATTGTGAAATTCATAAGTCATAATTTTATTAGGAATTCTTTGAAATTATTAGTGATTCAAAATGAACCCTCTTTTCAGCTTAATAAACATAAAGACACTCGGCCTCATATATATATATATAGATGACGTGTTGTTGAAGCCAACTACATTTGACATATACTTTCATTATTCATTCAAATTGATCATTTTCTCTGATTAGTTTTGAAAGCACCATTATATTTCATCTTATTTATGCATTGTGATTGACCTTTGTTCCTATTTTGGCTCTTAAGGACTAAATATTTTACGTAATATGTAAATAATTTGGAATCATTAAAGTATTTGGTTTTCATAAGAGAAATTAATGCATGGTTTTTCTCTAAATAAATAGATTTAATATAACCAATCATTTCTTCTCTGTGTTTTTGTAGCGATATGACAAGACTTAGCTGGCTATAGTAATTATATAGGATAAATCATTTTTTAATTAGTAAATATATTTAGTTACCACATAGAATATATTGGTTTAGTGAGTCTCGTGATTTGATAAACAAGATTACCTGTAATAGTAACATTGTGATCATAGTTGATGCATGACCAAAGGGCCTCATGGAGAACTTTAGACTGTATTATCATTATCAGATGGATTAGCTTCTTCCATATGAGAATGTCTAAAAGGTTTTAATTATAATTTATTATCTGTTTTGTGTTATTACAATAGTGGCTATGATTTAAAATAGATTGATATGACTTCATCGATGCATCAAGATAATCATTATTATTTTATTTTATGTATTGTTTTAGTTGGAAGTTTAATCTCTGCATCTATGATATAATTTACATGATAGTTGTGAGAACATATCATATTTTTATTAAAACAATGAGGCGTGTTGTTCTAGCATTGTGAAAGAAGAGAAGTTGAAAATTTCAAGATTAGTCATATCTTGGGACAACCAAAAATTAAAAATCAATTTTAAAGGTCAAGAAAGCCTTATCACCCTACTCTTTATGAGATAATGTCACTCAAAGTATCCAACTATCTTCTTGAATAAAAATATGCTCATATCCTCAATGGAATTTGAATTTCAAATAATTAAATGTGTTAAATGCTTATACAAATGTTATATTGTTTTAACAAAATTTAATGCTAATTGAAATAAATTGGGAAGCATTTTAGTGAGCTGCTACCTTTTTTTTTACTTCAATAGGCCCCTTCTTTAATGCAAAATTTTATTTTGTAATTTTTTTCTTCCATAAATGTTGAATAAAGACAAGCATAAGTTTTTCTATATCTCTTCTAATTGCATTGGCAGAACTACCATCTTCCATAAGAAGATGAAGAAAAAATTTGGCCTATTAGTCTCATTTTTCCTCTCATTTGCCCAACTAAAAATTCATTAAAAATTTTGCCCTACTTCAGATCAATCTCTGAAGTAGTCTTCCTATCATCACCAATTTTTTGCAAGTCCATGGACCTCTTCATTTGGAAACCCAGTAGCCTCAATTTTTGATTTTGTGCTTTCAAACAGAATGGGCTTTCATGAGTTAGCCAACCTTAACCACTCTACCACCCTTCTAAACTGCAAAATAACTCTTGAGCTTCCCAAGTGGTATTGTCTCATCTCTATAGCAAACATCAGCCCATGGAAAAGGTTAATTTCAAGCCTACATCAACAAAATAAAATAAAACTTGCATTATCTTATGCATTAACAAATCTTACTTGGTCCCAACACCTTTTTTTAATCATAAAATTATAAGTATTGTTTATTAAATAATAAAATATTGAAATAATCTTGCACTTAAATAATGAACAAGACAACATAGATTTTAAAATTGCTTTGGTTGGCCTAATTAATGAACAAGGCAACATAGATTTTAAAATTTCTTTGGTTGGCCTAGTTGGTTGTCCATTTCAAGTAAGAACGTAAGGCCAAATTTCAAACTTTTTATGTCTCTTTGAGATTCAAGTTGACAATTCTAGCTTGATCACTTACATTTATATTAGAATTAGGCAAAGGATTGTATTCTATTGGCATGTTAAATCTCAATCATTGTTCTAAGTTTAAATTAAATATACATAATTGTGATGCCATTAGTCCTTATTCTCAGCAGTTCTCAAATAGCAAAATCTTCATTGATATGAAATTGTAAGCCCTCGTTTTCTAATAATATGTTTAATTTTATCTTATATTAATTGATTTTATCATTTTAAAAAATGAAGCTTGATATAGGAAAAGCTCTTTCACTATCCTTAGTTTCCTAGGGCCATGTATCCTTACTTCCTTATCCTATGAATTCAACTATATAAATCTTTCTAAGATTGATTTCTTTTCAATTGATACTTTAAAAATATTATTATTTTATACTAATTTTTGCATGTCTTAGAATATACTTAAGAGTTTTTCCTAGGTTAAACATCTTACAATGCAATTAATTATAAAAGTCTTCTATTTATATAAAAAATTCAAAGCTGAATTTTAAAACATAATATAGCCATTGAATGCTAGGCATGAGAAATATTTAGAGAATATTTGTAGATAATATATATACTTATATTCAATTTTATGGCAAATCTTTATTTTTTGTCTTTTTGGGATAATGAAATACCATTTTCAATGAACTATTCAATACATATCAACATACTTTTTTTTCTTTCTTATTTTTGGTGGCTATCTTTTAAAAGGGAAAAAATTGCGTCCGAAGCGTATGCAGCGCTGCGTACGTAAAGTCAGGTTATAAGGAGATTACAACAGGTCATAATGAGTTATTTTCAGTGTTTTACCTCATGTAACCTCCTTGTAACCTTCATGTAACTTCCGTGTAACCTCGTGTCAGATTACAATGAATGTAAGGATTTACACGGAAGTTACAAAAAGGTTACAAAGAGATTACATGAGTTAAAACACTGAAAATACCTCCTTATAACCTGTTGTAGCCTGCTTGTAACCGAGCTTGCCGGACGCAGCGCTGCGCCGGATGCAAATTTTTTCACTTTAAAAGAGGCTCTTTTCTCTCCATCACTATTTAGGAAAACGTAAATGGTCGGTATTTTTATTATATGTTCTCTTATAACTTAATGAAATGATACCATTCTGCTTGACCCACGTTAATCCAATCCTTGGGATTGCTATCATTCTTTTAAATGACAGGAGATTATCTATCATTACTCGCGCCGTCGTTTCTACAGTATGAGAAAGCCAAGAAACACACAGAAGTGCTCGGACTGGCATCCCATTGGTTGGAAACAAAATAAAAAATTTAGAAAGATTTGGTTGGAGTGCTCATCCTATCCAAGAGAAAAAATAAAAAATAAAGAAGGGTTGAGGCAGAAAATAAAATATCATTTCATATACAATGCAAAGGCTTGGAATTATTCAACCGTATTGCCTTTCAGACTCTTCTGCTCGATGGTTAATGGGTCAATGATAACAATGGTTGTTCTTTATACAATGGCTGTTTTTTATTCTTATCAGCTTTTGACAGATGTTTCTTCACTCGTGTTTAACGTTCTCTTTTTCTATACTTTATGTTATATATATATATAGAGCATCATTGTGTTTGACTAGATTATTTGAGGATTTGCTCTTAGAATAACTTCATTGTGGTTATTTGGGAAAAATATTATATCAGGATACTGCACGTAGAGCTACGTACGGAGTCCAGTGGAATCGCGCGACGTGACGTGTGACAGAAAAAAAAATCGCCCGGTAACCAGAATATTCTTCTTGCGTTATTCAGGTGTTATTGTGTTATTCATGTGTTATTGGTGTGTTATTATGTTACTATAACACTGAGAATATTTTCAGAATAGAATAACACCTGAATAACACGTAATTATGTCTGAATAACGTGAAATAACATGGGAGGAATATTTCTTGTGTTATTGAATATTTTTTTTGCCACGCGCCACGTGGCGCGATTTCACCGTACAGAATCCTGATGTAATATTTTCTCAGATATTTGAGCTTGTCTTTTTGACTCCTTCCCATAACCCGTTGGCTCTACCTTATTTTTTTATTGTTTAATTTGAGCCCGGCTCTAGAGTTCTAGAAAAGTTGAAAATGTTTGGGCCTGCGGTTTTAATTTTAAATTTCTTAACACAAAAATAGAGATTTTTTTTTTTTTTTGGGTTTTTTGTTTTGTAGGTGAGTCTTTAAAGGCACTCGTGTTTGGGATTAGACTTTATTGTAAATTAAGCGCACTTTCACACTTGGGGAAGAATATTGTGTCTGGACATCCGAACTGCCAATCACCTGTCGTCCGCCGATGAGATGTATGGCGACATGGCGGGTGTTGGTTGTGTGTCTGGATGCAATATTGTTTCCACAAATGGGAGGCGACGCCCGACAAGTAAATTTAGCTCGAAGATTGTTATTCGCTCAAAAATCAATTCAAATTTTGGCTTGAATTGAGATCGGATAAACCAGCTGAAACTTTGGATTAAATTTTTTTGAGCCGGTCTTGAGTCCATACATGATTGGCCTAATTTGACTTGATATTTGCTCGTGGTATTTTATATTTATAAAATATTTATATATATATATATTGTTAATTAAAATTGAATATATATATTCTTGCTCAAAATATTACTCATCAAATATATATATACATATATATATATATATATATATATATATATATATACATATATATATATATCTGTGTGTGTGTGTGTGTGTGTGTGTGTGTGTGTGTGTGTGTGTGTGTGTGTGTGTGTGTGTGTGTGTGTGCGCGCGCGCACGCGCGCACGCATGTCTTTGGTCACTGTGGCAGCAGTGTCACTATGTCTCCCTCGGCTCAGTGGTTCGATCCTACCGTGACGCGAAGGAGCTCTAATTATAGGCACATAGTGCGGCCTCATCATAGGGTTAGAATGCGGGGAAATTGATATTTGGGCATCTGCCAAGTGTCAATTTCCTTTAAAATAAATAATTAAAATTAAAAAATAATATATATATATATATATATATATATATTGATGAGTAGTATTTATAAAAAAAAAATTAACTACAAGCCTGCAAAAGATATATAATCAATCAAAATTATAATTTAAAAAATAAAATAAATTATATTTAAATGATGTTTTAATATAAACAATAAGATTTAAATTTTGCCTCAACTCTTGACATCCTATGACTACATGATTAGGATTATCAAAATGATTTTGTTCTTGAACAACTTGTGTTCGGCTCGCAAAGCAAATGAGTCAAACAAGAACACATTTTTTGTGTTAAAAATATAAACGAGCCGAAAATAAACAGTTATACTTTTAACGAGTCGAACACGAGCTAAACCTAGACTCGCTCTTGTTCAGCTCATTTACACCAACCGAGTCATTGTTGGCTAGCTCTGCCAACGTAGAAAAACAAAGGGACAACTACATACAGATCAACAGAACTTGCTATTGACAAATCAACCATCATCTTTCATGCATTTTCTCAAATTCTCACTCAAATATCAAAATTCACGGTAAAAATCCGGCCCTCATTTTTCATTTTTATCAAATTATCAATAGTTTGAACATGACACCTATAAATACATCAATTTCGTAGTTAAAAAAAAATCACTTGAACGATTAATTTATAAATATCAATATTTTATGTGGACTATATAAAGAAAAAATATTAATAAATAAAAATATAATGAAGATTATAAGAACACCTCACATATATATTATTATAATATGCAGAAACTCAAAATCGCTTTCAAAAACGCAATAAATATAAATATAGACGTGACAGATTTTCAAGGTCTAGCCTGAGGGTCAGATGACCGGAACAGTGAGGACTTTTAACCGCGTTAAGTTTCTGGAGTCTGCTGCGTTTGCTTTCTTCACTCTTCTAAAAGGTATATGCCAAGCGCAAGGAAAGCAAGCAGCGACCACAAATCCCTGCTTTTGCGAAAGGTAAAGAAGAAGAAAGAACCCTTCTTTCTTTTCTTTTTTCTTTTTTTGGCTTTTGGTCTTTCATTTTTGGTGCGTAGTCAAACGATGTACCTTAAATTGGTGTTATATTTCTATTTCTAATCACCTAACACGTGTTTGATATTCTTTTATAAAGATTTAGAGTATAATTAAAAGTTGTTGGGTGATGTCGAGATCCGGTTCACATTAATTTAATTTGATTCCTAATTAAATTATCTCACCTACCGCTCACCTATTTTCCCCACCTACCGCTCACCTACCTCCCGCCTATCACGCTCTTGGTTTCTATAATTAGCCTCATTTGGTTAAAGATAGAGTCAAGCCAAGTGAAGAGTCAAGCCAAAGCCAAGCAAGAGTTAAGCCAAGTCCTCTAAGAGAGAAAGAGAGGAAGAGAGAAAGAGAGGAAAGGAGAGAAGAAAAATAGAGATTTTTCTTGTAGAACGTCGAGACGCTCGACGGTGTAATTCCTTTAAGAATAAATTCCTCCGCAACTCACGCGACGTAGGCAAATTTGCCGAACCACGTAAATTCGTGCGTCGCTTTGGTGTTTTTTCTGCGTGCAATTTTTTCTCGTTCCACTTTTCGTTTTATTGTCGTCGTTTTTAACAACAAATGTACTTAACGCTGATCACCCGGGTTCACTTAAATGGGTTGGCCTATGTCGTCTCGACCCGCTAAGAAAATGAATCAGGAAGAAGAGGACAAGGACCAGGGTCGGTCGAGTATGAAGGGTTGAATACAATGGGTCCAGTATAAATGACTTTATGTGAGTAGTCGAATATGTGAATACAAAAAATCAAATGTGATGTTGAAGTTGAGACCACCATAAAATCTCGCTCATCTTCTAGATAATCAATAGACTTTAAAATATAGGTTTTCAAGAAGACCTTGACTTGAGTGATGACATGACCCAAGAGATGATTATATGTCCCTAAAATTTCATTGTTGTCTACTACTTTTGGAAATCTTTATGGGTTCTCAAACAAGAAGAAGAAAAAGATGCTAGGAGTTCTCACCTTACCCATCACATAGAATGAATGCAATGAATAATTTACCGCCTTGGCTGAATTCATCATTGTTGATTCACCACAACTTATAATTTCATTTTTGGAAATCCTTCCTCAACACTATCAAAGCTGTCATCTCAACCTACCACATTGCAGTGAAGTTCTAAGGTTAGAAAGCAAAGATCATCGTTAGATGTGACTTAGAGCAGTCATGTACCTGCCATCTACTAGCTATGAGCAATATACATCAAGAAGAAACGAAGCTAGATGTTTAATGAGGAAGAAGTCTCAAGACTGATGAGATAATTTAGGAAGTACTAGTCTCAAAAGGATATAATAGTAAGGTTTTTCAAGTAAGTGTGATTTTGATGCAGGGAATAAGGGTGAACTAATTTCTATGATATGTGAATATTGAGCAGTGTTTGGTTGATCAAGGAAATTTCAGGAGTTTCAATTAATATATATTATCACTAGTTGAATGTCCACCAGAAGGCTCGACCTGTTAAGCCGGAGATGTATTTAGTGGTGTGCACACTGGAAGAATAAATTTGGGAAGAACTACATAAGCTACTGGATGTTGAATACATCAAGATGGTACAATAGCCAGACTGGGCAGACTATGTGGTGATGGTATTGAAATCAAATGATATTTGATAAATATGTGTCAAATTCACAAACCTCAATTTGGCCAGCCCAAAAGATAGATACTTCTTTCCTCGGATCATTGTGCTCATTAACTAAATAATCAGTCATTCGGTCAAGAGCTTTTTGGATGTCCTCTTTGAGTATCACCATATTAAGTTGCACCATGTTGATACTGAGAAGATATCTTTCATCGCCAAAGAGGGAGTGTATTACTATAATGTAATATTATTGCGGCTTAAAAATATAGAGGTCACTTATCAGAGAATGATGGATATAATTTTTATTAGTCAAAAAAGAAAAAATAATTGAAGTTTATATTGATGATGTTTTCACTACAAGAATTAAACATATTTTTGTAGGCAAGATCAGACGTAAATCAAAGGCAAACCTGACGATATTTAAGGGTTATCGTCAAATTTGCATCCGATTTTTTTTTGTCATAAAATCGGACATCAGCAATGTTAGTTCCACCAATTTTATGTCGAACTATTCTGACGCAAATAGTTTGTGTCGATTTTTGCATCGGATTGGTTCATTCAAAATGTGCATCAAACTTTGCATATGAAAATACTGGATGATGAAGAATATCATCAGATTACCGTTGAATCCATGACAAAAAATCAAATGTGATGTTGAAGCTGAGACTACTATAAAATCTCGCTCTCTTCTAAAGCATCAATCAACATTAAAACAGAGGTTTTCAAGAAGACCTTGACTTTAGTGATGATATGACCCAAGAGATGGTTTTATGTCCCTAAAATTTAATTTTTATCTACTACTTTTGGACCTCTTTATGGCTTCTAAGACAAGAAGAAGAAGATGCTAGGAGTTCTCACCTTACCCATCACATAGAATGAAGGCAACGAATAGTTTACCGCCTTGGCTGAATTCATCATTATCGATTCACCACAACTTATAATTTCATTTTTGGTAATCCTTCCTCAACACTATCAAAGTTGTCATCTCAACCTACCATATTGCAGTGAATTTCTAAGGGTAGAAAGCAAAGATCATCGTTAGAAATGACTTAGAGTAGTCGTGTACCTGTCACCTACTAGCTATGAGCAGTATACATCGAGAAGAAATGAAGCTAGTTGTTAAATGAGGAAGAAGTCTCAAGATTGATGAGATAATTTAGAAAAGTACCAGTCTCAAAAGGATATAATAGTAAGGTTTTTCAAGTAAGTGTGATTTTGATGCAGGGAATAAGGGCGAACTAATTTCTATGATATGTGAATATTGAGAAGTGTTTGGTTGATCAACCGAGGAAATTTCAGAAGTTTCAAAAAATATATATTATCACTAGCTGATTGTCCACCCGAAGGCTCGACCTATTAAGCCAGAGATGTATTTAGAGGTGCGCACACTGGCAGAATAAATTTGGGAAGAACTATATAAGCTACTGGATGTTGAATACATCAAGACAGTACAATAGCCAGACTGGGCAGACAACGTGGTGATGGTATTGAAATCAAATGATATTTGATAAATATGTGTCAAATTCACAAACCTCAATTTGACCAACCCAAAAGATAGAAACTTCTTTCCTCAGATCATTGTGCTCATTAACTAAATAATCAGTCATTCGGTCAAGAGCTTTTTGGATATCCTCTCTGAGTATCACCATATTAAGTTGCACCATGTTGATACTGAGAATATATCTTTCATTGCCAAAGCGGGAGAGTATTACTATAATGTAATATTCTTGCGGCTTAAAATATAGAGGTCACTAATCAGAGAATGATGGATATAATTTTTATTAGTCACAAAAAATATTAAAATTTATATTGATGATGTTCTCATTATAAGAATTAAGCATATTTATGTCGACTAGATCAGACGCAAATCAAAGGCAAACCTGACGATGTTTATGGGTTGTCGTCAAATTTGCATCCGATTTTTTTTTTGGTCGTCAGTAATGTTAGTTCCATCAATTTTATTTCGAAATATTCTAACGCAAATAGTTTGTGTCGATTTTTGCATTGGATTGGTTCATTCAAAATGTGCATCAAACTTTGCATATGAAAATATTGGATGATGAATATCATCTGATTTCTGTTGAATTTGTGGCAAAAAATATCAATGGACTACATAATATTATTGTCATTATAGCATCAGATTTGAATCGGAAAATAGATGCGAACCGGATGCAAACTTGTACCATAGAAAAAAAATTTAGAAAATCAATTTCATTTTCACAACTTGCATAAAAAATATATTATGCATCACATACTATAATATATTCTGCATCACATACTACAATATATTCAGCCACATCACATATCAAATCTCTAAACACTATCATACATATATTTAGCCACATCACATAGGGTTGAGAAAATATTGTCACAAATCATCCCAAATAAGAATAATATTCTACAACAAATATTCAACATAATACTTACAAATAAAAGAAAATGTAAAAATAAAAGACTCATCATCTCCATCCTCCTCCTCCTCCTATACGGATGTCATTGGTTGCTTGTCTTGATGATCTGCTAAAGTCTTTGTCATATGCGCTATAGTCCTCAACCCTATCTTGGTCTTCTCGCATCTGCTTTTGCAACTGGAGGATCTTTTCGTTCATTGCCGCCACCTACCTCGCAATAGTCTCCGGGTCCAACTGTTAGGAGCTCGGGGAACTCAGCGCGGGACCACGAGAGAGCTCGGCGTCAAAGGGTATGCCCTTCGCTCCAAGGCCAAAAACCTTCCTTTTCTTCTTCCTCACCAGCTGGGCCCATGGCTTGTACTCGGACTGCATAATGTAGATTGACTACCACTGCTTCTAGCATAAGTTTGGGCATGAGGGGCCAAGTGCCTCTTTCGAAGCTGCTCTAACTCCTCCTGCATAATTAAAACCAGTGTTTAATTGACGCTTTCGTTAGTTAGAGTCAAAATAAATTTTTAATTTATGATTTTTAAATTTTAGCAACCCGTCTGGAATGCTCCGAGACCCAATGCACAGCTCCTAGGTGTCGAAGGGTTTAAACATTTAGCTTTGCAACGAAGGGAGTACAACTCAACTCATTGGCCTGTGTAGAATGCAAAATTGCTTAGAGCTACAAAATTACAATACATATTGAATTAAGTTTTAAATATTTAAGATAATCTTACTAGCCTCCTGTAATGCTGCGTATGGGAGACTAATCCACAAATTTGGAATGTAGCTCCTCTAGGACCCTCCATCGTTTGGTTCGCCCGATTCGTCTGCCTCTTCCTCTCATAATTAGGAGAGTATTAGACTCTGGTTAGCTGACCCAAAGCCTCTTACTGATACAGGCATGTCATTCACTCCTCCAGTAGGCTATTGTGAACTTGTCTCCAAGGTGATGCATGCCCCGAGTGTCAAAGATTCGGTGGATCTAATGGCGGTGCTCTGGGAGTCAGGTGAATGACCTCTACGATGTAAAAAAGAATCCATGTGTTATTATTAAAAATTAAATCAAACTTACAATTCTGATTCAAATTACATGAAAGTACCTCAAACGGCCTAAACCATTGGGATTCAAATTTCAAGCCAAGAGTGGTTACAGGGATTTGCTTTCATGAGAGATAGAGCTAATCGTACATGATCCTGATAACCTCGGTGACACAGGTGACAGACATCTTATGGAGAATGAATCTGCTTAAGAAATAAATTAGTTACAAGAAAATATATAGTATGAAGGATAAACATACTACAATGTTGAAAATAATTTATGAATCCCTCTTTAATAGTAAATATACCCTTAGGGGCAGGAGTCGACGTGCCAGACTTATTACTCTAGTTATTTTTATTAAATTATTATATCATGATTTTGTCCTCTATAAGTGATAAATTTATACTTTTTAACTTTCTTGTATTAGGAACGAAATCTTCTTGATGTGAGTGGAATTATTTAGTGATCCCATATTTTAGTGAATAACCATTATTTGTTTGATTAATTTGAATGCTTATAATTATGAAAGTCTTCTTTTATTTATTCAGTCGAAAAATTGGGAGCATTTTGAGGATGTGATAATAAAAAAAAACTTATTACGTCTAGACTCCGGAGGTAGAGATACATCCAAAGTCTAATAAAATCACGAAACTTGTTGGTGGCAGAAAAAAAAATTTGTTTTCCTTGTGAACTGGTAATACAGTGGAATATCCCTCCCGTGTTATTACACGTTATCTTGGTGTTATTGTATGGTATTGATGTATTATTGTGTTCTGGAAATATTCCCGGTGTTATAATAACACATCAATATCACGATAATAACACTTAAATAACACAAAATAATACAGGAGTAATATTCTCACTGTATTACTGACTTGCTTTTTTTTTCTATCACATCACAGGACATGATTTTTTGAACTCCGGATGTATCTCTACGTCCGGAGTTTGGACTAAATACACTGATTTGAATTTTATCCGAAATCAGCATAATCCAAGTTCTGATTGGCCAAAAAGATCTCCACGTGGCAACCTTGCTTTCCCAGTCATAGAGACTCATAAATTTAAATAAGCACGTGGTTGTATTTTTTATTCCCAATAAAAGCTCAAATCACTCCATTAACAATTTTTTTTTTTTTCAACATAAGAAAATGTATAGCGGTGCGCTCGTAAATCCGTGGCGGTATTAATATCTTAATATTATACAAAAATTTAATATACATACAAATAAAAAATAATCGACAAAAAATTAATAAGAATTTTTTCATAGAAAATCTCGAGGGGTAAGAATTATAAGATTTAGTTTAGTTGAAATGATTCTACTATGTCGATGTATGTTACATTATTGGCTTTGTTATAGTCGGAAACAATTTTACACAAGGGGGATGCGACTTTCGATAAAAAAATTAGCAAAAAACATTGGGAATTGGCGACGACCAGACTATTGTGAAGGAAAGTTGGCGGTAGGAGGTGTGTGCCAAAAAAAAATTTGTCACTGTCTTCAGTAGCGGCGATGATGACTAGATAACAGTGGTTTGATGATGACGGTGACCAGGTAGTGGTGGTTCGGTGGCGTCGACGAACTCAAAGATGGTCAACAAGAGGTGACAATGGTCTGGTAGTGGCGATGGCTCGACGAAGACGATTGAGCAATGATGTTTCAGCAGTGGCAAGGTTCGTCTGTAGGTGGTGGCAGCTCGACGATGATTGTTGGGCAGTGGTGACAAAATGATGGTGGAGGCCGTCAGCGGTGCCACGAAGCATCGATGGTAGTCTGGCAGTTAGGGGTGTAAACGAACCGAACACGAACGAACAGAGCTAGTGTTCGAACACATCACTGTTCGTGTTTGGTTCGTTTAACAAACCGAACGAAAAAAATTGTTCTTATTCGTCTCGTTTGCTTATCGAACGAATCGAACACGAACTTCCTAGCGAACCGAACACGAACTGTTCGCTAACGAGTTTTTTTGACAGCTCTAGCTTTGATAGCATACTTCCTCAAAATGAAGCAAACCGAATAAGACGTTTAAGGTTTTGTTTAGAGTTTTATTTTAATATATAATATAGTATATTAGTTGTAATATTATAATATTTATATTAATATAATTAATACTATAATATTATTATTGTTATTAATAATTTATCATATATTATAATTTATAGAAGTTTAATTATTTAAAATATGATAAATTTTTATAATATATAATTATTTTTAAAATATCATAAATTTTTAATATATAATTATTTAAATTATTTTATATTTCGAACAATAATGAACCGAATACGAACGAATACATTACTGTTCGTGTTTGGTTCGTTTAACAAACCGAACGAAAAAAAATATTCATGTTCGTCTCGTTTGCTTATCGAACGAATTGAACACAAACTTCTAGGCAAACTGAACATGAACTGTTCTCGAACAACGAGCTTTTTTGACAGCCCTACTGGCAGTGGCAGCAGCTTGACGGTGAAGATCGGGCAACAATGGTTTGACGATGCTTATAGTCTGTTGGCGGTGGCCAGAGCCCAAATTTGGATTAGAAATTATATGTTGCTCAGAATGCTTCGAGATTCATGTCCCATAAAGTATAGGTTGGGGGTTCTTTAAAGTCTTATATATTTAATTTCCTTTATTATAGTTAAAGATAGTTTATTTATACATAACCAAAAATTGAAATTGAATGCTGAAATTTTTGGAGCTTTTATAATTATCGCAATAAAAATTTTTCAGTAACAAAAATATAGTTTTAAAATCTCATTATAGTTGTAAGATGAGCACATGAGTAAATTATTGATTAATTAAAATTTATATTATAATTTAGTTAATGTTTTAGCTTTTAATTAATTAGTTAGTCTTATTGATTAGAACCGTTAAATGAACTTGCTTGTCGAAGGATGCTTTGGTTGGGAGTGGCTAGGGCAAGTGGCACTTTGTCCGAGTAGTTGGAGCTGCTGAATTATTGAAGTGCTTCATTATTTTACTAGAAATAATTAAAATTAAATAAATCTAATAAAATAAAAATAATACTATATAATTTTTTTTTATTTACTCTTATGTGTTATTTGGATATTAATTTTTTGGATGGACAAATTAAATAGTAAAGATTGATGTGAGGATTCATGTCATGATTTTTGGCTTTAGTTATGGATGGTCTTACTGGACATTTACAGGAGGATGTACCTTGGTGTATGTTTTTTGGCTGATGATATCCTTCTCGTGGATAAGATGAGAGAAAATGCCTAGGAAAAAGTTGATTCATGGAGGTCTATGCTGGAGTCTAAAAGCCTTCATTTGAGCAGAACTAAAACTGAATACATTGAATATAATTTTAGTGGTAGTAGATCTAGTGACAGAAGTGTAATTTTGGGTGATCAGATTATTAAAAGGTGTGAACGTTTTAGATATCTCGAGTTTGTTGTTCGAATGTATTGTGATATAAATGAGGATGTTAATAGTAGAATTCAAGCTAGTTGGTTGAAATGGAGGAATACTTCGGGCCTTTTGTGTGATAGAAGAGTACATCTTAGAATGAAAGGAAAAGTTTATAAGATGGTGGTGAGACTTACAAAACTCTATGGTGTTGAATGTTGGTCTTTCAAAGAGAAGCATAATACTAAGTTAAGTGTTGCGGAGATGAGAATGATTAGGTGGATGAGTGGCTTTACACTTAGAGACAATGCAAAATGAATATATCTGTGATAGGGTTGGTGTAGCTCTAGTAACATACAAAATTAGAGAGATTCATCTTAGATGATTTGGTCACATTAAATGTCGACCATCTGATGATTCGATTAGGAGAGTAGATGTTTTAGATTCGATTTATTAAGAAACAGAAATGAATATATTTATTCATTTCTATTTTTTCCAAGCATAAATAAAAGTGATTGATACCTTTGGCCATAAGTCCATGAAACTAGTGTTTAAGGTTAGAAACTCACCACTCTCATCAATCCTACAAGTACCAATTATGACATAATATAGAATGCAAGAGAATTGAGTTGATATTTACTATAAAAAATCAATATACCTTATTCTCACATAGTCTTGATTAATTTTTAATTTTTATTTTTTCATTGGAAAGGGATTCATGTTTGTTGATCACCGTCAAGAATTAGTTGCAATATGGATGATGAATATGGTTAGAAACAAATAAAAATAAAATAGCCCACTCAAACAAAATGAAATATAGAATGGAGGCATAGATCAACATATCAAATGCAATAAACTAGATGTGAACAGAAACTCAAGTAAGAGAAATGTATGTGACCAAGAAAGCACATACCGTGAAAGTGGAATGTATAGCTTAGCAGCCATAACAGTCATAGTTAGGGTTGGTTGTCTGATTAATAGAAACAAACAACTTTATCATAAACTCAATCATTAGAGGAAGAAAGTGCTTTAGGAGACTGAGTTGAGAAGAAAATATGACAAAAATCATCAAAGAAAGGAAGTAATCAATAGCCAAGTTCAAAAGTTAAAAAATTATCATACATGACCAGCCAAATTTGACTAATACAACATTTCAAATTGCATTTATTTATTTTATGATACGAAATAAAACATAGTCGACGACAATAATATTTCTTTAGAAAAATCAAAGTACCTAAAAAATTATTTTTAGTTTTAATAATAATTTAATTTAATATTAAAATTATATAAAAAAAAACACCAAACACATGTTTTAAAAACCAAAATAAAAAACAAGGAAAAGTGATCCCAAAGAAACCCCCTAAGAATGGACAATTTTGGTTGAGTAATATTCATATTTAACAACAGTCCACCACCAATTAATCTTATTATCCCACCGGGTCAAATTGGATCAAATTGATTAATAGGTCATAACAAATTTTAATTCAACCCATTCATCAATTTCCCAACTATGATACATTTGAGTCTATTACTAGGGTTACCAAGTGGTGACTACTCCAAGCCTATTTCAATCATGAAATATGGAGATTGTTTTAATGTATTTATCAAATTTCTAATGATTGTTGGGGTATTAGTTTGGGTTCATTTCAGATAATTTATTCTTAACATTTTATATTTCTTAAAAGCTATATTTTACTATACTTTTTTGCTAATACTTAAAAAGTTTGGTAGGAGAAACAAATTTTAATAATTAAATTTAAGAAAATATGTCGGTTAGAAATAGAACTATTTTTTTTGTTGAATCAAAAAGTGTCATCTGAATCACACCAAAGCTATAAAAGCGTCGGACAAATGAGATGAACCGAGAGAGAGAGAAATAGAGGAAAGCAAAGTGTGCAATAGTAACACAAGTTTAGAATGAGTAAATTCAATATTTTTTTTTTATTGAAGAAATGATCCTCTATTTATGATTCTTCGGGTGTTTAGTAATGTTATATGTTTGTCCCTGTTCTAATAGGAGCGTTAAAAGTAATTATTATACATTTTCATATTTTTAGCTTACTCTGAAAACGTCTAATATCCATAATTGGGGCTAGCAGCATTTCATATTCATAACTACTCATAAGGAGATATTTAATGACCTGCAGTTGTTGCCATTCAATCGTTTAGGAGTCACTCGGTCGGTTGAAAGTTCTTTGGTTGGCTGAAATACATTCATTCAACTTATTCAAGAGAATCCTTGGTAGAGGCTCTCTTATGTTATGGTGAACTTGGACCATTAGATAGGGAGTACATCACCGTAATTTGACAGGCAACTCTCCTTGGACTATGTGTCTTCTGAGAGGATTAAAAAGATATTCAATGTTGTTCCCTTTGACCATTTTAGTGAATAATCCCGTAATCAGTTGATGGAGCTGGCCACCAAATGATTGTCCCTCAGATCAGGTGCCTTTGTGTTTTTGTTTGGCTATGCTCCCGTTGAATTAGCTCGGAGTCCCGACTGAATGAAACGATGCCTGGAGTCCCTGTCTTTGACTATACTATTTTGTTGTTCATTAAGCGAGGTCCGTTAAATTTCATCAAGATTTTATGCACATTTTGCCTTATTAAAAACTATAATATTTATGACAGTTTGAAAAAAAAAATGTATATATATATTTATATATATAGTTATGAAAGAAAAAAGAAAATAAAAAAAGTTTTTTTTTTTTTGGAAACCAGATCCCGATCGCGAGAAGTCCTCCGAAGTCCGACTATGGATGCCGCATATATCGGGGCACGCGGGTGTCAGGTGCGCCATTTGACCAGCTTTCATGCTTCTCAGCTCTCTGCGTGTCAGTTTTATTCTCCCGGTGGGTAAAGTCGGCTCTCTATTACTCTTGGCGCTGAAGGGAGCTCCTTCCCTCCCTCCCTCCCCGCCTCGCTCCCTCTCTTTCTCTCTGCCCTGCCTACGAGCTTTGGGTCGATCAATCGATCCATTATTAAGATCTCATTTCGGCCATCGGAAGCTGATCTACCTCTAGGTTTGATCCCTGCTACACTTCTGTTTCTCGAATTCTTTGTTTCAGGGCTCTGTTATTTTTTTCCCTTCTGTTTCCTGATGCTCTATTTCGCTTGATTGGCTCCGTTTTTCTTTCTTCAATCTCACTTAGTGATTTTATGTTTTATTTTGTTAAAAATTGCAGGGGTGTTGGCATATCGGGGCTCTTCCAATATTGTTTGAGCTAGTCGCGCTTCTCAGATTATCCTTGACTTAGCACCGTCTTGGATGCTTTTTCTCATAATCATTTTTTTGTACAAATTGTGTTGAAATTAGGTGGTTGACTAAGAGGTAAACTTTTGTGGAGACAAAGGCAGTGTATATTTGATCACGTAATTAGGGTTCAGCAGAATGGGTGGCCTTTGTTCGAAGAGATCTGTTGTAGATAAATCCCCTAGTGACAGTACCCTAAATGTTGACTATCTCGGAGACACCGAGCTCAGTTCAGATCAATCTAGTGTGAAGATTAAGAGCGAGCCCAATGCTCTTTCTGCTGAAGAAAAAAAAGACAAGTGGTTGTCTCAGCCTCCTCTATCTTTTTCAGATCGGTTAATGTCTACTTTTGGGCAAAACCCAAATGACACTGTTGATTTAAATACGCCTCAGATGTCTAGGGTCCATTCACAGAAGTTCAGGCTATCGAATTCAAAGCCTGCAGCTTCTGCAAAGAATGGAACGATCAAAGTAAGTCATCTTGGGAACTATCTCTATTAATCTGCTATGTAAATATGAGTTGTGTGAGTTGTGGATGAGATGGTATATTGGTGGCCGTGCATTCTCTCCCGCCTTCAAAGGTCCCATGCTCGAAGCTCATTAAAAAAAAAAAAAATTTGAGTATTAGAAATAAATACCTAATGTGATTTGAGAAGGTGCTTGCTGCTTGTCTATAAAATTTTTTGTGCTTCTGATAAGCATGATTTTCATAAATATTCATGCATATTCTGCATATACATGTATTACAGGATGGTCTTCTAGGAGATGAATTCCATTCTCCCCTAATTTTTTTCACTTTTGGATGATATCCAAGTTTTAACTTATTTCAAAATAGCTTACCATAACTTATATAATATGTTGCTTCTGGTCCAACATGGAAAATTACTAAGCTAAACAATCCAACAATGACAGATAAGAGGTTCTCTCCATCGACATTGGAGCGAATTTGGGAAGGGGAAAAGAATGACAACATGGAAGAGAAATGGGCAATTTATGGGAGGAGGAAGCAATAGAAGAGGAGAGTGATGTGTAGGGAGTTGAGCAGGAGGGAAACTAGCCATAAATACTATTATAGCACTGAATTCATCTCCATTGCATACAATTGCATTGTTTCAAGTAACAGAGGTTGATCTCATTTACGGTTTTGGTTTCCAATGTAAAGAATGGGACATTGATTCCAGATTATGCTAAGTTATCACCTCTTTTACTCTGACACCATCTTCTTCTTATCAGTTGTGACTCTTCAGCTAACATAGGGGTGAGTATAAGCGAGAGTGAGAGAGAGTGAGAGAGAGAGAGAGAGATCAACCTTGGACATGAAAAGTGTCAGTTTTTTGGAATGCTTAACTTTAGTACTTTTTTTTAACTTAGTATTTTCTTTTTCTAGAGTTTTATATTGTTTGTAAGTTTTGGTTTTTGTTTCATTTGTCTAGCATGAAAATTTTATGACTGATTTTATAGTTTTCTTAATTTGGTGGCCTTCCTCTAGTATTTATCTTATAAATGTTTCTTATGGAATTGAAGAGGAATAATTATTTTTTCCTTCTTCCAAAATTACATGTTAAAGTAGCATTAGAATCGCCCTATAGCTGTCGGCTACGAAGGCGAGGACCAAACTGACGACTATCATCAACCGACGAGGCACATGTTTAGCCAACGTCCTCATATAAACACGGAAGAATTTAAAATGGGGGTACACATCGCAACATCCTTCCATATCAATGGGTTTAGATTGTTGAGACGACTGCTCCGTCGCAACCTTCTTCCGTATCGAGGGGTCTGGATTGTCGATCCGACTCCATCGTATCCTTCTTTATCGTGGGGTTTTCGTTGCAGTCTTCCTTCGTATCGAGTGGCCTGGATTGTCGAGGGGCTGCTTAGTCATCAAGGATTCGAATTGGCTTTGTCACGCGCTTGAAAATGTGATTGATATCACGAGCGAAATTACCTAGAGTTCTCAACGAGGACCGGACCTGAGCTGATCTTTTAGCAGCATCCGCTGCTCGTGCACTGCTCATGTTTGTTTTTCATCAGGACGGAACTCACAATCGAAGCAGTTGTTTGTGGGCTAACCTTCGCATTAGGCTAATCAAAGCCACTATCTTTTCACTGCATCCAAGCTTAAGATTGTGGCTACTAATAGCTCATTTTCTCATGATGTCATATAAGTTAATTATGTTGACCGAGTCCAAAGAAACCAAGCAATAACTGAAGAGACTCGGTATTCATCTCCAATCCCAGATGCAGTTTCATTCACCAAAGAGCAATTAGAGCACTTGCAAATATTAGTTCAATCTCTAAAACTGTCCCCCACTTCATCTTGTCTTTTAGTACAAAATAGTAATTCTCTAATCATTGTGTTGTTAGGTGTTATTCCTAATTCTCTTCATTCTTGGATAACTGATTCTAGTGCAATTGATCATATGACTGGTTGCTAAAATTTGTTCTCATTTGATAAATCTTGTGCATGCAATAAAAAAAGTCAAAATTGCTGATGGCTCACTCAAGGTAATTGTCAGGATAGGAAGTTTCAAACTCAGTCCTTTGTTAACTCTTCACAATGTGTTTCATGTTTCCAATTTATCTTATAACTTGTTGTCCATTGGTAGGTATAAAGCTAACATCTACCCTTCTTGTTGCAAGTTCCAGGAATTGATCACTGAGAGGTTGATTGACGGTGCTAAGAAAAATGATGGATTATTATCTTAACGATGGACTTGACTCAAACATATAGTATCAAATTACTAGTTTAAATTATAATTTTATTTTCAAAGACAATGATATATGTTATGACATTATAGGTGTCATCCTAGTTTTTAGTATTTAAAATATTTGTCATCTAGTTTTATTTAGAATAAAAATTTGTTATGTTTTAAATTTGTCAGGTCGGCTAAACATTAGCGTGCTTTTTTCTTCATAAATATGCAAACATACTGCCCCATTTACTTTGATTCACAGTGATATCTGTAGTATGTATAAAAATTTTATATATCTAAAAAAAATGATTTATGAAATTTTCTGATGATCACTCAAGGGCAAGTTGGGCTTATTTAATGTAAGAAAAATTAGTAGTATAGACTATTTTAAAAAAATTTACATTATGGTACAACACAATTTCAAAAGAGTGTTTAAATATTAAAAAGTGAGAATGACCGAGGTTATATCAAAATATTTGGGTCAATTTTTTCTTAAACAAAATCATCAAAGCTCGTATGTCGACACTCCCCAATAACATGGTGTGGTTGAAAGAAAAAAAAAATAAATCTTTTATTGGAAGTAGCTCAGGCGTTTTTTACCAATCTTGTGCCAAAATATTTATGGGGTAAAATCATTTTTCATGTTATATTCCTCATAAATCGAAAACCAATAATGTTTTTAATTTTGAATCACCTTTTGCTGTTTTTCATAAAATTTATTCAACAAACCAGCTCTCATTTTATTGCCTTTAAAGGTATTTAGATATACTGCCTTTGTTCACATTCATGGTCATAATGAAAAGAATTTGAACCCTGAGCAAAAAAGTGTGTTTGTTGGTTATTATTTCATTAAAAAGGGGTATAAATGTTTTGATTCTATTTTAAAAAATTATTTGCTACCATGGATGTCATATTTTTTGAATTACAACCATTTTTTTCTCCTCATCTTCAAGGGGGAGGACAATACAAATATTTGACTACTCTTTTTTTAGGATTTTTTCCAAATTGAAGAGTTATAAAATAACTCTTCCCCAACCTTGATTATCAAATTGAAATTTTAGCTATATTATGTTAGGGGAAATGAATCATGTCTTTTAAATATTGAAGATGATTCATATCTTCCTACAGTGTCATGTCATGATATTCATGATCTTACAACAACTAACAAAGAAGAAACAAAAAATAAAACTATGATATTGGTATCATTCGACATTATCCACTTGTGCCAAAAGGAGAATTTGAAAGAAAGGGTCTTCAAATCCTTTGCACTACATAGAATCCTGAAAACCATCATATAAAGTTCTCGCCAAGCCTTTACCCCATGTCTAGTCCACTTTATCTTCGAATTTTGAGTCTTCTGGTTCTTAAGCTAAGTCTAGTTATAATTCAGAGTCTAATGATTCTAGTCTTTCCATTGCTATTTCTAAAGGAGTGTGATCTTCCACTATCCCATCATGTATCATATGAAAATCTCTCACCCACTTTCCGTGCTTTTATCTCACAATTGTCTTGTATGAAGATTTTTAATAATGTGTAGGATGCTCTGAAAGTTCTTAAATGGAAATAGGCTGTTTTTGAGGAGATAAAAGCTTTTGCGAAAAATGACATGTGAGAATTGGTTGATCTATCTAGAGATAAGACAACAGTAGTGTGTAAATGGGTGTTTACAGTCTAATATAACTTTGATGACTCTCTAGAATTGTACAAGACTCGAGTGGTTGCTAAGAGATTCATTCTGACCTATGATATTGATTTCTTAGACATTTGTTCTATTCATAAAATAAACTTCGTAAGAGTACTTTTGTCACTTACAACTAATATAGATTGACCCTTATAACTACTAGATATAAAAAATGAATTCCTTAATGGGGACTTGGAGGAAGAAGAATACTTGGATGCAACTTTAGGATCTAGTGAGAAGTTCAACACAAAAGTGTAAACCAAAAAGTTATTTTATGGGTTGAAGTAGTCACCGAGATATGGTTTTAGAAATTTTCCTTGTTTATTAAAGGCCGGGGGTATAATAAAGGACAATGAGATTATAAAATATTTTTTAAACATTTAGATGATGAGAAAATAGTCATGCTGATTGTGTCTGTGGATAATATAATTCTCATCGAAGATAACACATATGAGATGAACCACTTGAGTACTCTCCTCATATCAGATTTTGAGACAAAAAACTTAGAATTTCTGAGGTTTCTTTGACATGGAGGTTGATCGATTGAATAAAGGGATTGTTGTTTTTCAACGAAAGTATTTTTTTGATCTTTTCAAGGAAATTGGGATGAGTGGGTGTACTTTTGCCGACACTCTAATGGATTCCATTCAGAAATTGGGAGAAGCATGGAAGGTGATCTAGTGAATAATGCTCAGTATTAAAAGTTGGTGAGAAAGCTGATATACTTATCATATAAACGATCAAATATTTTTTTGTTGTGACTTTGATAAGTCAATATATGCATTTGTCCTATGATAAACAACCTTGAGGATGTTAATAGGATTCTCAGATACCTAAAAGCTATATCAGACAAGGGCTTATTTTTTAAGAAGATTACACAAGGGGCATGCATTGATGCTGATGGTTAGGTTCAATTATTGGCAGGAGATTGATGTATATATACTGTTTTTATGTTGGGAAAATCTATTTACAGGTGAAGTAAGAAACCTAATGTGGTTTTTAGGAGTAGTATCGAGGCATAATATAGAGCTATGATTAATGTGAGATGTTATGGTTAAAGGGAATTCTTGAAAAGCTGCGGATCCCGATAAATATATGACAATGAAGTTATACTGCGACAATAAAACTTTCGTAGGCATTGCAGAAAATCCAGTGAAACATGATCGCATAATGCATGTTGAGATTGACAAACACTTCATAAAAGAGAAGATTGATCGTGGAGCTATTTACATGCTTTTTATCCCTATAACACAACAAATAATGGATATATTAACCAAAGGACTTTTCAGATTTAATTTTGAGCTATTTGTGAGCAAGTTGTGCATATTAAATATCTATGCTCCTGCTTAATGGGGGTGTCAGATTTTTAGGAATGTATAACTTTATAGTATTTTTTATTTTTAGAGTATTATATTGTTGGTAAGTATTGATTTTTATTTTTTTTCCTAGCATGAGTATTTTATGACTGATTTTATTTATGGCTTTCTCAATTTGGCAGCGTTTCCCTGCTATTTTTCTTTTAGTCAACTCTTTTACTTTGACACCTTCATCTTTTTAGTAGTTCTTATATATATATATATATATATATATATATATATATATATATATATATATATATATATATATAGCAGTTCAAACTTTCATATTTATATGTACAACACCCGAAAGTTCATATTTACATATACAACATCCAAACTCTCAAATTTACACAAGAATAACATTCCGTTTTTGTTGTCTGATTGTCGTCCCTCATTCTGGTTGTGTGGCATGCTCCTTGTTTCGCCTAAGCATCACTTGTCATCTCTTGTGAGCACCACTTTGCCTATTCAAAGGCAGTAAATCCTAAGTTAGAATTCAATTTTCGTTCAGATGATACTGAAATCAATCCGCTATCAAATGCAATAACTTAATTCAAGAAGAATTTTATGTCTAAAGCATTATATACAAAAACATTTACAAGCTGTTGAATGGTCACTCGAAGGAAAATTCATTCACAAACCATATAATTATATGCTCTCACAACTTCGCTTTTTTGCACCACAACCATTATTCAAGCTAACTGAAAGGGTTTGAGAAAACTCAATTTATCTCAACTAAACCAATCCCTCAATTATCCTATTTATTTAATTTTCATCTGTAGGAGTATTATGGTCAGAGTAGATGATGAAATTGTTGGGAATGAGGAAGAATTTAAATCACACTTAGAAAGAACAGGCGGCCAAAAGGCCATGAGGCAGACCTCTCGGATCTATTCCTCCTAGCTCTAAAACCACCATCCCTTTCAAATTCCTCTGTCCTATTGCCGTCAGATGCATCATTTTAGGTCCTCATTTAATCTGCTGGCTGCTGAAATCTGAACACTGCATAAACTATGGAGCCTAGGTAATAGTAAAATGCTTTCACCATGAGAATTGGTGTTTGCATTGTGTTTCTTTAACTTCCATTCCATTTCAAAATCTTTTTAAATTGGTTAGACACTTTATCTTCACCTCAAATTTCACAATAAGCATCCCATCCACAAACTCTTTGTTGGAAGATGGTGTGCTATATATGTTTGGATCATTCTTTGCCAAAAGCTATAACATCAAAACTAGTCATGATATGGAGGCAGCAAAAGCAGTATTATCAGAATCCCTACTTCGATTCTGACTTGAATCAAAGAAGCCTTGAAGGATAATTGCATGATTAGCAGAATTAATCAGAACCGTATTTTTCTTTCCCAGTCCTATTTTATTCCATTCTACATCCCCCCCCCCCCCAACCGCCCCCCCCCCAATTGATTGTGTTTCGGGGTCGCATCTCGACACATCCTTATCTTCTTCCCTCTGAATCTTCATGTTATCTCCCTTCGTCTCCATATGTCTCATAAACCTGAGGGATTCCAACTCCCGCATGCTAAAGATTAGAGTCATCATCACTATCGATTCACTGGTTTCTCTTGTTATGTTGATGACGAGAAGGATTATCCATTATCCGAAGCAGATAGAAGCCAAAGGAGAACAAGTACGCTTAGATCCTGTGGCCTTTGTTCGATGCACTCCTCTTCCACCCATTTCTTTAACAAATAGGTTGTTGAGTATGCCGGATGGTGCATGATAGATAACATGCTTGCAGAACAATGAGAATGCATAACGACAAATAGACGAAGAAGAAAGATTTAACGAAGTGCTATTCCTTCAAAGTTTAAAAGTTTTTGGATGTTTGCATATATAAATATGAACTTTAAGGTGTTGTATATGTAAATATCAATGTTATAAGTTCTATGTATGTAAACATCCTTATATATATATATATATATCTGTGTGTGTGTACGTATATGTATGCATGTATATATTTCTATCTATATGTATGTATGTATATCTATCTATATATATAAAGATATGCATGTGTGTGTGTGTGTGTGTATATCTATCTATATATATAAAGATATGTATGTATGTGTATATAGATTCAGGAAGAATCGCAAAAATTCCCCAATCATAACGAATTAGTTTCTTCGGAATCCAATGAACAACAACGATTACTTAGGATCAGCTTGAATTTTACAGCATCTTAGTAGAATCATTACCAATGACACGCAGTGTGCCTAAGTGCAAAAAGACAGTGCAAGCTTTGTTATGCTGAAACCTCAATTTCAAGTCAGCAATACTTCTCAATGTCACTTCTTTCCGTCGCATCCATCTTTAGGACGATAGTCACAGGTTTTCACTTATCAGTGAGTGAAAGATTTTTCCCCGGGTGTACGTTGAAAGCTTCTATCGTAGAACTTCTTCGAGAGGGCTTGGTAGTCTTAAGAAAGGTTCGGGTGGGTGTATAGAATAAGGCGCGAAGCGAGAATCGTTTTCATGTGTTCATGCTATAAGAAATGCAGATCCAATACACATCAGAGTTTGTTCAAAGGAACAAAGATCTTCTCAGAAATTGTGGGATGTCATGCCCCACGAGTGAGTTGCCCAAGTGGTTCAAAGGAGAGCAGTCTACAACAAGATCGAGTTGGAGCCAGCTGGGTTGGTTTGGCTGATGGCCCTTAACCAGTCGGTATCCTTGTACTTCTTCTATGTTGACTGAGCCGGTCCCGGATAACCGTCAAGAGATTGTGTTCCAGCGCCCGGATACATTGAACGAGCTCTGCAGTCGTTACCGATCTGGTCCTTGAGCCTTTCCTGGAGAGTATCCCGATCCAACCTGGCTACCGATGTGGATGATTCACTTGGCTCGGCGTATGAAAAGGCCTTCGGATTCCATTCCGGTGACTGAAAAGACGGTAGAAACTCGATCCGAGAAGCCCTATCCAATATAACTTCGATCCTTATCCAGAGCTCTGGCTTATGTGACCTAGGAGGGATAGGAGGATCAGTCGTATGCGTGGCGTGGCCTCTCACTTCTCCGTGTGCATTCTCAAAGCAAGAGCATCCAAGCGAGTCTACGTTCCCCTGTTTGCTAAGAGAGTTGGTGATTGTATGGATCCTTTGCACTAAGACGGTGAGTGATGATTGGTATGGCCACATGAGACAAAATTCTCTGACTTCTTTTCTGCTAAAGTTTCGTGAATTTCTTAAGACAGTGATCGGGCTCTGGTTCAGTTATGTACAGACTACTTTGAGGGGGTCAAGGGCCGGCCTTTGAAAATTCTTCTTCTTTTTAGACTGGGTTATCCCACTTCTTTGAACAATGCTCTTCTCTTTCCTATTTCCCCAACTTAGAATTAGCGGGCGCCCATGTTGTGCTTTTCTTTTTTTATGCGTCTCATTCTGACAATTTTGAAAGCGACTCACTCAACTCTATGTCTTTCCTCTCATATCCATACCCAACCTTCCGTTCTTATGCCTTTGCAGGGGCGATATAAATTCCTTCACGGGTGTACTCTGGGTATGGATTTGAATCTAGGGCCAGCTTTCTAAACGAGAGATGATCAGTTTCCACACTTATTGGACAAAAAACCATGCGAGAAGAGTAGTGTTCCAAAACGCAAGCTTTGCTTATTCTGAATCACTTCTATTGTAGTATTGAAACCCTTCAAATCTATGCTCTATGCGTGAGACACAATCTACTTTATTTTTTTCTTGAGGCCCCACTTTTTCTCACTAAGCATTGGTTGGATCTAAGGTGCGCTAAGGGCATTTTGTTAGGAAGTCAAAAGAACCGCCTTCGACAATCTTTTCCCCCACTCCTCTTTTCTCATTGTTCAATTCTGAATCTATCAACTGGTGACCCAGTTTGGCAATAAAAATCATTAACAAAGGGATAGGTGGAGATGCTAAGAGATCATGAGCGACAATTTTCTTCTTTTCATTAAAAAAAAAGACAATAGAGCTTCCTACCTCCAGTCTTGCCTTCAGAAATCGAACCGGAAATCTTCGACTCCCTAAATAAGAGGGTGTCTTATTTAGATTCCAAGCGCGATCGACACTTGAGGATACCAGAAATGATGTGTGCATACCAAGCCACCTACTAGACTCTAACGTAGGCGCCCTATTCACTACTGTTCAGAGCAGAAGCGGTCCTCCCATTGGAAGTGGAAATTCCATCGTTCAGGACGGCCGGGTTCACAGACGAGGAAAACACGCCAAATACTGGGTAAACGCGGTGGATGAAGCGAGACTCGCAACCCAACAATCTTGAAGATTTTTCTTGAAATGAAGGTGGACTCAAGCCGCTTCCTTTCTCGACCTTCGGATGAGGATGAAGTTGATCTTGAGCTCGAGAAGTGAGACCAGACCCTAAATCATCCAACTTTGTGGAACCGGGATAGGACAGCCGCAACAAAGATGGGTGTTGATCGAGAAGTCAATGTTCAAGCGTACAAAAATAAAAAAAACAACTGTCTTTCAGTCATGATCCTCTGAGAAAAGGGGATTCCCCAAGCTAAAGGAGATGATCTAGCTCCTCTCTTCTCGGATCAACAAGCACCACACCAACAGTCTCAGGTCCAACTCTGCCCAAATCAATCTTCTCTACGAGATTTCCTGAAAGTCAAGTCGCTCGATTGAACACCCACAAAATCGATATTTCAAGAGTTCACATTTGAACATTTCAATCTTGAAAATTCAGAATGGAAATGGCTGATCGTCAACAAACTTGCTTTATATACGTATATAACAGAGACTGAAAGAAGTATCCGAGCAAGGCGAGAGGAATGAGAGTAACGAAGAAGTAGCTAGACTGTGAAGTAGAGTCTATGTTAGACTCTAGATGTAGTTCGAGAGGGGCAGGGAAAAGAAGGTATCGCCGAGGACGTTACAACTGCATCAGAGGACGAGCTTCTGCATCGTTCTTTAGGGGTGGCACTGCCCCAATTTGTCATTAGAAACATTGATTGTATATATATATATAGACACACACACATATGTACGCACATGCACACACACACATACACACACATACATGTATATACATATATGTGTGTGTTTGTGTGTTTATATACACACACAAACAAATATGTACGTATATACATATATGTACTTGTGTGCACGTGTATATATATACATGTGTGTGTGTAGGGAGGGTGTAGGGGCGGGGCGGGGACGCGGGCGGGCGGTCGGGCATGCGTGCGTGTGTATTTATATAGATTTACGTGGATTTAGATATAGATAGATATATGTGTATACATTTATATGTATTTATGTGTGTGTGTGTGTATGTGTATGTACATCTATATATGTGTGTGTATGTTGGTACATCTATCAATCTTATCCTGTATCTATGTAAATATGTATGTGGGTGTCATATCAGGTTTATAGAGTGGGTTTTGGTCTGATCTGAAATTGTCGCGACTCGAAGGTGCTTGACCTAAACTTGACCCAACTTGAAGTTGCTTGACTTGAATATTAAATGAGTTAGAAAGTCTAGCCCAAAATTGACTAGAACTTGACTCATATAACCCTTTAATATAAGCATAATAATTATTTGGGTCAAATTTGGGTTAATTTTTTGTCAAGCTCGGGTTAAATTCAAATTAACGGGTCAGATTTAGGTCGATTTTGAGTCGAGTTTAGGTCAAATTGAAGTTGGCGGGTTTGATTGGGGTTATTTTCGAGTCAAATTTGGGTCAAATTCGAATTGATAGGTCAGTCAAATTCGGATCAATTTTGAGTTGGTAGTTAATTTTGGGTTCGCGGGTCAACCTAAGCCTTTAAAAAAAATTAAACGTGTTGGGAATTTGAACTCAAACCCGACTTGAAAATTTTTTAGGTCATCCCAAATACAGATTTTTTTAGTTGGGTTCAAGTTGAGTTGGCATGTCAAGTCAATATTTGATACCCCTAATGAGATATGCTAACATCTTATTAAACTTAAGAAGTCTTCTTTAATCCACCATGATGACAACATTAGCAACATCCTCTTTTCCTTTTTCATCCAATACCACCAATGATTATCTTGTATTTTATAATCTTTCCTTGATGCGTGAATTTTTTTTAGTCATACATTGCAGTTATACATTAGTTTTGATACGTTGTACTCAAGCATGAGTCCTTGAATAGTACTCATTTTTGTACCTTTATGTTGAAGTTGCTTCTTATCGACAGGTGGCAGAAGTGAGCTCAATTTTAGGAAGGGCTGGTACTGTTGGGTTTGGGAAAGCAGTTGAAGTTTTGGACAATTTTGGTAGTAGCATGACAAGTTTGAATCTTAGTGGCAGCTTTGTTCCAGGATCAACAACTAAAGGAGGCAAAATATATATATTAGCCTTTGAGGTTGCCAACACAATAGTTAAAGGTGTCAATCTTTTGCAATCTCTTTCAGAAGAAAACATAAAACACTTGAAGGAGGTGGTGCTTCCTTCAGAAGGTGTGCAACTATTAGTGTCTAAAGATATGGATGAACTACTACGGACGGTGGCTTCTGACAAGAGGTGTGTTGAGAAACTCTTTTATGTCATCTCTTAACTTGGTTTTTGTGTACTTTTCTGGATTTGAAAATAGGGTATTATTATTATATTATTATTAAATTCTATAGTTTAAGAATCTCTTATTACTCAGGTTGTTCTTATGGATTTTGCTTCATCTATTCTCATGGAATTGTTGTGGTGAACAGGGAAGAACTAAACGTATTTTCAGGAGAGGTAGTTCGCTTTGGAAATCGGTGTAAAGATCCTCAGTGGCACAATCTCGATCGCTACTTTGAGAAGTAAAATTAATCCTCTTTAGTTTTTATATCATAAGATCAATAATCTGCGAATTTATCTAATTTATGTTTCCTCTTCTTTTTGTTATTTATGTTAGGCATGGTTCAGAACGAACATTTCAACCACAGTTAAAGCAAGATGTGGATACAGTCATGCAGCAGTTGATGACAATGGCTCAGTACACAGCTGTAAGAGTCCTAAGAAGACCTATGAATATATTTGGATTTTTGGAAATCTTGATTCTTCATTGTGCTGATTTGTTATGTGCTGGCGTGGTTCTTAACGAACGTATGCTGTTTTAACTAATTACTCTTATCTTTACCCTCAAATAGGATTGATAATAGATGATGATAGGCCTGCTAGCTCAGATGTTTAATTTCAGTTTCATGGAAATATTCTTCAAAAATTTTTTTTACAATGTTTTTTTTTTTTTTGGGTAGCATTTTCTGCAATTTTTTGGGATCATCTATTGTGTCGTCATAATATTATAGATGAAATTACTTCGATTTTCATTCCAGTGGAGATAATAGTCTATCAGGTCTCCCTTTTACTGTGAGAGTATCTTAATGGCAGGCGTTTTATCTTTCATACAAGTCTTTATCTTCTGGTATCCCCTCATTTATGAAATTTGAGCTTATTGTGGATCTTGTTTATGGCCTGCCATATATGATTATATTATTTCTGCTAGCATTCCCTCATATTTGCATGCTGCAGAGTTTCATGTCCTTGCTTTCTGTAAAGGTGCCATCCTACGAACTTCTATTGCTAATCTGTTATTGTATTACGTTACATTAAGTTACAGGATTTTATCTCAAATAATTAGAAAACCCAGATGATACTTTTCATCAATCAAAGAATTCTGTGGTTTCGTTTAACCAAAATCAACAACGCATCAATTTATGGTGGTGGTTGTTGTTTTTTTTTATTTCATATTTATGTTTCCATCTTGATTTTAATATTGTGTACGTGTTAATATTCATTTTTTAGGTAATCAATTGAATTTTCCATCTATAATACTTTCCTACTTATGCTTATTAATATTTTTATACTTCATTTCGACTCTGCTACTATTCTGTTCCTGCTATGCTATAAGAATTGTTATTATTTTCTTTTCAGGAATTATATCATGAGCTCCATTCTTCGGATAGGTTTGAACAAGATTACAAGAGGAAACTTCAAGAAGAGGAGAATTTGACGGCAGCTCAGAGAGGTGAACTACTTATTTTTGAGATTTTAAGGGCTGGAAGTTTCATGTTCCCAATATTGAATGATACTTGCTTGATTTTGCCCTTTATATTTTATTTGATGAAACTTGGTGGGAGGTTTAGTGTTAAGAGAGGTTGATTTGGGTTGCAAGAAATATTTTGAATGACTAAAAGCAGTTCCCAATTTGCTCATGTTCCAAATGCGTTTGTTGGCAAGTTAAAAGTGCGAGAATTTGTGCTTGGAGGTAAATGCACTGCTAAACACAACATAGGGATTACTATACCATATGGCAGTGCTAGTAGGAAGTTAGAAGAAAATTAGGGCTCAGCCCTCAGAAAATTTAGTAAACTCAGATCTTTATGCTTTACGTTAAGCACTTGTACTAGTTTTGAAAGTAGTGTTTTGAGGGTATTGACTAAACATGAGGCTATAGATCTTCTCAAAAACCTCTGGTTGCTAAGCCCAAAAATAAAGGAAAAGCAAGGAAACTTTTGGATAAAGATTGTATAGTCATTGAAGTGAAGGCAAATCGAACATGTTGACGATCCTGTAATGTAGGTTAATATTCCTTAATTCCCATATATTGCAAACAATATCATATACGTGTTCCAAAAAAAACAGAAGCTCATAAAATCTTTTGTGATTGTCAGATTTAGATTAAGTACTTTATTTTAAATTAAAATATTTCCAATGTTTTTGAACTGGAATGAATTGAAGCTCGGGATGGTAATTATCCTAGAAAATTTTTCAATAGTTTCTAAAAATTTTGTCAATTCAAAATTATGGGCTTTTTGGCAACTTATGGGATTTAAATCAAGTAATATTTAGTAAATCCAATGGTCTGAATTAGGAATCATGAGGTGGTTTTTTCCCAAAAACTATTTGGTAAGACTAATTTTAAATCCTATCTAATTTAAAGATGTTAGTTCAATATGATTTTGTAAGTATCAATGATGTAACTATTAAGATTAATTTAATTTAATTTGATTTTTATTGTTTCTAATTTTATTAATTATTAATTACTATTTTTTTAAGCCAATTAATCATTAACTAGAATTTCACTAAAACTCATTAGTCAGTTATTAGTAGCTTACTACTCATTATTTATAGCATAAGTTAATATCTTAATTAATCATTAATTAGTAATTTATTAATTTAATTAAATACTAAATTCTAATTACTCAATTTAAATATAAATAATGTCAGGTTAATCAAATTAGTGTTTTTTAAATTTACCAATAATAATCAATGACATTATTAATTTTTTGAGAAATTTAATTACAATAATTAAATAATAGTTAAAATAACAAAATACTTAATTAATTATTGATTAAGAATTTATAAATTTGATTAATCTTTAAAGGCTGGCAGCTCCCACCTGAAATTCTCGTGTTCCTCAACATTTTGAAACCTTCGTCATCCTTCACTTCATTAATGGGATAATGGTGGTGTGTTTGAAGCTGTCATCTTCCTCCCCTTTTTTCTACTATCTAAAACCCTTGAGAAAAACTAATGGAGGAAGTAACGATGGGTTTTGCAAGTAAAGTCATCCTTGAGTATTTCTTTATATTTGTACCTTCGCCATTCTACTTGCTAGATTTGTTCAATCCACTGAGCTCTTGATTTTGTATATCCGAGATTTACGCCGAAACTGATGTAAATTAGGATTTAATTTTTTTATAGAATTTAAATTTTTCATTTGGACTATTTCACATAATTTATGCTAAGTCAGATGTAAATCCTACTTAAATACGGCTACCAAACATGCCTCTAAAGTTGATTTGCTTCAACCCTAGGATGGCCACTAGAAATTGCACACATATACACCCATTTAGACATCCATACAATATACAGAAGTAGAGTGACTCTCTTTTTCTAGGTGAAAAACGACTACCATCCTTTTAAGTTTCATTTTTGCTTATACAAGTTTACATGTTGTTGAAGCTCAAGATTATACCATAAAAAACACTTCTAGATTGATTTTCATCAATTTTTATAATTGTTTATAAATATGTGGAAAAATGAGTATGGCTGAAGTAGTTATAGAAGTTCTTTCAAAACTCTGGTTTTACTTGCATATTTCTCCAATTCGAATCCACTATATGTTGAATCATTATCTCATATCTTTAATTCTAAATCTTCTGATCCTTTATACTAGAGATCACAATTCCCTTATGTTATTAGAACTATTTCAGTTGACAATGAAATGATTTTGTGTTTGTATTTGCTCGAATGCAATTGTTACTTTGTTTGTGTATGCATGCAAATATCTATTTATGTTTATATTTATGTATATATATCCAGATATCATGAGTTTAATTTGAAAATTTTAAAAATATTTCATCGAAGGTAATATTTTTAGCTCTAACAAAAATTTGAAATTCAATTATATGTTGGCCTTCTTTTAGCGGATTAAGAGTTTCTTATTTTCATGTCGACTCAGATTTGTCCTTGATCTCAAAATCTTAAGTTTTGATCTAAGGTTGGTCATCTTGAACTTGGCTCGTTATCACCTCAACCTATATCGTTGGGACATGCTTGCTATAAGGTTGTTGATGATGATTCTCAGGTTTAATGCAACAACGTTCAAGTAAACTTTTATAAAAAATTTAAAAAATGGTCTATTAGTTGTTCAAAATTTTGCAAATACTTTGAAATAAGAATTCTAAAAATGATAGTTTACATATACGTGTGCTTCCCTATTATTTGAATCTTTTCAATTTAGAATTTCTAGCATAACTATAAATGCAAATCAAACTTAAGCATGGTTGTAATTTTCTCTTTTATGTAGTAAATTAAGCATTTTTCATGCAGAATTTCTATTAGAAAATCTTTTTGCTCTTGCGAAAAATTTTGGAAATTGTGTAAAGGGGATTTTATCAATTAACTAATGTTCGAGTTGAAATTTTGAAAATTGAGTGTATGGCCATAAGTAAGCTAAGTCATGATACCATTCGTAGTAGTTATGATTATGGTTATATAGTTTTATGCATATTTATGAAATATTAACTTTTCTCTAATGTATAGATGGTAATTTAAATGCTATAAATAAATTGAATTGAAGTAGAAAACCATTGGAATTGTTGTGTGTATTGGCTTTCGTTGTGTTTTCAATTTTTTTTTTTTCATTGAAAGTAACAAATAATTGTTAAGCATTATGGCTTTGTGACTTGTAATTATGTGATTTTATTGCATGATTTCTTATATCTTATTACAGGTCTCCATTAGAAACCCCTAACATTAGATGCACATTTGGTTTTTTTTGCCATGATAGCATTTTTCCTTGGGTCTTCCACTTATATGATGTACATCAATAAGCACATAAATGTTTTTTTTTTCTTTCATGAAAAATTGCATTTGTGAGGAACTGAATAATCTTAATAACAGTGAGCGTCTAGCAGTGATGTCACGTTTGCAAGCTAGAATGCAATAGATAAATGGATACTAGTGCATGGTGGATGTGCGGAAGTAATTCAAATTAAGCAGAGGGTTGTGGAAGTTGATAAAATAATCACACTGTTATGAGGAAACAGTAAAACCTATACTGCCTGTTCTTGGGTTTGATGACAAAATTTATGTGCTGGAGTTGGCATGGTCATGCTTAAAATGAAAGCTGTCTTTTTCTTATGTTACTTTCATGTTAGATTTATGAGGTAGCTGCTGGTACGCCAGGTACTGAGTTTTTGAGTTGGATATTATAACTACTTTATCAAAGTGTTTTCTTAGAATCGAGCATCTTTAATATTGTTTTCTTCGAGCATATTTTTTCTTACCTGTATATCATTTAATTTATGAGCAGGAGACAGTCTCCAAATATTAAAGCAAGAGCTAAAAAGCCAAAAAAAACATGTCAAGAGCCTAAAGAAAAAGTCTCTTTGGTCCAGAACTTTGGAAGAGGTGGGTGGTTACCGGTGCCACATAATGTGTCTTCATATTAAGAAGTTTGATTACGTGACACCCATGAATTACATGAGCTATTATCTTATTAGCTTGGAGTTCTCGTTTGGTTCCATCTCTTTTTCTATTTATATTGTTTTCATTAATGGTTATTAGGTGCATCATTTATTTTCTGTAAAAAGCTGATGGTTGTTTGTTATAGGTCATGGAGAAACTTGTAGATGTTGTCGACTTTTTGAATCTGGAGATCCATAATGTCTTCGGTAGTTCGGGTACTCATTTTAGCATTTGTTTTAAGCCTTTGAAGTCACTTTTATTTCATGCTGAGAACTGACAAGATGTAAATTTAGAAGTTGTGTGGTGGAATCAGAGTTATTTGTCATTTGTCATGTATATGCAGTTATTTTGAAGAGACTTGGCATCATTGAAAGGTTTTTTTTTTGACATGGTATGCTAGTTCATTCTATTTTGTACACAATGCTTAACTGCATTAGTAAGAAAGTGTTGCAAGGGCATCTTATTTTATAAAGTAACAACTGAATCATTCTCTAGAAGCAGGTTATTATAATTGATGGCTTAGTGATGCAAGTTGGATTGTTTAGCTTTGAAGTAGGCATGCTTTTTTTCGGTGTCCCGTTCTTTATGATAATGAGCTCTTATGCATACACAACTGGTTTCAACATTGCGTTCATGAAATTTTTACATATGTTAATTTGCTATGATACCCTACATTATCACACAAAAATGTGTGAAATTGCTGTTTATCATTTTATGTATGGAGTTTGTTTATTTTTGTTGGTTGGTATATACTTTAATTGGTTATCAAGTGTTATTGTCAATAAATGAATTATGAAGCAACTTCTAAAGCCCTTCTTAATTATTTGCCTCTATTGCTTGCATTTTGTTTTTGTTTATGCTCATTATTTTTCATTTGGTTCAATAAAATTGCAGATGGGGATAAACCAGTGAAAGGATCTATTGCTAGTAACCGGAGACTGGGTCCAGCTGGCCTAGCACTGCACTATGCTAATATTATTACTCAAATTGACACCCTTGTAAGCTGTTTAAGTGCTTGTGCAGTACTGCTACAATATTTTTTTAGTTATGTTTTTTTGGTTCTGTAATGCTTTCATTTTGATTTGATTTGTTACATTCTTCAATTTTTTTTTAGCATTTTTATTCTCATAATTTTGTAATCTTGGTAATCATGAAACGTTCAAAGCGATAATAAGGAGGATCTACATTTATTGAGAGGTTTGATGGAACAGTTCAGAGATAATAAGGAGGATCTACATTTGATTTTTATTGACTTAGAAAAAGCTTACGATAAGGTTCCAAGAAATATCCTTTGGAGTGTCCTTGAGAACAAAGGTGTTGATAGGACTTACATTAAAGTCATTAATGATATGTATACCAGAGCTGCTACTTGTGTTCCAACTGAAGGAGGATTAATCAAATATTTTCCTATTTCTGTTGGATTACATCAGGGATGGGCTTTAAGCCCATATCTTTTTACTTTAGTTATGGATGGTCTTACTGGATATTTATAGAAGGATGTACCTTGGTTTGTGCTTTTTGCTGATGATATCCTTCTTGTGGATAAGACAAGAGAAAAAATCCAGGAAAAACTTGAATTATGGAAGTCTACTTTGGAGTCTAAAGGCCTTTGTTTGAGTAGAATTAAAATTGAATACATCAAATGTAATTTTAATAGTAGTAGCTCTACTGACAAAAGTGTAACTTTGGGTGATCAAATTATTAAAAAGTGTGATCGATTTTGATATCTCGGGTCCGTTATTCAAAGTGATGGTGATATGGATGGGGATGTTAATAATAGAATTCAAATTGGTTGGTTGAAGTGGAGGAATGCTTTGGGCGTTTTGTGTGATATATAATTGCCGCTTAGACTGAAAGGAAAATTTTATAAGATGGTGTTAAGACCTGCAATGCTCTATGGTGTTGAATGTTGGCCTTTAAAAGAAAAGCATAATACGAAGTTAAGTTTTGCTGAGCTGAGAATGATTAGGTGGATGAGTGGCTCTACACAGAGAAAAAATGCGAAATGAATATATCCGTGATAGGGTTGGTGTAGATCCAGTGACGGGCAAAATTAGATAGAGTTGTTGGTTTGGTCGCATTAAACATCGACCATCTGATGATTCGGTTAGGAGATTAAATGTTTTAGGTTCGACTTATGTTAAGAAAGGCAGGGGTAGACCTAGGAAGACTTGGACTTATTATATAAAAAATGATCTTAATTTATTAGACTTAAATGAAATACGACACTAAATATGATGCAATGGAGAAAAAGGATTCATGTAGCCGACCCCACTTAGTGGGATTAAGGCTTTGTTGTTGTTGTTGTGGTAATCTTGAAAAGTTTAGTGTAGTTAATATAGAGTAATGAGTTATGTCAAATGTCTAGGTATGTTTTTAGCATGTAAAACACTAGTATTTAATTTTTCCAGTGCTCAGAAAGTTAAGAAACGTGTAGAAATCAGAACATCATCAACAACATTTTTTAGGGTCGTTGACATACATACCACACAACTCTTTTGTATTCACATATGCAACACCTAAACTTTACTTTTTACATTTATACCACCCATATCTTTCATATCATTTGAAGAATACCGTCATATTAACTTTTAAAAAGTGAAACAAACCTTTTCATGCATATAGGTAAAAGTGGTATGTATGTAAAATTGAAGTTTGGGTGCTAGATATATAAATCGGAATTGGATGGTATGTATGTAAATCTTCTTATTTTTTATTGCCCTAATTTATCAATGAATGCCTGCACCAATAAAAAAATTGCATGTGAATTTATTTCTATATTAATTTAAAAAGTTTGGTAGCTATTTCTTTTGCTTTTGATGACTTACAATTTAATGTGATCTGGATTTCAACCGTATTTGTGATTTATTTGTTCCGAAACTCTTTTATTGCTTCACCTTCTTGAACACAGCATTCAGTGACTTTTTGTCTTGTTATTTTTTGGGGCAACTTCAATTTCTTTTACAGTCCATTGAAATATTGGTTTCAGACTATAAATCCAAGTCATATAGATATTGGTATGGGAAAGGAATATTAAGTAGAAGGATTAGTTGGGATATTTTTATTTTTTATTTTTTATTTTTTATGATGCATGGAGATTTTTATGAAGCTTTTGTTACTGATTTGGAGTGAATGGAACTCTGGGAAACTGTATTTTTGAGATATTTGAGAGCTCCAATTGGGGTTAGGCTAGTTTAGGTTCTCGTTGAGAGTGTTGAGCTCATGGGGATGATTCATTGGTCATATGAAGGCATAAGTGCCTTGCTTGATAAGTATATGATTGGATGAGTTGTTGTATATAAAGCTTGGGGCTATTGAGGGTCTCTGACATCGTGCAAATTCAAGCGCTAAGATTCTTAAATATTTTGAGGAAGTTTACAGACATATTGAATTCTTTTGCATGGGATGAAGGGTTGGAGAGTAGGACACTCCAAAGGGAAAACAGTAAATATTTGTGGAATATAAGATTGTGTGAATAAAAATATCCTCACCTATTGAAGGGGTGGAGGATAACCATCAAGTCGTTCTCATGGAAATGGCTATCAAGCCAATTCCAAAAGAAGACGACTATTCAAATTCATGTGAATTCATAATAATTTGATCGTACATACCATTTTTATGCATATATAACATTTGGATACATTTGATGAATAAAGAAGAATGCACATCGTGGAGGAATTCCTTAAGTGCTTGCTCCAAATTAAAATTTTAAATATACGTTTTGTAACTTTTCAAACGTGCATCAACACATCAGAGTGGAAGCTTGTTGAAAGAGAGCTAGTTATTGACTATTGATTTGCATGGTGATGTGGAAGCTTGACTTTGTATTGTTTGGGTGGACTAAAGTTAGCTAACTTGCATTGCAATTTTTCACGAAATTATATGATAAATTATTACATGATTCTTTCACCATTTTTCGTTAATACAATTAAATATCGTCAAGAAAAATACAGATTCATAAAATATTTATGAACCATTCTTCATCAATGCCCTGGACCCAAAAAATTATTCTTTGAAGAGTTAGAAACCAGGTAGCAGACAATGCAGCCAAATTGATATTTGCCAAGGTGGTGGGTTTTTTTGAGTTGGAGGTAAATCTATGAATATGAGCAACTGCCAAGGGAGATTTCTTACTTACAAAGGGGTTATCTTCGAATTCTAAAACTTAATGGATTTCTTAAGAGGTAAATAATAAAATGCAACGTGAATTGGAAGGTGAAACATATAAACAAGAATTGCTATAATAGTTAATGAATTCAAGGTATTAAATAAAATTGGTCTCATGATTGGTGGAATTTCATCATATTGATGTCGGCCGCTGAATGTTTAATATTTAATTTAATATATATATATATATATATATATATATATATATATATAGATTTTTGAAAATAAAACTTTAAATTTTAAAATATTGGAATGAGAATAGACGGATCTCATTCGTTTAATGGTTGAATGAACGAAAGCATCATATCTCGATAACGCATCTATCTCGAATAATGTACACTTTTTAACGATATCGCTCGATCAAATAAACTACGAGTCTACGACATCCGTTCGTGTCCGCGAACCTTTATGTGGACCGATAAATTCCCTATTTAATACGAGAGAATTAAATAGTGCTTATATTATTTCGTGCCTTTAACGCTCCCTATGAGACAAACCCCTATAATCAATTACCTCTCAAATGACCAAGTCACCCGAGAACTCTCGATTTAGATCGTGGTTTTCATATTCACGAATTCAAAAGTAAGGTTTTCAACGAAGTCGTGATAAGAGGAAAATCCAATAAGTGAAAGCGCGCAATGTGGAATAGTTATTTCGCAGTCAAAGAAAGAGAGGAGGACGTCGCGGATCTCGAGGAGAACTCGATGACTTCCCGGACTATCCTAATGTCGGCTTCAAATTTTGGAAATGAATTTATTTAAATTTCAATCCCGCCAATTAATTATGTGAATTACATTTACATAATCACTCGATTACGCAAATAACCCTAAGTTAAGAGGATTTACGCCTTATCGACGACGACTCTGAATCCTAAGCGAGTTAGGGTTTATATCGCACTGCAAGCGCATACGCAAGCGTCTAAAAGAACATGTGAGGATTTATGTCGCACTAGGCGGACTACCTCAAAGCTCCCATGGCTTGTTATTTAGACTAAGAAATGGCTTACTTGATGTCGACACAGTGTTTGCTTGTTGAAGATGGCACGTGCCGCCCACCGATGCTCCAAGCTCCTCATCGTGAAGAGGCTGAGTGTTCAATGTGCGAAGTTAAAATATTCAATCAGCATGGTCCCATTGTCGAGCTTCTTCTAAACATCCTACGCAAGATGTTTAAAATAGTACAATGAGTAGAAGGATAAAACACGAGAAGTAAAACTCTGCAAGATAACATAATAGGCAACGTACTAAAAAGCGAGCAAGATAGAAGTATGAATAACACGCCGTAAATGTAAACAAACCTCGTATACCCGGAGATCCGCTATTAGTAGCAAGTCGAAGTGCGTAATGCAAGTGAAAGCCACGCAAAAACGGAATATTGTCCGTAAAGCTCGAGAAAAGACGACGAACGACTCACGACGAAGACTCGAGAAAGCTGAGTAACAAAAACAAAGTAAAGTCCTCAAAACCTCTGGAAAATCCTAAAAAGGACCACCGATGCTTCATCTAAAAATCATACGAAAAATCCGAAGAAACCGCAAAGACTCTGCCTGGCAGCTTCGAACCGCAGTAAGATCGCTCGAGGTCGTCGGATGCTACTTCGATCACCCGAGTGTATAGAGCACGCTAATCAACTAGAAGGGTGTCCTGCTAAGCCTAACTCAGGAGATTGTTCCTCAACCCAAGACTGATAATCAACAAGTGGCAACCGAATTTTATAATATGGTTTTAAAATTTGTATTTTTATCATGCACGTGAATTTCATGCAAGAAAAAGAGAATTTTATATCAATTTTTGATTTAGTGGAAATATGTTTTTTTTTGTGTGCAAAATATAGTATCATATTCTTATCAGATTTTTGAAAGTTAGGATTGTTCACGAGTCGATCACTTCATCGAGTGTAGGGTCACTAACAATCCTAAGAAGCGTACGAGTGCCCCGTCGCTTTATAGCGGCTGAATGATACCGTCATCCTACGGTTCACGGGGCCCTAGAGCGAGTCCTGGTGTCGTAGGATGGGATATCATTCCACTCTATCACCGGTGTGTCTTTAGCATCATCGCCGTCATTGCCCCAAGACAAAACAAAATCAAAACCAACTCCGAATGAAGCGTGGAGAACATGTCAATCAACGAGAAGGGGAAGGAAAAGAGATTAACCCGCCTCCAAATCCAAGAAAGACCAAAACGGAAGGAGGGTTAATCTAAAACGCCCCTAAAACACGTAAGAGTAGACATCGAAAGCGGCTCGGAGTCCTTGAATCAATCCTGAGGATATCACTTTCTTACTTAGACATAACTGGATCGACCCCAAAAAGGAGTGTCCTTTGCATTCAGATAAAACCAAACAAAAAGAAAAGAAATCCGGAAATCTTTTTTAAAACCACGTAAACGGGAAACGAATGACTCGGGGAAAAACCACTATTAGAATCTCCAAACCCGTACTAAAATCCAGATATTTTATTTATTTATTTTTTTTAAAATCTCGAATTAATTTCCAATTCCTAAAACACAGGCTCTCCCTGTGGGTTCACCTACAGGCTCGGGACCAAGATACAGCAGAGGAGAATCGGCAAACTTTCAATACATAAGAAAGTGAATGTACAAGCCCACAAGCCTCCAAATTAGCACCAATTCCACCAAATGAAGCATCCAAGGCATGTCTGAAGTATCGTGGTCAATTTCTTTCCCACAAGCAAATCAGGAAGCATTTCCAAATCAATTCAATCAACCTCATAGACAAGTATAGCAAAAAGCAAGCGCCACCACCACATCAATCACCCCACCGAGCGCCCCGCCAACGCTACAAACAGGAGAAAGGGCTCACGACCAAGCTCCTACAAAGGGACAACGAAGTAAAGCCTCCCAAAATCCAAATCACCACAATGAGGCTCACGACCAATGCCCCATACAAGCCTCTCACACTAACCCCAACTCCTAACAGTGCATGAAAATAAGTCCACTAGATAACCAAAAAGTTCAACCCATATAAAGCTCAAACCAAGCTAACACGAAGCCTAAACCCGAGCCATACAAAGGCTGAACCCGAGCCATACAAAGGCTGCAAAGAGGGAGGCTATAGGAATAGCAAGAACCAAAACTGAGCCCCAACATGCCATGGGGACAGTCTGCAAGCAAAGACAGAAACAAAAACAAAAAAAGGCCCCCAATTCAAACGTCAAAGGGGACAAACAGCAGGGTAGCAGAACACCAAACCGAGCCGGACTGTGCCCCAACCCGAGCCACCGTACGACTAGGATCAAGCCCAGCACAAGGCTAGAACAGAAAGGAGCACAGTAGGAGTGAAAAAACCGAGCCACGATCAAGCTAAAACCGAGCCCAGTACCAAGCTAAAAAAAATAAAAAATAATAATAATAAAAAAATACAGCAGGGGTAAAATCGAGCCATTACAGGGCTTAAACCCAGGCCATCACATGGCTACAATCAAGCCCAACGACCAAGCTAAAAAGCAAGAACCATAACCGAGCCCCAAAGTGCCATGGAGACACTGCTAGCGAAGAACAAACGAGAACAAAACAACCCCCACCTCAAGTGCCAAAGGGCGGCCAACATTAATTGAAAACAGAGAAATAAAAGGCTCCCAAACAGGTGCAAAGGAGCAGCTACCAAAAACATCAGAAACAAGCTCTCGGGTAGGGGCCAAGACAAGCAAACCGAGACTTCACAAAGCCCCCAAAATCCAACTCAATGTAAGGATGAATCCAAGCTACTGAATTAAGCATGAAGCTAAAGCAAAACACCTCTATATTTTTTAACATAACAATGTATAGGGCCATTATATACTTAGCATGAGAACAAACATGGGGCTTTCCAAAGTAAAGTAAAACTTCTCCCTAGCATACCATTTTGACAAAGCAAAGCTACAAGTTCCTCCATAACTCATGCCAAACAAGAGTAAGGGGCCTTATAATGCATACCCCAACATGCTGATAAGAGAGGCTAATACCTTGCCTCAAAAAAAAAAAAAAAAAAAAAACATATTTTTCATGCCTTAGATAATAGAAAAGAGAGAGAGAGGAGAGTTCACAACATAGCCTATCTCATTTCCCTAAGCAAATCACCAACATTTCATATAGAACATCTCAAAATCTCTATTCCTACTCATGCTTCAATCAATAAAGTACTCCCAAACATCCATATAGGCTCATACTAGCATGCCACTATGTAAAGGAGGTAAGAAAACGTCATTTTAAGCAATCAAACAAGCCATTTCATAACACATGAACATCCAACCGAAACTATAAGCAGGTAAAGCCGAACCAAAAGCAATGCCACGGGCACCCTGGGCCAAACCGAGAAGGAGAAAAAGGGGAGAAGAGAGTACCAGCTAGGGTAGAGCACACAAGAAGAGCAAAGCAAATCAGACTCCAATCCAACAACACTTCCCCACCTCCAAGAGAAATCAGCCAACCCTAAATTCATCCTAAAACGGGGCTTTTATAGGCAGAGGAGGGAAAGGAAAGCCGCTCCTTACCTGCAGAGCTGGACGCAAGTGGGGGAAGGTCAGGGAGATGGCGACAAAGTGTCGCAGCCAAGAGCCGAGGCTCGTCAGCAGGGGTATGAGTCGAGCAGGAGACAAGGCCGCGCAGGAGATCACGCGAGGTGACCATCTCGCAGGGATAACACTCGAGCAGGGATGGGGGAGAACCGCGTGAGGCTCGAGGAGGTAACGGCCTCAAGGAGGTGCCACGCTCGAGCGCGGGAGAAGGCCAGCAGCTCCCTCACACTGGTGTGGGACGGGCGAGTGTAACCGAGGGGTGAGGCGAGTGATTAGGGCTTGGGGTAGGTTTAAATAGGTTTAATATATATATTATTAATTTTATTAAAATTAAGCCCAAAATCACAATTTTCATCCCGATAGGCGATCGTCGCAAATTAAATACCAATTTTAGGTGAAAACGACGATCCGGACGCATCGACGAAGTCCGTTTCGTCATCCAAGGTATTTCGGACAACCTTGTCGACAGTCGCGTCGAACGTGCGTCAAATCCGGCGTTTTCTGAAACTCTGTCTTTGACGTCGATCGTCCTGGCATTCTGACTTCGGTCTGATTCATCGCGGAGTGATTGAAAGCGTCGAGGCAGAGGATCGAGGAATTTGTGCTCGGTGGTGCAAGAAATGTGCACGAGGTCGTCCCATGGTCCGTGGTCCCATAGGAACTCGATTTGGATTCCTAACGTCAATTCCAACCTGCTACGAGCTAGAGGTACGAAATTTCGTCCGGGATTCCAAAAGAGTGACGAAGTGGCTCCGAACTTTCTAAAACGAGGTGGGCCCATTGCTAGGAATCTAAGATCGTCGGGGAAGCTCCTAAAGCTAGAACCCTAAATCCTAGGAGGAAAACTAAACCTCGATAAAAGTGAGGTCAACAATTGATTTTGAGGGTTTAGATAATATCTAGTTTGCAATTATAGATGCAATTGAAGCTTTCATTTTTCTATCTATGATCTTCTAATTTTTTTCTCTTCCATCTCCATCTAAGTATTTGGATAGCAATTCCATTTCCTCATTCATAGCATTATAAATTAAAAGATCATTAACTTATTATTTGAGTCACTCTCAAGTCATGAAACAAGGCCTCTGTAATTGTAATGGCGGATGTACGCTTGGCTAAATTCTTTCATTCGAGGCAATTTGCTCACTTTTTCCCCTTCATGTGTTTTTGCCTATGCACAATTTATTCATTTTTGTAGAGGTGAACGTATCCCTAAAAATTATGTTGCTTCTAAGATACTTTGTAAAGTTCAGTGTATTGTGGCAAATCCAGTTGCTGCTAGCCAAAACTCAACTATAAATATAAACAAATTTACTTATCGTTTTGCCTTTAATAAACAATTCTTATATTATGTGGTCCATGGATATTGTAAAGATGCTTATATCTCCATCAATTTTTTTCCGCCATCTTGTATGCACTTGCATTGTCAATGACTACTTAGAATGACAAATGATCTCCAATCTCCTCAATAACTCCATCAGTTAATTTAAAAAAAGTAATTTTCAATTTTAATCCAGTTTGGTGTTAGAATATATTTAAAGAAAATATAGTTAATAAGAGTGTTGATCAAACTCCTACTCTTTAATATGTGATCGACCATACGATATTATTGTAAAGTCCAGTTTGTGACCTTGTCTTCAATTTCTCAATGATCTTTATGGTACTTTTGAATTCCTTATTCAATATCTAAGTTTTAAATTTATAAATGAACTTATAGATTGACATATGTTAAAATAGGATGAAGAAGTTACCAAATTTTAAAAATATGCATTATCAATAAAGAATCTCCGAATGTTCATAAATTATTTTGTGAAAGCATTTGGCAAGCCACCCTTAATACCATCATTCATTTCATTCACATTTGTCATATATTTCTCCATACCTATATTTGAGATTTTGTCCTATGAGAAAAAGAAGATTTGCTATTGTGCCCGTTACCATAATAGAAATCGCTATCAGCTGCATCATTAAATTATTTTTGCTAATTTTTTTGACATAGTTGCTTTGGTCATTTAAGCATGAATTCTTCTTTTACTTCTTTGGTACATTAGTGTAGGGTCAAATTTAGGATGACTAGGAAGGTATTCCTTTATTATTGTAACACCTATAATTCTTTACATAATAATTGCATTTCAAGTAAACGTATCTTCTTATTCCATGAAATTTGCACTTGAGCTCTATGCTTTAAAGCATTATTTTCTATTATTTCTCAAAGTTTTCATTATACTTTTAAAAAATTCTTATCATTTAGATATACCTAAATTGAAATATTTTAGGCCAAAGTAAAGAATATAAAAGAGAGAAGATCGAAGAAATAAAACAAAGAAATAACGAACAAAAGAGGAAAACTTAGGTAGGGGAGTCAATAGGTGGGAATGAACCTGTGACAAAAGCAGTTGCAATGACATAATTGTAGAGATGGTAAACCAGAAGTGACAGCATCACAACAGCTGCTAGCGTTGTGGGTATGCTGCTTCCTGCAGTTCCCATCAGGCTCTTGCACAATGGTGGTGTGGAGATGAGGCTCTTTGTTTTTTCTTTTTTTAATTGATGCCAGTTAGCTTAGAGTTAAAAGCCGTTCTTAAAAATGAGGTGTCTGCCTACTCACTTTAAGGTTCGCCTTGATTCATGCCTCAGTCTATTGAAATTTTGATTTTAAAATCTCTTGGTGAGTTATATGCCTAATTGTTATTCTATTGCTCCTCAATTTAAGGTGCATCTCAAATTATACAATTTTAAAATATGGTTTTGTTTGTCTATATTCATCTTTGATCCTAAATGATGGAGAAGAGAAATGTGTTTTTCCGTTGTAGGCCTAGAAATTTTTTATGGTTAGAAAGGAGGTTTTTATGAAGCTATTGGAGGTGGCTTGGATTGAATGGAAATTTGGGAAGTTCTATGTTTTGAGATGTCGATGGCTTCAATTGGGAATAGGCTTGTTTGTGTTTTGATTGAGATTGTTGAACCTATTAGGATGATTCACGCTGTTTATGACAGAATGAGAGGTTCGTTATGATGAGCTTAGGATGTGGTGAGAGAGTGAAAATAAGGGTTTGGAGTTACCAAGGGGTGTGAAGATGTGCAGAGGTGGTGTGAGTGCAAGTGGATTGATTTTGGACTATTTTTGATGATCCTTACTACGAAATATAATTACTTTGCATGGGTTAAAGGATTGAGAGTGGACTCCATAACTAAATAGGCGATGTACATGAGGGGAAGTCATTAAATAAAAATGGAAAATAATTAGACAAGAAAATAAACTGAAACTCTTCAAAGGAAAGGGAGAGGTGAGCCACCAACTTGACCTTGAGAATATGACTACCAAGCCAATTCCAAAAGAACATAACTCTTCAAATTGATTTCAATTCATTATAATATGATAGTACATTCATTCTTATGCATATATATCACATTTGGATATATTGGATACATTAAAAAAAATCAAGAGATATTAACATTATGGGGGGTTGACCAAGTGGATGTATTTTGTGATAGGATTCTTCAAGTGCATGCATCCACCCAAAAACTTTAAAAAATAGTTAATTACTTTAAATGGTGCTATTTTATGATTTAAACCTATGGCCCTCTACGATAGAAAGGACTAACCTAAGTGTGCTACAATCTCATCCTTCATTATCTTCAGTAACCAAATATTTGTAAATTGTTTATACTATTATTTTATATTGGAATATTATTGTTATTGTAATGCCTGCACATTTTTTGTTACCTTTTCTAGCATCAAATGGCTCATTATGTCAAATTGTGCATGTCATCTTATGAATGAAACCACAAATTTTCCTCGAAAAATGGGTATATCAGGATTTCTGATGAAAATAAAATATATTCTACTGGAAAATTTTTACTTAATAAAATCAACATACGAGATCAGGTAAATAACTGTTTTGTGTGATTCTGAGTTGAAGGTTGCTAGTGCTGTTGTTTGAGCAAAAAAAGTGTTTTGATCTTTCTTGTATGGTGTGCTGCTGGACGAGCCGCTATTCATGCAGTTCTTCTGTACCCACAGTCCAAAGAACTGAAATTCCACAACCTTTATTTTATTTCTCTAGATTGGGCATGTGGACAATTCTCCTGACATTTTGCAACTTCTTGTAAAAGTTGGAATAATTAAGCTTACTCAGAGCAATGATTTTAGATGAAAGTATCTAATCTTATACTGCATTAAGATTATAATTTCCCTACTTTTTGGACGGTTGCTTTCTCAGTTTTTGGATGTGGCGGATATTTTTGTGTAGATGACGTAGAATAGTGGTGGAAAATAATGTAATGGGGGTGGTGTGATATTGTTGACTTAACAAAAGATTTACAGCTCACTGAAGGAACATGTTGGATGAAAATAACCAAGCCTCCAACCTCCAAACCAATCCAGTACGCAAGGTTTTCTTGAAACGCATTTCTTATAACTTTCATTCATGTGTAGTAGCTATTATTGAAGTTTTAACTCATTTAAGCCTTTAAAATATAAGAAAAACAATATCCTGAATGGCGGGAAGTTGGTTGATTAAAAGTAGAGGCGGTGGATCTTTGTTTTGTGGAGTTGTTTCCTTGAAAAGTAGAGGTTGATTTGTCTCTATTCTTGGTTTTTGACATGATAATTCCATTTCGTGAATGCCCATGTACATGTGTATATGCTATAGGTACATGTTATTTCATTTAAACCCTTCCCTTCCTTGAGAATTGATTTTGCCACATTTATGGGATGGCTTCCCTGGATTGTCTTGCTTGGCTCCATGCACAAGTAAATTGCATGACATCTTAATCCCACTCAATAGAACATAAAAGTCCCTCCACTATCATTCTTAATAGCTACCGAAGTTTACATATTAATGCCATAAACTTTGAATGATGACATCACATAACAATACCATCACATACACTAAATTAATCATAAAGAGATTGCAATTATTTTATGGAGCTTCATCTAATGAGCTTCATCAACTCTCCTACTCGAAACAAATTTTATAGAGTTTATCTAGCAAACTCAACAAACAATCCTCCAACTCAAATCCATTAGTTATGTAAATGTGGTGGAGTGTCTGTTGGAGTTGGAGGATCTTCAATCGAGGATGGATGGAGTATATTTGCGTGTTGAAAGCATACAAATGAGAACACGTGAAAATCTTTTCTGTCACAAGCTTAGTGAAAATTCTTATGATTCACAACTCTTTTTAATAATGACAAATTAACTTCATTGAAAAGATAATTAACTTGCATAAAGATGGAAAACTGAAACAGAATCAAGATGGCCATTTTCTCTTTATGGCATATATTGAGTGGTTTGGGTACTGTAGAATATATTCACTATGAACATACTCGCATGATTGTTTATATTGCAATATAATTATGACAATTTTAATACTCTTATGTCACTTTGATATAGCACGAATGAATGAAGGCTATTCAAATAATAATGCACATTATACATGATGCACGCATCAAAGTAAGTGGACCTTTGGAATAAGCATCTAGATTACTATGCGGATCATGGCCGCCAACAAAATCTGATATTTTAAACATTGTTGAATTAAAGGAGTGGTTCATGATGGGCTGAAGGCCACATAAAATTGATGTCTTAATGGATAGGTATTCGTGCTAGTGCATATTTTAGGTGAAAAGACATCAGAGGGGGTCTCAGATTGTGGGTTGCCACACTCTTATGGGGTTACTAGAGTGGGTGCTTCAGTGTTATTTATAAAACTTGGAGGGAAGACATAAAAACTTATAGCGCAGATGGATCATTAGAAGGATTGGATGCATCTTTTTGAACCTGGTGCTTGTGAGGCTCTTATCTCTATTGGTTGGGTTAGGAATAGCTTGATTATGTTGTCTTTATAATTCAGAATATAGTTGTGGTACTGATATTTATGTTTAAAATTCAAATTGATAATCAAAAGTTTTTCCTAGAAGGATTTGGATTCTATGAGGGACATCACACGATATTTAGTCATCATAGCTACCTAATTTAATAGGGCTAAGGCACTTATGGGTTCCACTATAGGATGTCTTATTACCCCTACTATCTTCAAATGGCTTTGGATGAAGCTTAGATTTAGGTTGGCTCTTAGAAGTGTTGGAAGTGACAAACATTCAATTTTTCAGTTTATCTATCCATCCTTTATATTTTTCCATTGCATATTGTATAGTTTGCAAGTTGCCGACAAACATGCGGGACACTTATATCAAGGATTTGAGACCTAGCACTACAGGAAGAAACCCACATGATCTGGTCGACAGAGCAACAAGATCTTTTAGCAAATTTTAAACTAATTTGAAAAGGTTTTAGTGCTCTATGCTATAAACTAAGCCAGTAAATATATGCCTTGGTACCACGCCAGTATTATGTCAATTTGCATGATATTAGATATATCACTTAATACATATTTACATTGACCATCTGCTTTAATTGTCCCTTTTTTGCTTGCAGTGCAGAAGTATGTTGACGTTAGTTCCAATTTTAGGTTTCATGTAACTTTGCGGTTCCACAAATTAATTTCTGAACTTAGTTATTGTTGGACGGAGGACTACTTTTAATACTCTCTGCATGACATAAAATTTCTAGACTAATTCATGCTATTTGACTGGTCATCCAGATTGATCAAAAGGAATGATGAATATGTACTGTGGGCTCCAAAAATTCATGACCGCTTCCCTGTAACTCTATGCATTTAGTTTTATTTTTGTTTTGAGAAGAGCTTTGGAGGGTCAAATTTTCAGAAGGTAGATTCGAATGTAAATATGACACCGCTCAAAGATTTTTCATTTAGCAAGGATTTTTTGATCAGGGATTCGAGGTTTCCTATGGGCACAAGCCCTTGTGGTTAATTACCCCTCTCGATAACGGGAGAGCACTTTCGATTAAGGCTAGTAATTAAGAATTGAGTATTCAACATCTAATATCACCAGACTTAGGATTCAAGTTTGTAAAATTCAACAGTCGAAGCTTAAAGAGGATGGTGGTGGAATGAAGACGAAACCCGTTCAAGGTCCTATGGTTGCGTCATCCCGGGCCGTCGTTGTATCTGATCTATTTAGTCAGATGAGATAGTCAACACAACATGACAGAAAGATTCTTGTCAGTGATTCACTTAAAATTTATCTATTTTTCAGTGTAAATTTCAAGCTCATTTTATGCACATTTTTAATGATATTAAACTTTAAAAGAAGAAATTTTGCATATTTTTGTCTTCAAGTATAAAAATATGATTTTAGAGAAAATGAAGAAAAAACTATGCAATTTCGATCCAAAATGAGAATGAAGAAAATTCGACTTAGCACATATCGATACGTCTTCTACGCTTAATATCTTTTATATTTCTCACACGTTTTTGAACGAAATTATATTTTTGAGAAATGTTGTTTTTACGTCTATCTCAGAAGTGAAAACGCTGTGAACGCAACACAACCGAAATGGGCGAACGGAAGCAAAACAGATGAGTCGCGCAGACAGATGTGGCGCCTAGGCGCCAAACCCGGCGCTTTGGCGTCAGTGACGACGAGAAAACGGCGCCTAGGCGCCAGAATCAAGGCCTAGGAGCCAGAACCCGTCTAGGGGCGGTTATGGACGGTTTTGGCCGACTTTGGACAATTATTTTGACGGTGTTAAGCAATTTTCAGACCTTTTAGAAGACTGAAAGTTACTCCTAATACATAGGACATGTGATACAATGCATCTGGACACAGGAAAATGGTTTTAATTGCGAAGAGGTGCGATCCAAAGTGCAGGGGTGTGAAGATTTGGTCACGGAGTCCGACGCCTAGATGCTAGATCCCAGCCGCCAGGCGCCGCAGTTAGCTTCTGAAGATTCAACGAACGTGACGAATTTCGAAGAGTGCGCTTAAGAACCCCCGATCATTTTCGAGCCTCTATAAATATGGATCATTTCTACAACTAAACCCCTGCCCCCGTTTCAAGTTATTTTCTTTAGTGTGAGCCATTTTAGAGTTAGGTTTAAGTACGAAGATGTAGATTTCTACATCTTATGGAGAGATTGTGAGAGATTTTGAGATATTTATGTAAGTGGATGTACGAGCGGCGCATGGATTGACGGTAGACTTTGGTGGAGAGATTTTCTTCTTTCATTTAGAGAGAAAAAACTAAGTATTGTGTTCTTCATTATCTTGTAATTGTTGTAAACACTTTCTAGTGGATTTTCTTTGTTTTAAACTGAGTTTTCTGTTGTGAATTATCCGTGCTTCGTAAGTAATTTTCTTTAATCTTTCTTTTAATATGAAGTAGTGACATGTGTAGAAAAATCATTTTTATGATAAAATTATCTTTATTTCATAATTCTATCAATTCTTTTACTTCTTATGCCATTATTTTCATTTGCTTTTGTTTTGTAATGAAGTATATGCATGTTGTGAATTAAGATTTGCTTAGATATTCTCTTATTAAATTATGATTGATGATATTCATACCGCATCTTCATTTACTTTACAAATCGATCACTTGTATTGTTAAAGTCCGTCAAGAATTCGAGACCTAACCTGAGATGTGTTCTTAACTCAGTAGATATCACCCTGATCTTTGGTAATCGAACGCCTCGAGCGGGTTATTCATAGTGAAGTGCAAATAAATGAGAGATATTGTTTATCGGCGCAGAATCGATTGGCTTTAGAGTGACGTATTAAATTCTAATAATTTGGCTTATGAAGTGTTAATGCAGTCATTAATAGGCTCGACCATAGCCACCTTCGACAATATAAGTCATGAGCCTAGATTAACCCATTCTACTAATAATACATCAGCTGAACCGATCTATAAATTACCTAACGTTCTTTATTCTATCGAGCGAGCGTAAATAATAGGAACGCTTCTATTCGACACTATTACATAAAATTCTAAGTATTTCTTTCCTACACATTATCTATGTAATTGCAAGAGAAAGATAGTTTTTAATATCTTAAAATTCTCCAAACCAATTTATCCAGGTAAGTTATCTTTTCATGTAAGAACTTTATTTAGGATTAGTTATTAGAAAATACATTTTAATCAACATTCTAAATTTAGTCCTTATAGTAAATGATCTGGAATTAGCTTAAAGGATTGTTTACTCGCTTCTCTCATGGGATCGATATTGTAGCCTTAACAAAAACCCTATATTACTTAAACGATACGTATACTTGCAGTAAGACGCATAATGCGTAGAAATATTTTCTAAAATTTTACAACATTTTAATTTTATACACTACCGCTATCTATAAATCGTGCGAGTTTTTCACATCTTTTAAGAAAATTACCGTGTTATTGCGGGTCGGTCTACCAGCAGTTATGAGTTAAGGTCTTCTAAGAGATCCTTGTATGTCTGGGGTGGATTTTGACTGAGAGAAATTTAAGTCGACTTTAGCTGATAGAAGACTATGTCAATCGATTGTACTCTTATCAAAGGGTAGAAAGCCTTTGCGAACATACGGGCTGCAGCCGTGACCGTAATATATCGGTATCATTTGATGACAATCACCCAGTCAAAGAGCTCTGGTCTTAATGCTATTTTGTGTTACCATTTAGCTTTAGAACCACACAGAGGACTAAGGTCACGTCCTTACTGACATGCAATTACTTTGATTGTGAATATATTGATACATTTAATATGACATTTACTATTTATGTGCTGAAGTTAATCGAAAATAACTTGCCACCCTCGACAAATTGTTGTGGAGAGCGGATGAATTTATCTTTTAGCTTTTTAGTGATTGAATTTTGCTTTACATGTTAGTTACTTTGAAATGCTTGGTTTTAAATATTAACCCTTCGGTTGAAATCTTCAATGAACGCTCATCGGGATTTTGAAAATTTAAAGCTTTTATATCGAAGGGAGGAATTTAATTTTGTTAGTTTAAGCTTTTCAAAGTATAAGTACTTTTGACTCCTATCTTTATAGATGGAAGGATCAGACTAAGTGATTTGAATTTGTAAATTCTTATTTTATGATTTGAACATTTATTAGGATTTACTAGACTCGTCAACTTCAGTCCTTACGAGGAGAATAAGCTAGTTGATTGGGACATACGCTTCTGTTTTATAGACAAGGCGGCCCGAATAGCCTATGCAACGTTCTTGAATCTAATATTTGAACATTCTATACATTGGTTGGAGCACATGCGTGTTTTTAATTTCATATGCTTTTATATGATTTAAAACATGTATTGAATTAAATAGTTCTTTATATGACATCTTTAAGGCTTCACATTACATAAAATTTTTTCTCTCTCACTCTCTCACACACACACACATTTTCACTTTGATCTTTGAAAATTGTCTTCTGTTTGCTAGCAAATGTGCTGCGAATTCGGCTGCAGTTAATTTCAAATTTTAAGAAAAACTCCATATTTGAATCATGCTTCGCCCCTTAAAAGTCTAAGTCCGAATAATTCAATTTTAAATCATATTTTTGAACTATAGGAGCACGAGTCTCAAGAGCTCAATCAATTTTTTTTTATATACTTTCAAGTTCATGAGCTTTAAATTTAAAAGTGCAAATTAATAGTTTTAAGCCTTGAAATTTTATATTTTAAAAGCCAAAAACTTTGAAAATTTTAAAATCCTAAAATCCTAAATATTTAGAAGCCTAGATTTTAAAACAATTTTAAGCCTAAAGAACCTATATTTTAAAAGATTGACTTTAAGTTATTTTCAAATTTCAAATTTCAAATGATTCACATTTTAGTTTTATTTTATAAGTAAAAAAATTTCAATTTTTTAATCTATTTACAAGTCCAGATTCACCCAAAAAATCGGCAGCCTCCTAGCTATATTAAGAGACGAGCTGGTTAGGGTCGTGAGACATTTTGATATGAGAGCAAATGTGTAAACTTAAATCGCGATCTTAAAAGATGCACCAAGACATCAATGTATCTGCACTTGAGTGGTACCTTGCTTCCCTGAACGGTACTCAATTCCCCAATGACGGGCACTCACATTCCCACAAGTAGGTATTTTAAATCCCCGTTTTTTAAAATAATTTTCCAAACGAGTCTGTGTTTTTCCCCGGACGGTACTTAATTTCCGCATGAACAGGTACTCGCGCTTGCTCGAGTGGATATTTTAAACATTTCTCCGTATTGCCTCAAAATATACCTTTCGAGTTGACAAAACAACACAACATTGCAGCACAGATTTTTCCTTTCTTTATACAACATACACCATAAAGTAAAACATAAATAGTAAACATATAAGTAAATAAACAATGTTTTTTACACAACATACAACATAAAGTAAAACACAAACAGTAAATGCATAAGTACATAAACAAAGGGGTTAAGTCACTGTTTTTGGGCTCAGGATCGGATATTAGAGTGGGCTTGGTTAGACAAACAAGCAAACCCTTTGTTTAGACAGAAAAGAAAGTATAGAGGTGGATCGTGCTAGGGCAGAGAGGTGTTGGCTCGAGTGGTGCGAAAAGGGGCTTTGGCAGGGAAGATTGGATCACGAGTGAGGCTCTCGACGATTTGCAGGGGAAGGAGCTGCGAGACCGGCGAAGGCTTTCTGGTGGAGTGCAATTTTGGTGCAGGGAAGATCACAACAAGTGAATGGAAGGAAGGTTATTGTCGTTTAGGTAATGTGAGGGAGGACACAAGTGCGGACTTCCAGCGATGACATTGAGATGCTTGACGAGGCATGCGTAGGCTACGACAGAGAGGGATTGAGCGAGAGGTGCAGCGGGTTCAGGTTGGTGAAAATGGGAGAGAACGTTGTTGTGCAAGGGGTGATTCGGGTCTCTGTAAGCCAACAACCCCATCTTCGCATTCTTGGTTAGCGCTAATCGTAACTACCTGTAGAGGCGTCTAGGCGAGATTGTGAACGAAGCAAGTTAGGGATCTCATGTGGCTTCGTGAGCGACGGGAAGGATTGGGGCACTGTGCATAACGGGTGTGACACTATGCAAAGGAGACAGCAAATGATTCATGCACTGGGAAGGAGAAAAGTAGCGAAATTAGGGCAGAGCAATTCGATTATGGAAGGGGCTTGGTTAGTTTGAATAGGAAAAGAGAGGAGAAGTGTCTTTGTGGGAGAAAGAAAATAGAAAACTAAAACTTATGATTTTGTTCACAGAGACGAGATAGAGAGGGCAAATACTCAGCGATAGTGGGGAGAAGAAACGTGAGAAGTAAAGTTGATCGACCGGAGCAGAGGAAGGCTTTGCCTTTTGGGATTTTCAGTGGAGGGGGAATGACTGAGAGGGGACACCCTTTTACTTTCCATTGTAACGCGGACCATTAATGGATGAGAGCGGGAGCAACAACAACAACAATAGCTTTATCCCACTAAGTGTGGTCGGCTGCATGAATCTTTTTTCTCTATTGTGCCCTATTTAGTGTCATATTTTCATTTAATTCTAATAAATTAAGATAATTATTTATACAATATGCCCAAGTCTTCCTAGGTCTATCTCTGCCTTTCTTAAAAAGTCGAATATAAAACATCTACTCTCCTAATCGGATCATCAGATGGTCGACGTTTAATGCGACCAAACCATCTAAGACGATGCTCTTTGATTTTGTCCGTCACTGGAGCTACACCAACCGTATCACGGATATAGTCATTTTGAATTTTCTCTCTAAGTGTAATGCCACTTATCCACCTAATTATTCTCATCTCGGCAATTCTTAACTTTGTTTTATGCTTCTCTTTTAAAGGCCAACATTCAGCGGGAGCAAACAATTTAATTTAATTTAATCTAATGAAATCTAATTAATATTAATATTTTCATACTCTTGTAACGTCAACATGTGACAGTGAGAATGTAGTTGGAAATTAAAAAAATAGAAAGGTGATGAAAGTAGCACATATTAAAGAGAATATAGCAGAAAAGCATGACTAGTTGAAGAATGCGTAATCGAAGATAGAAAATGTATTAAATAGTTAAGATAATGCTAATGATTATAATTTTTTTCAACTCCAAAATTTTTCTTTAGTGTATGTTTTGGTAAAGCTCTTTCACATAACTATTACACACCTATCTACATCCTTCCCTTTTGCTAGAATGTGCACACTTTTATATGTGTTCTGGCAGAACACTCTGGCAGGCGACATCGTTATGTCTGGTTTCTACATTCTTCTTTTGTGTTCAGGCAAAGAACTTGCAAGTTTTATCATTTTCCATTTTGCTAACGTCAAATATCACTAAATTGTTATATTCAAATAGCAGAGACCAGGCTGTCTCAGGAGTTTTTGGAGCCATGTAAAAGGTTTCTGAAAAGAACATCAATTCCACTTTTAGCTTTATGGATCCATAAAATCTCAAGCTCCTCCAGTTTTTTCTGATGAATCTTTGGATTTCTGAATTATATCTGAAGGGATGAGTTTTGAAGTTTCGAATGTAACATCTTTCAATAAATGATATAAGATGCCATATTGGAGATTTTATAGTAATAAAAACTTGGATTTCTGACTTCATTTTTAGACTAGTAGGCACTTTGTTCTTGTACTTTGGTGTCTCTCATTTTTATTTACCTTTGTCCTTTGATTTCAGTACAAAGCAGTTATGTCCAATTGTCATGATCCTATGCAATTAGCTTCTCTAGGTCTTTGCTGATCCATGGTTATTTCCAGGTTTCTCGATCAAGTTCTGTGCCCCCAAACATGCGGGACACCTTATATCAAGGATTACCGCCAAGCATAAAAAATGCTTTTCGCGCAAAGTTGCACTCCCTTAAGGTTGATGAAGAGGTAAAGCTGCACTACGGTTTCATACAAATCCTCGTAGAAGTTTCTTCCAGATTTAGTCATATAATAAAAAAACAAATCTCAGTTTTCACTCCTTTTCCAGATAACAGTTTCACAGATCAAAACTGAGATGGATAAAACTCTAAGATGGCTTGTTCCGCTTGCCAATAATACAACCAAGTAATTCATATAATTGTAGCTGGTCTATATTTTTTTTTGCTTGCTGTCTTCTGATCTTAGATCTTTCAATAATAGCCTATTAAAATCAGTCTTATCTATGTGATGTATTTTTTTTAACAGAGCTCATCATGGATTTGGCTGGGTCGGAGAGTGGGCAAACACAGGGTACCTCAGTTCTCACTACATTAAGATTTACAGGCATAAGCATAGTGTCCATTAACTGTTTCCATTTCGTTTCTTATTTTAGGACTGATATGAATCGGAAAGCAGGTGGACAAGCCGACCTGATTAAGATCGAGACTCTTTATCATGCAGATAAAATCAAAACAGAATCATTCATACTGGAGCTAATTGTGTGGCTCCACCACCTTATAAGTCGATCAAAACCAGAAAATGGAGGTTTAAGGTCCCCCATCAAGTCCCCTATTCGTTCTCCCACAAATAAAAGCTTGGCTATCAATCCGCCTGATGGCATAGCCAACACGTCTACGTTACTGTCCAAGGAGGATCAAGAGATGCTTCGGTATGTCAACTTCAGGAAGCTAATTCCTGGTATCAGCAAAAGCCAGGAGTTTGACACCCACAGGTGTAAGTTAGACAAACATAGCAGGTTGAGCAAGAGCAACAGTCATTCACCAACAACTGCAACAACTGCAAGCAAGAAAGAACTTTGCGCTTTGAGAAGGCCATCTTTATTACCTGTTATTGATTTTGGTATTGATAAGATGAAAGCTCTTGATGTAATTGATAGAGTGGATACATTAAGAAAATTATGAGTTGAATAAATCATAGAGGTCAGGGGTGACTCCATAATGAGCCTGTGTTCTAGGCAAATTGACTTTCACAGCAGTGTATAATCCTTTTTTTTTTTAAATAGATGTATGCCTCTAAGGCGGCCTTGTATGATAAAGTGAGCTGTGATGGGTGGTCTTGTATGTGATTATGGGGTCAGAGCTTTGGTATTTTGACATATATATGAAGCATTCTTTGCAACATAAGATGAAAAAAATAAGAGAAAAAATTGCTGCAGCCTCAGTTTCTACTTTTATTAGCTGCTCCAATCTTTCCTGAGATTAAAAATCTCAGGATGATTTATTCTAACTTTTGGTTTTCGTTCGATTGAAAATCCATCCCAATTGATTGTGGATTATTATTTTTTTTCACTTCTCAATTGCAGAATGGGAGTTTTTTTCTTGGGATCGCTTTTTAGTGGAACGTGTTGATGTTTAGGAGAAAATATTGTCTTGGGAGTAAAATTTGAGTTACTTTGTGTTATTTTCTCATTGCTGTTTTTAAATTTTATTTTGTATTGTTTTCTTTGGTTTTCATTTCTTTTTCATAAAAAAGGAGTGCTATCTTGGAATTAAGATTTGTTAGTTCACAGTTAAATGATAGTGAAGTCTGCAGCAGCTGTATAATGTGACAGCCACTGATTGCTAATTTATATAACAATATGTTTTTTTTTTTATTTTTTTATTTTTTTATTTTTTTTATTTTGGGGTAGGTTTTTATGCCAACATATTATTTTTCATATTTATGTAATATCTAAAAAGTTGACATTACATCAAAAATATTTTTAAGATTAATGTTTTTAAAATAAACCTTTACGAAATATTTTAATTTGATTATGACATCAAAATATTATTGTATACACAAGTATCATAATATAGTAAAAAGACAATTTTTAAGAATTAAGCTTACGTGTTGAAGTGGTTGAATTGAGTTATACCTATAAAAGTAATTGAATAAAAGTTCAATAAAGTCAACTATCAAAGGGAATAAGTATGATTGATAGAGATGTCTATCAATTCTTTTTTAAGAATACTATTAGACGTTCGGGACAGAAAGCCTTATGAATGCGCAAGAGATAGATGTCGTATCAATCATATCTGATAGCTCGATAATAATGAATCTCTTCCAGATTAAAATTGTCGGAGGAGGGCACTAGAGAGCCAGTAAGAGGTATGGAAATTATTATTTAGTATGTTGGTTTTTCATGTATAAAAGGGGGGGTTATTCGCTTTGGGGGATCTTTTTCTTGTTCCAGCTCATAGAACTTTTTTTCTAAAAAATATGTAATCGAAGAAATCTGGAAAAAATCTAGTTCTTTCGGTGAATTTTGATCCATCTCTCTCTTTTTCCGTCACTTCTCTACATCATCAAGTTTCCAACTTGGAGAGTACTTGGTGTAGTACAAATTTATCCCAACATAAGACTTATCGGTGATAGTTTTTTCGTAGGTAAAAATCTTTCTACAATGAAGGCCCTGAGTGGTTCATATCTAGTTTCAATACAAACTTTCTTTTGACACAATTCTTATTAGTCTAGTTAATAGAGTTATAATTAAACTAAGTTGGCTTGGCATTAACTTAATTTGTGAGTATGTAAATCAAGCATAGTGAGATAATGCACTATGCTTATAACCAATCTTGCCTTATCATCCAACTCCACCTTGGCTTATCAGCTCATGGTTTAACACATTAAGAAAATATTAATATGAACTATTTTTAAAAATTATAAAATTAAAAGTTTAATTCGTTTTTTTTTTTCAATTTATTTTTCTTTGTTTATACTATATATTGACATTCTTTTCATAATTTTACATCCTTTCAATTTTTAGATGGCACAATTTTTTTTCTCTTTCACAATAAACAAATTAGGTCAAATTGATAAAATTGAACTTGAGTTCAAAGTATATTACTTAATTAAGCTCAAACTTAAGTTGCGGATGCTCAAGTTTAGCTCAAATTACTTAGCTCCTATAGATTTTGACACATGACTATCTACACCACATGTCTTGCTATTGTGTAGGCATTATGAGTAATGAATGTGACATAGGTATAGCTTTATGCAATCCTTAGTGCACTATGGGCCTTATTATGACATGTTGACAACTATCCCATATTACTATGATAAATGCCCTCATCTTGTATATGTATTATGGGAAATGAATTCAAAATATGTCCAAACCCAAATTTAAAGAGAAAAGAAAAAAAAAAGACAACTCTTATTTCAAAACTCTATATAAATTCTGCAATCTTCCAACTTTTCCTTAAAAAAATCCTCAACTTTTCCACTTGTCATAGTAGTAGATTACACTATAACTAGATGTGTGTATCAAACATAATAAAAATTTTTAAAAATAATAATGACAGAATATATAACAAACAAATGACAAAAAAAAGTTCAACCAAAAAACATAGATCTTTTTGAGTTTGAACTCTTCTGCCATACCCAAATTTGATAGGTTCAAATCTAATCTTAAAGCCCTTTCGATCCCCATAGTCATACTAAAATTTGATCTATTAGTGCTCAAATTTTAAATTCAAACCATCATATTTTGAACTTATTTTGTCATACTCTAATTTGATAAAGTAATATTTGAAATGCCTAGTTAAATTGGTAACTCATTAAAGAAGTCCTTATATATGGTTGAGTCTTTGGCTTATTCCATGATTTAACCTATGTTATGGATAAGATTCATTAATATTTCCAATATGAACTCCTTTGACCAATATGAAGCTTAATTGAGATTCTACTTATAATTCAATTACAGGGAAATATAAATCCCTAAACTATTTTTCTCCTTCGGGACACTTGTGAACCTTTCCCTTAACCATACCTCTCTCACCAATTAGTAAGTGATCAAGTTTATGAGAAGCTTTGACAACCTAAAGATGACTTGTGATTGTCTTACGTTCACGATAATTTTCAAATTCGCAGTCGACAAATACTTTTTGATAGAATTCAACTTTGCGTTTGATGAAGAGTATTTGTCTCTCAAAAGAAAGGCTATTGAAATGCATGATTTGCTGTTATTGACGAGAAAGTTGTCACAAAAAAGGAATTCAGTTAAAACTAATTATATGTTATACACCGTTAGTTGACATTGTAGTCGACTAACGTTAGTCGACATTGTAATCTGAAACATATAATTACTCTCTTCCGTCTGTGGGACAGGTGATTTCTGTAAACATCAATCAATAGTGGATTCTAGCAACTGGGCCAGGCCCCATGGTTTTTCCCTTTACTGGTTTTTCACGTAAAAAATTCTAGAGTCGTCACCGTTTATTTTTCATCTGTATGTGTGCTGAATTTTCATACAACGATAAAACAATAATCTGCAACTCTACCACCGCGAATTTTCTAGCACGCATCAGTTCAATAGTAGATTCTCGCAACTGGGCCAGACCCCGTGGTTTTTCCCTTTACGGGTTTTTCACGTAAAAACTTCTGGAGTCGTCACCACTTATTTTTTATCTGTGTGTGTGTGTTGAATTTTCGTATAACGCTAAGATAATAATCCGCTACTCTACCGTCACAAATTTTCTAGCACGCATCAAATATGAAGCTTAACTGATATTGTACTTTTAATTCAATTATAGGGAAATATAAATTCCTAAGCTATTTTTCTCCTTTCGGACATTTGTGAACCTTTCGCTTAACCATACCTCTCTCTCCAATGAGTAGATCATCAAGTATATGAGAAACTTTGACAACTTAAAGATGACTTGGGATGGTCATACATTCACTATAATCTTCAACTTCATAGCCAACAAATTTTTATTTTTTTATTTTTGATAAAATTCAACTTTGAGTTTGATGAAGAGTTTTCATCTCTCAAAAGTAATTCTATTGAAGTGCCATGGTCTGTTGTTATTGACAAGAAGGTTGTGTCAGAAAAAATGAATTCAGTTATAACTATCAATGAATTCAAAAGTGAGAATTTCCCTTCTCCTTCGATAGTTAAAATAGGATCTTCTGTAAGGTTCAACATTTTACTAAGACACAAAGGAAAAATAAGATTAGAGGGTTATAAAAATTCAAGGGAAAACTACAAAAGAAAAATAACTAGTTGAAATGGAGTCTTTCAGAGCATATGGCGAGCACATTCTGCTCGACACCTCTTCTCTTCTAAGATGTAGTAGGTTTCATCCTCTATTGAAGCTTAGGAAGAGGAGATTGCACAGAGAATTGCCAACTAACCTCCTCATCCCCATATGAGTCTACTCATTGGGAGTAGAAGTGTATCATCATTTGCAAATTCAAGATTGTATTCTAATGTGTTGTACTATGACTGAGATTCAAAATAGAATGGGAAGTGCAATGTCCTAGGAAGGGAAGTTGCAGATTTTGAGACACGAGAACCCGATCATAGGTATGTAGTACAAGACAATAAGGCGTTGAAAAAAGTCTTGATGCCCAACCAAGTTCATACTCCCAAGAGAATAATATATATATATATATATATATATATATATATATATATATATATATATATATATATATATATATATAAAAAGAATGGCCTAGGGAATGAGGTCCCCAACTCACCCTATGGCTCAACCCCTCAGGTCTCAGTGGTAAATAATTCGAGTATCACCCCAGCTTAACGCGACACTCGCGCCACCAGAGGATTGAAATATATATATATATATATATATATATATATATATATATATATATATATATATATATATATATATATATATATATATATTGTGACCGTTATTCATTAAATCGGTACATGCCATAATTAAAGTCTTCATGTGCGGAATTTTTAACGAATTTATGATTAGAAAACAATGGTTATAAAATATATTATATATGATGTGATATGTATAAATGGCATTTAGTCTCTATCAGTGCTGGTTGAGGCAATTATAGACACAACCTATAAAACGACCGACATATTTCATTTACTTCAACCACATCAAACCCTACCTATTAAAATTTAATGTAATATCCATCAATTAAGTTCTATTTGAATGCAAATAAAAAAATTGCAATTAAATTTCAATTATAGTTAAACGTGACGTCTCGAGGAGTACTCAAAGATACTAAATGTCTCTCGATCCAATTACAAATAAGTTCAGATCGAACACATGAAATTCAATTGGAAGCTTCGTGATAATAGTAAACAAAATGATTGTCCTAATGAGAGAAATCAAATTTATTTAAGATCGCTCAATTCTAAGGTCATTCAAGTAGTTAAATGCCGAAAGAGAAATCTATTTTTAAAATAATGAATACGAGTCATCTGATGAAGTGACAGTTTCAAATTTTAACGAAAATTATTGGTTTGTTGTCACGCTTAAAAATTAGTTATTTTTCTATATGCATTTCACACTTATTTTCAATGATATTGCACTTTGATAGATAGTATTTTGCAAGAAATGAAGTTTTAGCGAAAATGAAGCGAAAATGATGTAATTTGGATTCAAATCGAGCCATGAAGAAAACTCTGATCTAACGCATTTTATTGGAGTAGATTGAAGCTGAAACAGGGCGAAACAGAGCAAAACTAGAGTGCTGCCAGCAATCTTCTGCCTCAAAATAATAAACAGGCTCACATTCTTGACATAAAGTATATTTTGGATCAGAAAATTTATTTGGAGAGACAGCATAGAGATTCTTTAATGTGAACCCCATCATTGATCTTCTCTCAGGGCCGTAAACTAAGCAAATTATTATCAATCATAATTTCTGTCTCATTGAATGCATGGAGATACTTTTATTTAAATATAAAGGCTCAATTAGGCTTTGAAAAGATCAAATTATGTCTTAAATATTTAAGAACTACGTAATAGACATGCTTGAGGTACGAGTAGATGTAGCAGAAATTTGGCACTAATAATGGCACTCACAGGCCCACTGGTGTGCATTGAAGCCCATGTCGATGTGGATGCGGATGTGATTAAGCGCTGGGACTGTGTGCAGTTGTGCATATAACAATATGGACATAGTGGCTCTTAAATGGCGTGCAGTTAGGGCTGTGAATTTAGCTGGGAGATCGTGTTCGAAGTTTGATTCGGATTTTGATTTGTACTGAGATCAGTTCGAAACATAGGAGCCGATCTACGAGTCAAAATTTTGGGTCGAACTTTTGTGGAGCTGATTTTGAGCCAACCCCAGTTCAACTCGAAATCGAATTTAGCTCGAAGATCGTTAATCGCTCGAAAATTGATTCGAATTTTGGCTATGTTCAAGATCGGCTCTAAATAAATGAACCGAGCTATGAGTTAAAATTTTGGATCGAATTTTTTTCGAGCCGATCGGATTGTTAATAGCTTATGCTTGTGAATTTTGCGAATTTAGCTCGAAGATCGTTAATCGCCCAAAAATTAATTCAAATTTTGGCTTTGATCGAGATCGGATCGAAACAAACGAATCGAGCTATGAGTCAAAATTTTGTATCGAATTTTTTTCGAGCCAATTTCGAGCCCCAACTCGGCTCGAAATTAGATCGCTAACAGCCTTATGTGCAATGCCAACCACACGTAGGCGCAACATATGCAATAACAATTGTAGGATTTTTATGTGAAAAAAGAACTGCAATTTTTTTTTTTTATATTGTACAATAAAATTTAATGACTAAAATTGCAAAATTTTACAAATATATAAAAATATTTAAGTAACTAAAAAAAAAAGTACCTCTAAGATTTGGCTCAAAATTTCCCTCCAAATGGGCTGATTGTGTTTGCCAGATGGATTAGATTTGGAGATAACCAAATCCTTTTATTCATAAGAAGAGACTCTAATTTTAGCTTAAAAAAGGTGTAATTCTTTTCATTTAGATTAATTGGGGTTTAAAGGTGTTCAATATTTATAATTTCTATGGTGAGAATTTGATTAGGCTCTTAAAATGTTGTATAGAATGATTTTAGAGATGATAAAGACCTATTTTTCTTATGGTGTCAATTTCTATTAGAAAAAGTTTTAAGTACGTCCTCGTTAGATAGATTGAGCTCGGGGCGGCTTAGATCCATCGTTATATGGCAATGCTCCAATTTTTTCTTAAAAAAAGTATTAATTTTCTTCATTAGATGGACTAATTTTTGAGAAAATTAAGATTCATAATCATTATGATGAAGCTCTAGTCTTTCTTTTAAAATTGTGTTTATTATTCTTGTTAGACCGACTAAATTTGAATATCATAAGAAAATATAGTTTATATAAAGTGACTTTAGACTTCTCTTGAAAGAGTTTGTCGATAATGCTACTCAGTATTTTGAGAAATCAGGACCCATAATTTTTACCATGGGGCTCAAATCCTCTCATAAACAAAGTTTGATTATGATTATTAAATATATTAAATTTTACAATAATCAAAATCTATAGTTCCTATGACGACGCTATAATGTTTTCTTGAAAGTGGTGTTAACCATTCTCCTTGGATGCATCATATTTGGAGACAACAAAGTCTTATTGTTTTTATTATGTGGTTCCAATCTTTACTTGAAGAGGTGCTAAATATTATCTTCGGATAGATACGATTTTGAGGTTATCAAGGCCAATATACTCTACAAGGAGGCTCTTGCCATCCCATGGAAGAAGTGTTGATCGTTCTCATTGCATGAGTTGAATTTAAAATTCTATGTAAGAGAATTTTGTATTCTTTTCTAAAGCTCTAATTTTCTTCCCAATGGTGAGATAGTTATCATTGGTATTGATGCCCTTAAAATCATTTTAGATGAATCTAAAGTTGAAGAAGTTTGAATGTTTAAAATCTTTAGTGATGATGAAGAAAGTGTTGACATAATAAGATCCCATCATATTATATATAATTATTAAATAGAGCTTCTTTTATAGGATTTAAAAATTTCTTGTGAATGTTTTTCATATAATATACACGTTCAACTAATTTTAATAATCAATTTACAGAAACTAGTAACAGTCGGTGAATTTTCAATGCATCCCCTTATGATTTTAAACTCTTGGAAAATAATAATAATAATAAAGTAAATGAAATGGGCTATTATCTTTTCTCTCTAGTTAAAACATATTATCTTTTTTTTTTATTGATTAACAAAGATATGGTGGAATATTTTGTGCCTTGTAAGGCATCTAAATAAACTTTTATCTTTTATTTTTCAATATTTTTGAATGAATAAAATTCATATAGATTATAAGGCTCTAGTCATATAAGATTTTTTTGAATAAAAAAGAGGATACATTTAATCAAGTTTAACATATAATATTAATATGAAGAAAAAATATGTATTTTCTGAGGTTGATTCCTCTGGGGATTTTTGAATATATTTATACATTCTAATAAACTCTTCCTTGATGAGAACAGATGATTTGTAGTGAGTTGTTCCAAAATAAATTCTAGCAAGAAGGATAAAGCTATATATTGGCTTTCTAAAGAAGAACAAATCAATGTGCGAGCTTAGCCCTTGAGATTGGCAAGGAGAACCTAGTCAAAAAGTGTATATGAAGCTTATTGAATATGTATGATTATTTTGTTGTGATTGATATGTTTATAGGGATTAAACGACCGACCAAAAGCGTTTATAAAGGGGGTCAATGTCCTAGTCAAAAGGAGCTATAATTGGCACCTTGAATTCTCCCAAGAATTAAATGTTGGATTTTTTAACAGGAAAATGGTGAAGACTCCTTAATACTACATTTACATAATATTTTCGAGGGTTACTAAGAGGCATGGTCAGGTTAAGCCCATTAGAGTTGCTAGAGAGTTGAAAGTTGGTTGAGCATCACGATAAAAAAGAGTTGAACTAATGGTGTCAAGGAGTTCTGGATTTGGTTATGGTGGTCGAGGAACTTGAAATTATAATAAAGAGACCTCATATGAATATCCTCAAATTAATGAACCCTATTTTATTAATTTTGTCGTTTATTGTATACGTCATGTTATTGTGCCACCCCTTATTAGCCAAATACCTTTAAGGGTTAAAAAATTCAAGCTAGAATCTCCACCATCATATACATAAGATCCTCCAAGAATAGGACTTGGGTACTTTTATTTGGTTATAATGTCCTTAGTTGAAGGTCTAGTTGTCCAATTAATAATATTATAATAAAATGGTCTGTAGTTATACATTGTATGTATATCAGTCTTCAGGCAGGTACTTGTAGAATGTTGAGAAAATTGTTCAATGTCAAAATATATTTTGCTAAAAAAAATATAGTAATAAAGTGGGGTATTATTACATTTTGGTTTTACATGAAGACATCACACACAAAGAGGTGGATAAAAAAAATACTGTAGGTACAAATTTTTACATGAAAATAATTGGAAAGGGGAAAAAGTAATGGGCAGTTATGGTCGCAATAAAGTGATGATAGTTGGATGATTTATATCATTGGGAAATAAAGTAGGGGCTCGGTCTGTTAGAGTTGAAGACAATACACTTCGCTTCCTACAGATAACGCCAAACTGATGCGTGCTAAAAAATTTGTTGCGGTAGAGTAATGATTTATCGTCTTAGCATTGCGTGTGTGTGTGTCTATATATATATATATATATATATATATATATATATATATATATATATATATATATATATATATATATATATGATAAAAATAGAAAGCTGTAGATTTTGATATTTTCGGATGACGAAAATGGTCTCTCCCGAAAATAAGGGGGAAACTCATACACCATCAACAAATTCTCTTCGTATGACTCGAATCTCGAGGCATGAAACGGATCTCGAGATAATTTTTTGAGAAGGAAATATTCAAATAATGATCAAAAGTCACCAGAGCTTTGATTTCAACAAACTTATAGTTAAAATGAATTTCAACAAACTTATAGTTAAAATGACCGACTCGATCAGACAAACCCAATGATATCAAAATTAATCTAATCGTAGTCAAATCAAGCTCATATCAAATCATTAAACTACACTTGAAAGTTTTCCTGACATATTTAGAAGGTCAAATGAATGTCAAATCTAGCAAGCCTATAGTTGAATTAAACATCTGGACAAGACGATTCCAACTAGGCCAAGATTGCTCAATTCCGACATTGTTAAGATATTTAAATGTCTATTAAATACCTTTTGAGCGAAGGAAACTCTCTAGATCGTATGTTTAAAGTGGCTCATATTAGTGCATTAATTGCATACAAAACATTATAAATAGAGCCCCACATCTCTCATGAGGTGCAGAGTGGAGCTGAGCCTCGAGAGAACTCACGCTTTGAGTAGTAATCAAGCACCAACACCATCTCTACCATCGTCCATCGCCACCGGCAACCATCGACAACAGCCAACCGCCGTCGGCCACTGTTGACCGCTGTCGACAGCCACCAACCGCCGTCGATCACCACCAATCGTCGCAAATCAGCACCATCACACGTCATCAGTCAATGTTGTAACTTGAAAAATCTAAGAACCCTTTCTCGTCTGTGGGACAAGAAATTTCTATAACACAACATATAGTGAATTTTTACAACTGGGTCAAGCCCCGTGATTATTTTCCACATAAAAATTTATGACGTCCTTATGGATTGTTGTCTTTTTCCTGAGAGTGTGCTGAATTCTCGTGCAATACTATGACGATAATCCAATACTCTACCGCCACGAATTTTCTTGCACTCATCACACCTAAACTTTCAATTTTTAGAAGTGCAGCGCACATAAAAAGTAAAGTTTAAGTGCGCGACAGGTAATTACATAAGTTTTAATTGAGAGCTGCGTATGTAAATTCCCCTTTTTATTTCAATGCAATGATTTAATAAAAAAATATGTCTAGATGACAATTAGTTGTGTACGAGAAATTAGATGTCTAAATATGAGAAAAGATATTCAAATATACAAAATACAGTCTGATGCATAATTACAGCGGTTCACCCTCCGGTCCGCCTAAACTGAAATGATAATTTACAAAATGATCCGCCTAAACTTGAAAATTTAAGAAGTCAAACTTCTAGCAAATATTTTTTATTTTTTTAGTTTTTCTCTCTTCTCCACAAGTCGAGTCTGAGACGCACAAATATATACATTAGTTTATATATATATATATATATATATATATATATATATATATATATATATATATATATATATATATATATATATATCCAAGCAATGCATTTTCAGGTCAGTTGGTTGAAGCATCTGTTTCGGCGAAATAAATCCCCTATCGTGTGAGATTCGAATCCCGCCTCTGATAACTCGTTGCCTTAAAGAGGTCGTACTCAAATATTTAGACACATAGATTGCCTCCAGACCCGACGGGAGTCGAGCTAATAAGTTTAGTTGGGGACCTTACGACTATATATATATATATATATATATATATATCCAAGCAATGTGTTTCCAGTAAGTAGGTAGAGCATTCGCTTCAGCAGAGTAAGTCCACTCTTGTGTGGGATTTGAATCCCGCCTCTGATAACTGTTGCCTTAAGGAGGGCGTACTCGAATATTTAGGCACATAGATTGCCTACAGACCAGACGAAGGTTGAGCCAATAAGATGAGTTGGGGACCTTATGCATATATATATATATATATATATATATATATATATATATATATATATATATAGTGCAAAGTTCTCGCTCATTGGTCATGCGTCCTTTCGTATAGTTCCTCAGTACAAGAAATTAATCCCACATATTACAGGGAGGATTGAAATATCACACCAGACTGGAAGGGGGGTCCGCTCCTCGGCCAGTTCAACCTATAGGAGTTGATCGGCTGGCCTCCAACTGTCGATCAATCTTTAAATATATATATATATATATATATATATATATATATATATATATATATATATATCCAATGTGGAAGAGATCCGAGTAATAAAAGCTAAAAGTGATATTTTAGAATAGACAAAATTAATATTTTAAGAGGAAAAGAAATCTCCTGTTATAAGTGAAAATCTGTATTATGTAAGCCTACTAGATTCACCCTTTAATAAAAAAAAAAAAAAAAAGAAAAAAAAATTGAATATAATATATCACTATGTGGCCAAGGAATAAGATGAAAAAGAAAATTATATATCACTATCACACTATGTGACAAGTAACAAGATGAAAAAGAAATTGAATAAAACCTTATATTTAACTCATAAATTTTATGAATAATCCCTAATCGTTAAATTAAAAAAAAAAAACACAAAATATTTATCTGCATCGACATAATTACAACATGCACAGTCGTCCGTATAGTTCATCCTCGCCGATAGCCGGACCGCCTCCTCTCACCCTAACCGGCGGTTCACCGTCCCGGTCCGCCGCGCACGTACCGTAGAATCCACAACGGAGCACGTAGCCGCCGCAGATTTGCAAGACACATACAAGCCGATAAACCCTAACCCACCGAAGGTAAACCACGCCGCCGTCCTCCGCTTCTTCGACTCCGTAATCACCGCCGATCTCCGCCGCAAAAATTCCTCCCTCTCAGGACCTACCGGCGGCTTCTCCTTAGCGCACTCGGCGAACGCCGCCGCGAAAGGGTCGGCCTCCGACCATGTTTTTAGAGATTCAAATCGGATAGGTGGAGGGAGAGGGATGCGATCGGGATTTGAATTGAAACTAGGTTTTCTAGGGCATTTGGGTATACCGGGAACGTGCTCCCAGGAGAATGGGATGGCGGAGGAGGAAGCAGACCGTTGAGGGGAGAAGGGGAAGGAGTGAGTTTGCCGAGAGAGAGAATGGGTCGCCGGAGAATCAATCGCCGACGATTCGCCGGACGAGAGAGGGGATGTGCTCGGCGTTTTCTTCATGTGCTGTACCGTTTTCTGCACAAGAAGAGTGTGGGTGGGGAGGAGCGAGCTTTATTGCGGAGACGGGAGAAAGCGACTGGGATTGAATAGTTCTGGTGGAATTTAACGGTGGTTTAGTTATCGGAAGGATTCGGGATTGGACGGTTAGATGATTAGGTTTATGGAAACGTGAATTTTGATATGGTGGTGTAGGATAAGGTGTGTTTAAAAGCAATTGCCTCATGTTGGTTGGGACTAATGAACGCTTATGAGACCTTCGTCCGGAGTTCAATGGTAGAACGTTTCTTCTAACACACGAAGTCTCTAAGATTCAAAGTAAACTCAGTGTTTTATTCAATAACGTAAAAATCTAATCTTTTGACACAATATGTTAAATTTCTGTTCACTGCTACGAAAAGGTTTAATCAAATGTAATTTTCTATTGATTGCTAAAATCTATTAGATGTATATCTACTTTAATAGAGTTTTAGTTACACTACTCCTTATGTTAATCTTGGATCCTATCAATATCTTAAGACGATATGAAATATGAAATATAAGCTTGGTCGCTATACATACTCAATGAAATTGGACATAGGGCGAACAAACTTTGAAATATTTTATTTAAAATTTAGGATGTAGAAATTTAGTGCTCAAATACTACAAGCTAAAAGAAATATAATTACCCACTAAGCATCTTTTATACCAAAATAATCGGATGTTTCAGTATATATATATATATATATATATATATATATATATATATATATATATATATATATGAAAGAGTTTACATAAAAGTTGAAAGCACATGCTCTCTGACTTTTGGCTTTCAAGTGAATTTGGTTGGCATGCATGCTTCATTATATACATATATCTATGAAGGCGTCGAGGAAGGCATGATGAGATGCTATGCTCTATGACTTTGGCTTTCAAGTAAATTTGGTCGACATTGTGGCTTTTCGGAGGATAGAGTTGGGACGTTGCATGTCAGCACTGCAGTGCTCTAAATTGGAGCTATGTCGCCTTATTCTCAATAAAATTGTTGGAAAATTTTTCAATATGTGATGCGGATAGCTTGTGGTGGCACTACAACATTGGTACTTCAAGTTCCAAAAATCTTCAATCTATTTCTCTTTAAGGAGTTTTCTACATAGAATATATTAATTCGTGGAAAATTTGAACAAAATATAAAATTTTTTACTTACTTTCTATATATATAAAAAAAAAGTTAATCATTTTATCACTCAGTAAATCCCTCAAACTCAGATATTACTTGTCATCAAGTAATTTTTTGTTTGAAGTTATGGCTTTGAACAAATGAATAACAATTATCTGAAACATATACTAATAATGTAGTTAGTATATAACTAATGTTTGCATAAATTATTAAAGAAAGGAATGACTATAAGCCCATAATATCCTAGCATTTACTTGGATTATTATTCTATTAGGACAAGATCCCTTGTGCTTTAAAGTGCATGTTTTGTCTTAAAAACTTTTAATTAAAATGTGAATATAAAATTTTAACTTCAATCAATCCTTTTAGCTTGATTCACTCTTTAATTCAAAAGCTTAATTTAGATATTATCATTTAAATACAACTCTTAAATTCAATTGAAGAAACTTTTGAATATTTAAGTTGTAAGAGGATAATGGTATAAATTTTTAAAAATAAGCCTTAGGGTCTTTTTGGGGCAGCATACGCGTATCAGAATAAACAGTTTAGCCTGAAACGCGGCTCGCGGGGCATGACCCGTGGCCTGCGTTTAGTGTAAAAAACCCAAACGCGGCAGACAACGTTTAAAAAACGCGTGAACCAAACGGTTAGACGGCGTTTTCAAAAACGTCACCACAATTATAAGCTGTCCCAAACGGTCCCTTAATCTCAAGTTTTTTCTTATATACTCATAAATATTTTATTCTTTTATTGCTCATTGCATTTTCACCTCTTTTTTTGTCTTGAGGAATACAAATTTTAGTTTGAGTATGATTAATATTTTTGAATACTTATTCTCCAATTACATAAGATAATCAATTACTTGTGAATCTTCATTTTCTAAGTATCACAGTTTAAAAGGATTTAATCTTTCTTTAGTTACATATATTGAAATTCATTAAATTTTAAAATTATTTATTTATATAAATTTTCTTATAATCAAGTTTTTTCAAGTGTATAAGAAGTCTTATGCTATTTTTTTTTTAATTTTAGGGGGTGATTAATAATTCTTAATTTAATATGCTATTCATTGAATTTAATAATCTTTTATGTCACTTTAATTAATCCTGTCACACGCTATTTAGTTAATGTTAAGTATAAATTAATATGCCACTCTAGAGGAAAAACTATAGCTTATTGGGTATAACGACAAGGTTACTTGGCCGAAACTTCTCAAGGATGCTGAAGAATTCTTTAGGAAATGTGAGCAGTGTCAAAGTACACGCCCATGCATCATTAGCAGACTCTCAATTTTAAGCTAATTTCAAGTCCCTGACCATTCGTCGCCTGAGGATTGGCATCCAAAGTTCCTTTCCCCCATCTAAGGACCTACGAAGTTCCTTTTAGTAGCAGTTGACTACTTTTCAAAGTGGATCAAAGCTAAACTGCTCGCTCAGTTCACCGTGCAAAACTTCATCCGATTAGATCTCACATGCAGATACAAATTGCCACTGGTTATCATCACCAAAAATGAAACACAATTTTTGGATCAGTGTATAAGAGATTTTTATGTAAGTAAGAGAATTGATTTGAAGTTTGTTCGGTCCATCACCTTTAGACTAATGGGCAGGCCGAGGCAGCTAACAAATCATCCTGCACTAAGGAAAAAAGTCGAAGGAGCCAAGGTAAACTGAGCGGACCTGCTGCTATATGTGCTTCGGGCGATTTAGCTGACTCCATCATTAGTGACCAGCCAAATGCCATTCATATTAAACCATGGAATAGAGGCAGTGTTACCGCTCGAGTACAACCATCATAATCAAAGGATCGTCACGGTTGCATCATTCACAGGGGGAAACTTGGCTGAATTAAAGAAAGTGAACATCGAGGGTGCAATGTTAAAAGGCAAACTACTTGCTACTTCAATAAAGACATCCGAGTGAAGGTGTTTTCCTCAAGGGACATAGTATTGAAGAAAGTCGATCCAATCGCCCGAGGACACTCAATCGATAAATTGGACTAGAAATGGAGCAGACCATGCCTAATCAACCAAGGAGTCTCTTTGAGAGCCTATAGACTCAAGACATAAGCTGGAAAAGAACTCCTCCGATTGTAGAGTGAAGGCGGACTTGAAGAAGTTTTTTCCTTATAAACTTTTATGTAAACATAAAAGGGTGTGTAGTTGTAAATGTGTAAATTCAATCGATGCATTGAAGTTCATAGTTAACTAATTTTGCTCAAATAATGTCTAGGTCTCTCCACTCTTGAGGAACTCAATTTGATCGATCAAATGACACGACCAATTTCTGAAATTTGGAAAACACATTTTTGAGCGGACATGTTGGATGATCATTTTTAATGTCCACTGAGATCAGGTTGATTTAACAAGAGACATAAACAATAAAATGCCATAATACAAAATGACCAACCTTGCAACATTAAGCAGCCGAAGCAAACACAACTTAATAAAACCATACATTTTATTTATCCCAGCTAAAAGGTGTAAAAAGTTCAGGTAATAATAAACATAGAAGGTACATTTGTTACAAATATTGGATAAAGAAAGAACTCTCAAATGAATCGATGGCTTTGTATTGAAACTCGCCTTCGATTCCTTTTCCTCGCTCTCATCATGAGCACCAATTCTCCTCGCCCTCCATCTTCTCATATCTCCCACACAACGGTGGAAATGTTTAAGCTAGGAAAGTGTCGGAGAAGGAGAGTTCTTTTGCCAGGTGGTGTTTCATGTCTGTCCATTCGCTGGCGGGAAAGAGATGATTCCACTTTAGGCAGCAACAGTCGAATGAATATGGTACCCACCGGTAGTGTATCATCATATACTTCGAGGGGCGCCCCATCCATTTACAAAAAGGATTTCCGACCAACGATCTATCCATATCTACTCCCTAAATTAGCTCCTTAGAGTCGAACAGATCCCCGATGACAACTATCAAACGGATGTATTGCATTTCTTTGGAATGTGTTGCCAGTGCATCCTTTCCCCACGGGACACTACACCCATTCATGAGGGTGGATGGCCTCGATAACCCACATTATCATGCATCGCTTTCAACACCCTACTCGGAGAAAGTCCTCTCTTTCGACACTCGACTCAAAGAAAAAGAAAATCAGCACATGGCCCAAGTGAGACCCATCGCTCCTGTCGGTGGAAGGTCACCTTTGTTGTGATTCATCTCAAAGCCGACGAAACTCTCATTGATCCCTATAACTAGCAATTTTTATTTGAGTGCGATCACAATCAATGGAGGCTCCCTCCTTCCATTTATAGGAGGATGAGGTCAGCAATCCTCAGATTGCTTAAGATGTAATTAATTATAAGGTCGTGCCTTGATAGGAATAAGTGAACCCCAGGACTGGTGCAACAACCTGAATCTTTGGTTTTGGGGCTTGTTTTCATAAGGCTTTCTTTGCAAGTGTCTTTCCAGAGAACTCTGAGCCGAGCCTTCCTCAGACAAATGCTTTGGAGCTCTCTACGCGAACTCTGCCATACAAAAGCTTTTCCCCATGTGTTTCTTTTGTTTGTACCCGTCATCTTATGCCTTAGCCTCTGATCTCTTCTCTCTTTAGATCATCCACATGATCAGATAGAGTACTTAGGAGAGAAAGAGATATATGATGGGAGACAAGTTGGCGACTCCATGTCAATAACGAGGAACAAAACAACAATGACGGTTGCGGTGGCCATTACCCCCCATTCGATCGGTGCCTTAGCCGCTCTGGGTTGAGACCCACAACTTTGTCACATCTACCCATCGGCGCCTCACCTCAGTCGGCATACTGCAGGTTCCAGAGCTCCTGTCGGTGTCTCCCCCGTGTGTACCTTCTCTCTAGGCCCGATTCTTCCCATGCAAGACCCTAGCCTCGCGCCGTTCACCTCTTATTTTGAAAAGTTAAGTTGAAGTTGTTTAGGTTGGGGTAGAAGGTTTAGTCCTTAGGTGAGCCTATCGATGATCAAGGAAAAAGACAAAAATGTAAATATTAGCCTATAATTTTTGAAGACATATCGAATGAATATAGAAAAACCGATGTATGGGCACCAATCCTAACTTATGTCAGGCTCGTCAATTGACATCATCTGAACTACCGTTGATGGTTTAGTTAAGGTTCATCCTTACTTCGTGTTTCATCTTCTTTTGGATAGTTCAGTTGTCTATAGTTAATTGACCATAACACTGCCTAACTCCATAAAAGAAGACTCAAAAGTAAAATCCAACGTTACTACAATGCTTATCTATATATCGCAATACTGCAAAATAGAGTTAGCACACCACAATAATATTTTTATTAAATCTAAGGCAGCATTTTGTATTTTGTCTTTAACAAACCAACAAAACAGATTTAGAATACTTCATTGTAAGGAAAATGAATGTTTATTTTGATTATTAAAGTGTTAATTATTATTATTTTTATTTAGGACAACCCGGTCAAGATGCCCATGGTTTTTTGTCGTCTCAGGGTTGTTGGATTCCCTGGTCCACTTAATTCAGAGAGGCGATCAAGCCTACTCTGATCAAAAAATTCTTGTCAACAAACATGAGTTGTATCATTCAAGAGATCTTTGTAGGTCTACGTAGCAGAATTAATGTTGCATTCAGTGATCTTTGTTCATTAGGGTTTCATTTAAGATTCAGTGTATTTTTTTTAGATTTTAGGTGTTGAAAATTTTAGGTTAGTTAAGACTTCATAGCTAATTTTGTGATTTATTTTATTTTATTTTTTATGTTGGAATGACCCGGTCAATATCCAATAGTCCTGTCCTCCCTGGGTCATTGTGTTTGTGGTTTGATTAGTAATGAGTGAATAGAAAGTACTTTGTTAGCAGCCATGGGCTGCCTCCACTAAAGTTCCTTCTCAAACCAAGTTGTGTTTTATTGTTGAAGTTAATGTTTTAATAATTTTTAGCGTGTTTTTATGTGATATCGTTTATGTTTATTACAAACTTTGCATTTTCGTCCATAGTATCTTTGGGGTGTGTTTTTAAATCAAGTGTGCTTTATTCTCATATGAGAGGTCAAACACTCCTTAACATGGTTTATTTAATTGAGTTATTGTCGATTTTGAGTTTGGTTCCAGTTAACATAGGTTAGTCAAAATTAGCTTAAGTTGATCCGAGTTAACCTAGGTTGGCTTATGTTTGATTTGAGTTGAGTCGACTATGAGTTTAGTTTAGAATTTGGTTAAGTCAAGTCTATGTTAAGTTGGACTAAAACTAAGTTTAGGTTTAGTTAAGTCAAGTCTAAGTTAGGTTAGACTTGAACTAAATTTAGGTTTAGTTAAGTCAAGTTTAAGTTAGGTTAGTTTAGTTTTAATTAAGTCAAGTCTATGTTAAGTTGGACTTGAACTAAGTTTAGGTTTAGTTAAGTCAAGTCTAAGTTAGGTGGACTTGAGTTAAGTTTTAATTAAGTTAGATCTAAGTGGGTTAGACCTAAATTAGGTCGAGTTGACCTAATTTTATGTTAGGATTAAAGTTTTACTTGATTTTAATCCAAGGTATGTCGACCCAAGCTAAGATTCAAATTTGAGTTAAGTTGGGTTAGGTCTAAGTTGGGTTAAGTTAAGTTTAGAGTTTGGTTATTAAAGTAATTTCATAATTGAAGGGATAATTATGACATTAACCCCCTTTAATTAATAATTTAATTTAATTTTTATCATTAGGAGGTAATTCTAAGATTTTCTGAGTTGATTTTTATGTTTAATTTTATTTTAGGAACAATTTGGGCTAAAATGCAAAATTTGCAATTTTACCGATTTAATCCTCATGTTTTAATTTCTTCCTTCAATTTTTTAGATATGAAAATGGTCATTTTAATGTTTACGGCTATTGCCCTAATTTTCATTTTAATCTCCATTTTTAATTTTTATTTATTTGGTTTTTATTTATTTTTTTGAAATTATCCTTCAAATTAATTATAATTTTGATAGGAAATTAGATAATTTGGTGTTAGGAAGGTCTCTTGACTTTGAAAAAATCAGTGAACACCCCTAATGACTGATGGAAAAATCACTAAAAAAATTTATATTTTTATTATTTATATTTATATTTTATAATTAAAATATACTTGATGTATTTAATTAATTAAAAATTAAATATAAGTCAATTATTTTATTTTTTATTTTTTTTTATTTTCTTATTTTTTCACTAAGTTCAAATGTATTTTTATTTTCTTGTGATTTTTCTTTACAAAGATATACATTTTAAAATTGTATTGATTTTCTGGATTTAATTAATTTGGCAATCATGAATTTCAAATTTATCTGAGTCAGCGCTGACTCAATCCTCAGATTTTGTCGAAGCCCCATGTGGTGCTATGTGATTTATTGCGCTTTCCACATGTGCCGCCTTGTTGGCTTCAATCTTGTGCGCTCGCCTCCGCGGTTCCGCCGTCCGGTTAGATCTACGCCGTCTATATCAAATACACGGAAACAGACGACATCAGTTCATCGTCCCAAAGGGTCTATGAACCGAGAGCCGTCCACACTCTAGGGTTAAGATCTCCCTCGTTACTTAACCAAATTGCATGGGGTTTATTCCTATTCTTCATCTAGGTTAGATGAACCTATCTATACGGTTAAGTGGGCATGCATTGTTCATCTTCTTTACAAAAAACCAAATCAAGGTGTAACCTCGATTGAGGTTGATGGAAATGATCACCTTGATGCCACGAAGCTTCTCCTTGCTTCAATTTGAGTTGAAATTGGTCCTAGCTATGAGCTAGACCAAATGGGGGTATGGGTTGGTGTATAGCTATGGTGTAGGGTGCGGGAAAGGTGGACTTTGATCCTACAGAGGTTTTATGGCCTTGTTAAGCTTTTGTGAGGGGCTAGTTGGAGTTTTGAAGTTGTTTATGTCAAGGCCGTGATGTCCCCTAAATTTTAGAGATGAAATTAGGGCAATGGGAGTAGTGTGAAGGCTTGGAAGGGATGGGGATGAGTCGCTCTTCATTGTAAGATGTGTTTTTTTTTGTGTTAGGAGCTAAGAACTTTGCAGGTTAGTTGGGGAGCTTCAAGTGCGTAGGGAGCTCTCGGGTTGGGACTTATTATAGTCATAAAAGGGTATGCAGAAGGCCAAAGATGGCTTGGGGAGCTCTGGTAGCTCATGAGAACTTGGGCAGAGGGAAGCCAAAGCTCTTGAGCAAAGGCGAAAAGCTTTCTCCATACTTTGATGTGCTCCATGGAGGCTCCAATGGAGAACGAGGTGGCACGGGGAGATATAAGGCTTGAGCGGATTTAGGAAGTATTTAGTGTGGTGGCTAGGATTAGATTTGCTTTGGGTTGACTCCTCGTGTGTGGTCTAAGAAGTCATGACTTTAGGTGACATGTGTTGAGTGGCTGGGCTGAGTGTGCTTTTCTTGTATTTTAGTGTTTGTTTTATGTTTTAGTTAATTTAATTTTCCCCCTTTTTCTTTTTTTTTTCTTTGTTTTTTAGTGATGTAGTGTCATGGCAAGTCATGCGAGTCTTTGATAAGTCATGTAAGTCATGGTTGACCCATGGGGAATGGGCCATGAGGGATGGTCCATGGGCTCTCCCATGATGGCTTGGGCTTAAGCTTAAGTTTGGGCTTTTGTGATTAAGCATGGCCTTGGGCAACTAGGGTTAGCCCAAAAGGATTAGGCTTATGGGCCTTCATAATTAACATAATTAAATAATTAGATTAATTATGAAGGTTGTATTTTTTATTTAATATAAAATTTTCTCGAGTCATCTTAATTTTGATATTTTAATTTGATTCAAATTTAGCTTTGATTAAGAAAATTTGGGTTCTATTATATTTTGGTGAGGTTGGCAATTCCAGTTTTAGGCTTAGATTAATGTGTTAGTGTTTATCTTAATCTTAGGGTTATTTGGGGTTGGAGGAAGAAATTAGGTAGGCTTAAATTTCAGCTGTGGTGACCCGACTCCCTTTTGGTTTGAACTTTGATATTATGACTCTAGTTTAGGGTTATGAATTTAAAGGGTGAAGCCTTCTCTAGCGTAGAACAGGACTGATGCCCAATGGGCTTCTTTTAGATCAAAAAGGGTGTTGGGGGGTGGTCAGTAGGTCATCACAGGGATTCCTAGAACTCTAGGCTCCATAGGTTGCTTAAGCATCCTCCATCTATAGGGATTCAACTTGGGCTTCTATCAGTTTCAACCCTCGTCATCTCAACTAATAATTGATGATTTGGGTCTAACCGCATGTAACCCTAAGTGAATGTAGAATCGGTTAGAAGTTCTATGTGGGTGAGCTCCATCTCTAGGTATCTAAGAAGGTCACTATGAAACCCTAAGGCTATATCCTATGCCTCTATAGAGAGAAGTAGTCCTCACAAAAATGAGGTCAACACCATGACAAAGAGAAATTAAAAGGGAAAAGAAACATTAATTCATAATTATTCAACAATAATAAACTCAATCATTATTGGAAAATAGATTAAAGAGAATATTAATTTTGTAAATAGTATTGTCTCTAGTGCTATGTATATAATATGTTATTCTTAAAACCTAACTTAAAATTCAATAGTTAAAAACTCGCAATGTTACCTCTTGCCTTCATCATATTAACTTGTTGGAAAAGGAGCCCTCTTTTGATTGGTGACAACAGCCCTGCCCTTAATTCATTTCACTTACATTATTTATTGGTATATCATTAGCTATCATGAATTTATTTGGCCCTCTTCCACATTCTTTGGATTCCTTCTATTTATTTATTTATTTTTGTCTTGTGCTTCCAAGAAAAGCGAGACATGGCTATTAAAAATGGAATTATATGGTACCTAATAAATGTAGGAAGATTAAAAAAATAAATGTTAAATAATGGAACATGGGTATTAATAATGATAGGATTGATTTGAAGCATTGATAACAAATGTGTAGGCCTAAGTGATTAAAAACATATGAAAATATTAAAGAAAGAAGTAGATTTTGGATTTGTATTTAAGTAACACTTTTGGAAAATATGCCATGCTAAAATAATATGAATATATAATTTCTCAAAAAAATAATATTAATATATGATAAATCAATTGATTCATAGTGATAGGTGTACTACAAAATAAGTCATGTTAACTTCGAAAGAATGCTAATTTTGCTCAATATGATAAACTAACAAATCTGTTGATATCTCAACATAAATATTTTTCATGCTTAATTTGATTAAATATAACTTGCTCAAAATATTCACAAATGATTATATATATATATATATATATATATATATATATATATATATATATATATATATATATATATATATATATATATATGACAATGTTGAGAAAATTTTAACATATAGAATAATACCTAACATATGGAGGATTACTTAAACACATAAAGAAGCTTATACATGGAACATTCCACACATGCATGAAGACTACATATGGTAGCATGTGAAAGCTACACTTGAATGCACATAAGACTTACACATATAGAAGTACATGAAACTTACACATGAAAGAAAACCATATATGGGGTATTTCTATACATGAAAGTAAATTATAGATGGTGAAAAACTACGCATGAAAGCACACAAGACCTATAAATGGAAGTACATCAAGCCTACACTTGGAAGTAAATTGTACATGGGTATTTCCATACATGAAAGTAAACAATAGATGGCGTAAACTATACATGAAAGCATGTCGGTCAACTTTCAAAAGCTATTGGTTGCTTTAATTTATTTATATTTATATAGTTTTAATTTTAAATTGTATTTTTAATTCTGAAAAATGAGATCAAATAGATCTCATGCATTTAATAGTTTAAGTAATCAAGCACGACACCACAAGTAATACACCATCATGAGCGATAGACATACTATTCAGCGGTGAGGTCAATTATATAAACTAAATAATTCATGACGTCATTTTGTTCTGCGAACCTTTTGTGTGACTAACAAGTTCCCCTGCTTAAAATGAAAATTAGATAGGTTTTATATTCTATAGCTTCCTAATTCTCTATAGCTATAGAGGCAAGTCTCTAAAGTTAATTGCATCTTAAATGACCGAAGTCGCTTAAGAAAACTTTCGATTAAGATTAGGGGTTTTTTCATCTTCAAAAATTTAAAGTTGAGTTTTCACGATTTTTTATAGGAAAATCAAGTGGGAATGGCTTAATGTGGAATATTTATTTTGGGAATCAAAATGATCGAAAGGTAGGGGATGTCACCGAATCCGAGGAGAACCTCAGTGACTTCCCTAACTATCCTATTGTTTGGCTTTACATTTTGGAAATAATGTTTATTTGATAGTTAGGCCTACCACTTATTTAGAATTAGGACTTACACTTGCACAATATACTATTATGCAAATAGATTAGGAAGATAAGAGAATTTACTTCGTACTGAATGTGCAATCTCGAAACCTTAAAAAGTTAGCACTTATACTCCACAACATGATTATGCAAAAGCCTAAAGATAGTGTGAGGATTTACGTTTTATTAGGCAAACAACATCGAAGTCCTAAGGATTTATGCTATTTAAGACTATGGAAAAGTTGTGCTGAAGTAGATTAGCTTCATTTTTGAGCCCCGGTCGTCATCTGAAATCGTCCTCAATCCTCTTGCACCTTGTTCCGAAATTCATGATGTGATGGTTGCAGGTTTGGGGTTCATGTTTGAACTTCTGATTACTTTTGGGTCTAAGGGCATGTCGTAGGGTTCTTCCTGAACGGGTGATCTACTGTTTTTTTACCTTAGAGGTCTTTACAAGTATTTAAATTGTTCATAAATGAAACAAGCTGTGAAGTACAGTAAAGGAAAAGTGCAGTAAAAGAAAAGTAATAACGCGTACATGCTGCCTCCAATGTCACTGCTAAAATATTAGCATTATAAACATAGCATGCAAATATATGTAAATCAAAGAAAACATGTGGGATCATAAACATGTAGAACAAGGTATACGACATATATAGAAGATCAGGGCTAGATGTAAGAACTTTTTTAAGTTGCAGGGTGGACTCAGAATCAGGATCGAAGCCCTGCCGACTTCTCGAGAGACATCTGTAGGCAACCATCAGTATCATGTATGAGAGACCCAACATAGGGTAAAAGACTACCAACAAAACAAATCACGTAAGAGTAATTCTCTGTCCAGTCTATGTGACTGAGAAATGATCATGCCAAAATACAACACTAAAAAAGGATCTTAATATATCATGCAAATAAGTAACTTATATTTAGATTTTTTTATCAGGAAAAATATGTGTTTCATCCAAAAGAAAACATAATAGAAGGTTCTATCATGGATGATCATCTCCATGAGAGCTCGACAGTCTTAGTGGATATATTCAATGAAAAACCCTTCTTAATAAAGGGATATATGGTTAATATAAGTACTCGTAAAGAGATCATGTAGATTCACCATATAACTGGGCAGACAACACTGGTCTTTAAATTCATCCCACAAAAAAGAGCAAGGTATATATCTTATTGCCAAGAAGAAATATAATTTAAAATTTGATTATTCTTTTTGCAGTTTCCTGAACAAAATTCATGATAATTTAACAACAAAATATGTATGGTTAAAAGAGAATTAACATGACCAGGTAACCTAACCTGATAGCTTAACAGATACTTGATTGAGATAGCTTGTCAACTCTCCTTAGAGATCAACTCGCCCCATGGTTGACTTGGTTGACAAAAAGCATTATAATAAATGAAGTACTTATAAGAAGTAGTTATTAATACAATTTGTTATCAAGATAAAATTAATTATGACACCTTTACCAGAAAAGCATAAAGATGATTGATCAAAGATTTCTTACGATCATGCATAATAAATATTTTATTTGTAACGTAAAGTCAACCTCTCAACAAAATTGGGTGATCATCATAATATATGAGACATATCCAGAAATAAATAGAGAAGAAACATATTTTCTCTCCTACTATTTTTCCCTATCACTTTGGCTCATTTTCCTTTATTAAGCTTTTTCTTTGATGGTGTGAACCATAGACAAATTAGGATACAACACCATATAATATTATTGCTAAATTGGAATCCTTTCCAACAATAATTATAATTTTACTTGGATACTATAGTATATATGTACTTAACAATAGTCCCAATAGAAAACAAAAAACTTAAATTACATTAGTGCTAATGTAATCAAAAGTACTATGTACATATATATATTACATAGTGATGTCTATACCTAGCATTTTGGTGCATAAATTCATTCAAGACAACCACCAAGATTTAAAGAAATATTATGCACATGAGAAAGGTCCAAAGTCAAGCTAAATAATGATAATTAATATTAATTTAATAAGTTCATCAAGCATAATTAGGTTTAGAAGATTAATAGGTTAATAGAGCTAGGAAAGCTCCAAGAAATAACAAATATAATTTAAGCATAAATAGAAAATATTTCAAAGAACTAAAAACACATATAGACAGATGCATATATACTTTCTTTGCACGAATTTATAAATAGAATCAGAAGAACAAGATAATGATTTATCAACCAATATGGTCATATAAAATAGCACCATGCTTTTGTTTTATTAACAAATAATGATAAGGAAGAGGTTAAGTTAATCACACAAATTTAACTCCCGGGCTATGTTAAATAAAAAATATGTCTAATTTAGGTGGTGTTTGTTATCACAGTTTTAATAGAATATACGACCGAATTTAGGCTAAACTCAGCCAAACAGCAAAAGAAAATGAAAATTAAATCCACTATTCTATTATATCAAAATTTTCTGCTTTTCGTCTCTTTCGCTCATGTTCTGCCTCTTTTACAACGTCGATCTCCATCTCCATCATTGATTTTATTAGGTTTGATAAATCATATTTACTGTAAATTTATATTAGAGCCAAACACAGCCTTAGTGTAATCACAGAGAATTTTTAAGCATTTAGGGCCGTTTGGGGCAGCTTATTTGGTGCGGTGACGTTTCGAAAAAGCACCAGGTCTATTTGGGTAAACTGCGTTTTAACAGCTTGTGTGTTTCCAAAAAGCTGAAAACTGCATTTTCACACCGCACCTATCAAGGTGCGATGATGACAGTTTTCTGGCTGCGGTCTCGCTTTTTCAAAAAAATAAAAAATTATAATAGACACCACACCTAGTTTATCAGCAGATTATTTTAAATCAACTTATCATCAGATTATTCCATAAGTTACAGCTGCTCCAAACAGACTAAAAACTTTAAATTTATAACAGAAATATATTTTTTAATTAAATTGATTTATTTAAAAATTATGCATTCCAATCATTAGCTTGAAGAGTCACAAATAACCCCCTACTGAACGTCCATTTGGTACCAGCAAGATTCAGCCTCTAATAATATTTATATTATTTTGACCTCTTACCTTTCTTTCTTTCTTTTCTTTTTTTCTATTTTTGTTCTTCAGAAGAAGCGATGTGAAACACCAACCACCTAAGCCTATTAAAAGTATAGTAATATATCATCATGCGGCATCGTGCAATTAAAAATATATATAATAATTTCCGATTTGATTCTATGCGTGTGTTTGTGGCACAATTTTAATAAGATTTTGGATTGAATGCACACTAAATTCAGCTAAGATTTAGGATTGAATTCTCATGGTTTCGATCGTAAATCTCAGATTTATTAAATCTATGAAGGGAGAGCACATGTAGCTCTCCGTGCATAATCTCCTTTCAATAACCCATCAATAACCTCTGCGAAGGTTATTGGGGGGTTATTGCGGAGTTATTTCGGTGTTATTTGGAGTCAATACCCTCCGCGGTTACACTTTTACATTTTTTGTGGTGTTAGGTATTTGAGCCACTCAAATTTTGGTATATTTGAGCCACCCAAATTTTTCATATCACTTAACAATATGTGTGTTTGTGCGTGTGTGTCGCTCGCTTTGACACTTTGTTAGTGCAACCTAACGTAAATCCCTTGGGGTCACGGGTTCAATTGTGCCTGAGTGCATTTGTTTTGCAGTGCGGGTCAAGTGGTTAGGCACATAAGGATGGCTGAGGAGCTCATATCATAGCCTCCAACAATTCTTTTAATATAAAGGTAGGTAGGTGAATTACATACGTACATGGAAAAGTTGATGTTTAGGCATTAGATATGTAAATACATAAGAATCAAGGGTGCGTTTGGGGCAGCTTCTATTTATCCAAATAAGTTGTTATTTGAAAACGCCAACCACAGAGCTTGACCTGTGTTCCACATTTAGTGTAAAAAACCAACTGCATTTTCGGATAACCTTTGAAAATGCATTTTCCAAACAACGAGTAAAAATGCCGCCCAACAGATAAACTGCCCAAACGCACCCTAAGTGTTGTGTATATAAATCTTCCTATAACATTTTACAATTTAATAATTCGTTATTGTTTTATATTGGAAATGACAAATTGTTATAGAGTAGGTTGCTCTAGCTATTACTCACCGTTAAATGGCTTCATGTTATACCCACTCAAGCGTCGAAATATTTATGGTGAGAGGCATTCCATGTGACCATATGGTTTCTTTAATCGGCTCGAAAGATCACATTACCCACCGATTGAATTTTATCTCAATATTTTATATTTTTAAGCAAAAAATATAATAAATGAGATTGAGCTTACCTAAATCTCAGTATTTTATTTTATTTATTATGTACTTCAAAATAATTTTATTAAGTACATATCCAAAAGATTATAAGACAAAATTGACAGCAATATTTTGAATTATTTTATGGTTGATATATAAATTAAATTGAAAATGATATTAATAAAGTCATAAATGAAAAAATCTCATCATCTGAAACTTAGATGTTATTTTTACATAATTGTTTGGTAATTTTATTTAGGATTCGTTTAAGGTAGTTGCAACTTTATCAATAATCTACGATGATAAATGTAAGTGCAGCGCTATTATAAATTTTTATTTTTTTTAAATGTCGATCATGAACATGAAAGTTTCTCACCGCACCTAAGTAGGTACGGTGTGAAAACTCTGTTTTTAGCGTTTTGAAAACACATAAGCTGCCAAAATGCAGTTTACCCAAACAGTCCAGGTGCGCTTTCAAAACGCTATCACACCAAATAAGCTGCCCCAAACGAACCCTTAGTGATATTTCAAGACACTAAAGAGATAATTATGACTTAAAAAGAAGTAAATCAAAAAATGAATATGATTTTTTTTTAATTAGTTTCTTTTAACAAGTTTCAGGAAAATAATAAGCATGTATTGAGTCATAGCATAATATTCATTTACATTATTTTCTATCATCATCAAGAATTTAAGATTGGTTTTAAAAATAAAAATTTCAATTTGTCACACATAAATAGTTTTGATTTAATTATAATAAGTATTAAAATATGGTTGATTTATAGAGGGAGATTCTTGTGATTTTAGTGGCTTATTGTTTAGCCAAATATTAAATTAATAGAATAATTTAAAAGTTGTTTTACCTTCTAGCATAGCTTGCATTTTGAAACTCCCATGAATTTTGCTTAGCTTTTCTAAAGTTAGATAGTCTCTTTCTAGACAATGTAAATCAATGATAAACCATGGTCAATCTTGTGTTCATGTTAGTGATGAGTTCATTTAGGTTAAGATGGAAATTTTGATAATCATGTAAGTGTCTATATAAGTCATAGTAAAGTGGTTCCATCTTTAATGTTACACATACACTACCATATATAGTCATCTAATTTACCAAAAAATAAAATAAAGATTTAGAATTTAGACATAAATGCTTAACTTTAAGTTTTGTCCATTCACTATACACAATATCAATATTATATCAATATATAAATATAGTATGATGAGAATATCTTGTTTTAACAAAATATTTATGAGCGAAAAGTAGTAGATTGAAAAAATATTAACGTGTAAACTTTTTAAAAATTAAATAAAATATGATCAAAAGAAGGAGGACGATTAACACAATATCCCTCTAATATGACATTATTTTTAAAATATGTCATTAGCTTTTGTTCTTACGTTGTCAAGCTTTAACATAAGGAATCACTTTAACAAAGTGAAGGTGATGACTTAAGCCAAATATGGGAGAGAGTGAATCTGCTATTTTTAAAAATTATATCTTGATACACAAAAATATATAATTATTACACTAAAAAAAAGTAATAGAAAGTGTAGAAAGAATAAAAAAAAAGATAGTGCACATTAATTTATAGTAGTTCAAATACTCTAATGCCTATATCAACCTTTTAAGCCCTTTAAGCAATATTTCAATTACTTCATTATAATTAGAGGTGGAGAAACCTATATATATAAGCTCCTTGAAAAGTAATGGAGCTACCTAATTATTTAACCCTAATGGAGAAGCATGTTACTCCAAGCACAAATTATTTTATCAAAACATTGTAACTCCGAGGAGTGGAACTGGCCACTCCTAGCACAAGGCAACGTATAATATAGTTTGGTGGATATCAATGATCACATTAAGATTTAAGATCTCTGAAAGAAATAGCACTCACATAACTTTCAAAGTAGATTTGAAATTTTAAGAGTACCAACTTTGAGAATGGAGAAAAAGATTCGGATATAAGTCTAATTTAGCCTTAGTTTCTTACACACTAAATTTCCAAGAATGTCTATAATTTAATTTCTTATTAAACAAGCCCAATTATAGTATATAATCATTTATAATATAGTACAAATACAATCAATCAGACATTAAAGAGATAAAAAAAAATTATGTGTTAAATGTTTGTATTGTCTAACATAAATCATAAAGTTATTCCATTTTGATTTAGTGAAAATTGTGAAAAGAATATGATATGATCCAAAGATCGAACAAATAAATTTGATTTCAAAACTAGGCCATTATTTGAAGTAAATAGTATGACATGGTCATTAATATGATTAGACATGTATTTTAATATTTTCAAAAATAAGATGTATAATTCAATTATAATGTAATAGTGTGTGTGTTTATCTTTAAGTCATTTTTTACTAAATCAAAAACACTTAAGTGCATTATACACGACTCTTCCATCAAAGAAAATATGGATATTATTTTATTAAAACTTAGTTTTTTGGTGAGTTGAGTTTTTGCGCACTCAAGTATAATGTGAAGTTTATAGGATTTGGATGGGTGGCCACTTGATGTCGCGTGGGAAATTTGTGTATGAAAGGGTAAAAAGGATCATTAAAATTTAGATAGATTTTCTAAAGTATTAAAATTTAAATAAATGTGTAAGGGAAAAGAGAGAGGGAGGGGGTGTGTGTGTGTGTGTGTGTGTGTGTGTGTGTGTGTGTGTGTGTGAGTGAGTGAAAAGAGTGAGAGAGAGAGGAAGGGAGAGCTTGCTAAGGTTTATAAGGTTTTTAAAGTCTTTTTTATGGATAAGATCGAGCCGGTAAAATATGTCAGTTTGATGTAATTCTTAACCTAATTTTTAATTAAGTTGGCACATATTTCTTTCCCACACTTAGTCTATGAATGTAGTCTTATTATAGGAACTCCTTTATAGGTTCCCTTACTGGACTTGCCAAGTGACTAGGTAGCGAATGAACCAATTATAAAATTGAACCTATCAATTCCCCATGGTTCAAAAGGAACTCAATTTGATCGCTAATTTATCTAAATGAAATTATGTTGATCATAGTCAAGTCATCAAAAACCAAAAACCAAACTAAATACCTTTTTACGACTAAAGGTATTCCAATCCCTTGGACCTTATAAAATCACAGTTTAACCTAAGGTTATAAAGCTCATCCTAGGAGCCTTTAGACCTCTCTTTGAATCACCCTTGATCCAAGGAGGCTAGGTTGATTCAGTTTAACCATGTTACTAGTCAAATAAATCAAATCTTTTTAGTCAAGAATTTGGTTCAGTTTGAACTTAAGAAAGCTTATATGACATTGTGAATCATGTTTGAGCAAAGTTTAAACCTCTAATTCCTAAGCTAGCCAACCTTGAATTGACAAAGTAGACTACCCTAGGACCCTTTAAAATAGCAACTAAAATCATTTAAATTAAATAAATTAAACTTTGATGAGCATCTCAAAAGACTTATCTTGGTTATAAAACTCAAATTTAAAATTACGAAACTAAATTTAACTACTTGGTGTAGCTAATTTAGACATGAGCCATTAAGGAGGTATGGTATCAACTCATCTTAAAGTCGCCTAAATCTAGCTCAAACTAAGTTAAATAAAAACTTGAACCTTTTTTTAACTTAATATGAAATTAAATTAGAACCTTTGAAATTTAATTTACCTAGTGGTTTTGCCTGGGCTAAATGTGACGAATTGAGCCATATTGGAAAAATCACTGCAAAATTAAACCTAAGCAAAATTAAACCTTATGAAACCACTATTACAACTAAATAATGACCGATTAAAATAAAATAACCATACTTAGGTTCCAATTTGCTTAAATATCCTACTTGAACCATTAATGACCTATTATGTATTTTGAGAGTTGGCTTAATCCAAGTATTCGAAAATAACTCAAACTTAATGAAACAACATTCACACAAAAAAAAAATATATATATATAATAAATAATAAAAACACTGTTTAAAGACAAAATAAACCAAGAAACCATAATTCGGCTTATTGACTCACATAACTCATTATTAACCCAATTAGGATTTGCAAAACCAAATCAATTAAATCTCAAAGAAATTACAATCAAAGCCACCTTAATGATCCCTAGAGCTTATTATTAGTTCCCTTAAAATTATACCCCATTTAAATTAATTCAAAGCCAATTTACCCTAACGCAAGTCAAATTATGAATCGAAGTGCACCATCATTATAAATTGGCTAAAGTAAGTTAAAATTAATGCAATAAGGATATAGTTAGGTTTTTTCTAAACTAATCCAACATTCTTAGACTATCCCATCAATCGTATACCAATTAAAAGCCAAATCAAACCATAATAAGAAAGGATATGGTGATCCAGCATTTGTTAGACTCTAACTACCCGAGAAGGTTGCCATTATCTTCAAAATTAACTTGCACGGTATTGGATAGACTCTAACTAGCTCAAACCTTAAATTATAACTTCTGTCATTGCCTTTGATGAATCCCCCTCTTAGGTGGATCTATAAATAGTTCTTTGAGTCTCTCCACTTAAATCTATCCTAAGGCTCTTAATATATGTTCCAAAGGCTTCCTTGATAGTGTAAGCTAAAACACCTTCCATCTCATTTGGCTAAGCACAAGAAATACTTCTAATCATTCTAAAGTGATAATGACTAAACAAGGAGTGTACAGTGAGTTGAGGCAGACTCATTTGAAGAATCACAATTCTTCATTGCATTTGATATTCCCCAAATTTTCTTAAACTTTCTTTTCATTTCTCATCAATTATGAAACAAACACAAAGCTTAAGGTTTTCTAATATTAGGATATGGTCTTCTTAAGGTTTAGATCCTCTTAAGTTGATTAGAAATATGTCTTCGTTTCAATTTTGCTCAAATCAAAGTTTCATTTCAATTTTGTCTTTGTTTCAATTTTGCTCTTCGTAATATAATTAGTAGGCCCCACTATTTTAATTAAATCTAATAAAAATTCCTATTTATGAAGTAGTTATAAAGTCACATATCAGCTGTCTCAATAATCCAATTAAAAAAATATCTGAGAAAATCATATAAACTTTAAAAATGCATATTTAATAAAATATTTAACCAAAAATAAAGTATAAATAATCCTTGGAATTAGGAGATCTATGAAAAATTATTAAAAATAAAATTTAAATATAATTTTTTTTTCAGTTAATAAATAAATAAATAAATAAATAGTTTATTTCATAATTTTCACCAAATTTAATCCAAATTTTCATTATGTGAATTGGGATTTTGAATACTGTTCATAAGAGAAAACATATTCAATTTCTAGAGTAATTAAATTTATAAATAGTTTTATTAGAAAATTTGATAAAAATTCTTAAAAAATCAAATTCCCCCTTAAATTGCTCTAAAATAGCCCTTTAGAGCCATCAATAGCCCTAAAATTCAAATCTTTAAATTCTTAAGTCAATTTCATCTTGAAGATAAAGAAGTCAAATTCTTTAACTAAATTACTCACTTGTTAAACTTTAAATTTACAAAATACAGAATAAATCAAATATAGTCTAAAAAATTCTAAAAAAATTTATTTGTATGACCCTAAATTAAGCTAAAACTTAAGAATATTAATTCCCACCTATTTTTATTATCATGTATTTTTTGAAATTTTAAATTTAAATAAATGTAATCATTTCCAGAAAATTATTTGACATTCAAATAATCTTTTTTTTTTTATGAATATGTTAGAATGGCATTCCTAGCTTTTTTTATAAAGTAAATTAAATTTTGATTTCATTAAAATTTTCTAATTTTTTTAATAAAAAATAATTAATAAATTTTGGAAAATAAAAAATGACTTAAAAATTAACCCAGATCTTTACAAACTGGCCACATCAATTCCCATTTATCACAATAGGTATTTTATGATTTGAGTGTCATAATGACCTTGGAATTGAGTGATCTTAGACTCGTTAGATTCTTCTCGTTGAGACTGTTAATTTGACTATATGCATGTCAAATGTAGAGTTCACTTTATCATTCATTTAACAACATAAAGCCCTCAAATATAGTTTAATGGCTTGATTGGACTCGGATTGAACCAATTTTGGCTTCATTGGGTTCGTCCTATCAAGTTAGTCAGTTTTACAGTAAACTTGTTGAAACTGAGGCCCTGGATGATCTTCAATTTGAATTTGAAAATATTTATTTTTAAAATAATACCTCAATTTTTATGTCATATGATAAAAATTTGTTGATAACTCATTAGTTGCCCCCTTATTTTGGGGTGATACTGTAAAATTAAAGACATTCAAAAAGTTTATACTTTCAGGCGTTTTTTTTAGTTATCATGAGTACTTCGTAAAGTTTCAATTAGATTCTCATTATCATGGTTGGTGGCAGTCGAGTAGATGTGGTTCGAAGATGACGGTGGTGGACGTTGCTCCATCATTAGTAGTAATCCCAAGGAACCGATAGGCATCTGGAGGTGCAGCCATGCATGCACGGATGTGTGTATGTGTTTGTACATGAAGATGGAGCACTATTATGTATTTTGAATTTGGTGTGGTCCAAATAATAGTATAAACAGAAGCAGGAATGCCATGGTGGGCGCGAGAATGCACTGTAAGAATAATTGTCTCAATTTCTGAAGTTACCTTCAAAATCTTTTTAAAATGGTATAAGATTGTCTCCAAGAAATGTTGAAATCATCAAGCTACTATATATTCTTAAGAGTTTATTTTCCAATAAACTTAACATAAACATTGTGAGTTGCTCCTCAGCATCCCACCATTTTGAGTATTCCATAAGACTTTTATTCTTCATTATAGTACATTAAAAAACTTTAAAAAAGAGTTAACAAACTCAAGTATTCATTCTATAACTTCAAGACAACAGTTGGACGACCTTGAAGTATTTCAATTATGTACTCATGACCTTAAAGACCTAAAGTTATACTTGTTTTATTAGTCAAATAACATTTATTATAGTCATGAGCACAATTAAGGACAATGTCTAGCTCAAGTTTCTCTTCAGGAACACTTTACTCAAATTTTGAATGTGAACACTCCTTTATTTTTTTAACCTATAAAATTTATATTTTCATTCTTAAACATCTAGAATTGAAATTTTCAGATCAGGTATAAATAAATATAAATGAATTAATCTAACTAAATATAAATGAAGTCAATGGTATAATCAACATAATGTCATTTGGAAGAAAATAACATGTATCATTAATATATAATGATCCATATAAACAATGTTTATATACTTTCCACTATTGAGATTGAAGGACAAAACTAAATGCATAAAGAACATTAAGCTCAATAGAAATTGAGATGCCAAGGAAATGCTATTACTCATTACATGATTTCAATGCACTTCAACCAAACTAGCTACAAAATATAATCACATGTTCTTTCGTTTCTCTAGTCAAAAGTTTAGAAGAAAACCTCTAAGTCAAAGGTTTATCTAATATTGCAAATCAATAGAGGTATCCACACATGATTTCCTTTTATATTCCACATATTCACTTATACGTTGGGAGATGGATTTTGCGCCTTGCATTAGTTATATTCTTGATAGAAACAGAAGAATTTTTATGGATAAGCACTTCTACTTCACAAGAATGCATGCAAAATTTGAGCCCATAAAACACAAGGAAAATAATCAAAAGAAGTTTTAAGTTGAGTCTAAAGAATCAATCTCAATTGACTAAAACAATCTCAATTGACTAAAACAATCTCAATTGACTCTCTCGTGTTATATTTTTGTCAATAAAATCATTTTAAAGTAAGAATCCAATAATTTCTTCTTTCGGGCATATAAAAAAACAATTTCATTCATATTGAATCTTCTTGAATCTTTAGTGAAGCCTTAAAATAACTCATATCATACAGATCTTTTTTTAAATTAAGCAATTTCATATGATTTCAGCTGATAATGAATTAGATAATTCAAATGAAGATCCAAATGATATGAACATTTTCTTCTCTATCATATTATTCATTCTTTTAAAGGCTTTATTTGATATTTGGAGTGTACTTATAATAACATATAAAATTATTGTCTTTGTATATTTTGAAGGCATCTTCCCTTAAGTTCAACATCCTCATATTTCTCTTTTATCTATGAATCCATCTATAGAATTCCTTTTACTTTTCCTCATCTCTTTTTCTTCAATGTTTGAAAAGATTTTGGTGGTCGGATATTAAAGGCTTATTATTGCAATGGTGTCATAATAAATCCAACAAAGAAAGTCATATCTTGAATATTGTTTTTTGTGAAATGTCCTTGCACTTTTATTGACATAAATATGATTAAGAAAATAATAATAATAACAATATTATTAATATTATTATTATTATTCAAAACTAGTAAATATGAGCTTTAAGTATAGTTTATTATAAAAAAGGTACTATATATGACTTCGACCAAACATCTTCAGATACAATCACTTGACCTATGGTGGCATTATAACCACTTATATTCTTGTTTAATAAATTGAAAAAGTCTATCTAATCAGATTTAAAAGTATTAAACGTATTCCCTAAGTGATCAGCAGGATCATACAACTATACTAAAAGTAGTTGTTTATTTCTTTTAATGACTACAATTTTCATAAGTTGGACAAAAATTTGTTTTTTTTTTTTTTTTTTTTTTTTGACTATATTGCCTCTCCATAGATTTCAATTATATCACTATTTTTTTTTTTTGACTAGATTGCCTCTCCATAGATTTCAATTATATCACTAATATTTATAATCAATCGGCTAATAAATAAATTAGTTTAGAGATTAGGAACACAAAAAGCTAAAAAGATATATCAATTTAAATGCATCATCATCAAAGTCATTCCTTCATAATACAATAATATTAACTTCTTAGAATAAAATATAGGTTTTGATAAGAGTCAAATCACAATCTCCGAGTTCTTAACAAATTTTAGGGCATGGTTACTACAAATGAGAAGAAATTCATCACAATAATGTTGTATTTGGGCGTACGATAGTGAGAAAGTGCATCATCATAAACATGAACAAAAACACATAATGAATCTAAAATATAACGTTGTAGTGAAAATTACCTCCCATTAAACACTATAAAATATTATTACTCACAAAATTTTTACTAAACCATATGAAATAAAATATATCCATATTCAAAGAAAAATCAAAATACAACATATAGAAAAAGAATCATATAAGATTCGGTACTTTCTCCAAAAAATGTACTAAAAAATAAGGTCAACCAAAACCTTATGTAAGCAATAATTAAAGGAAGAAAATTTGGAACACATTTTCATTACATGCACTTATTCTAATGAGGTTTGGTTTAATGTTTTTACCTTTTGTGATAAGAAGATGAATGAGGTGAACAATTTTTTGATTACTGGTCTTTTAAACTTTTGGAAGCACTGTGGTTGAAGTTTGTTCTTATTTCTATTGTTGTTTGCTGATATTATTAGTTTGCCATCAATGAATATAAACATAACGGTAATTTAATTTCTGATAGTATCTTTAGTTTGCTGAGAGGTAATTTAAAATTTAATATTGATGGTAATTGGAACAATATGTATGCGGGTATTGGTGGAGTGTGTCATAATTTTACAGGAAAATGTTAGTTTTAGTATTTTGCGCCTGCTACGGCCGATACTCCTCTTTGTGTTGAAGCTGAAGCTGAAGCTGTTATTATGACCCTTTTTTTAGCGGTTATATGTGGTTGGTCTTACATTGAGATTGAGAGAGATTCTATGAAACTTTGGAACTATCATACAAAAAAGAAAAAATATCCTTGGTTTATTATTATTTCTATAAAAAAAAAATTTTGTTTTCCGTAAAATTGTGCAGATTTATTAGATTTTTATTCATCGTGAATGGAATCAGTGTGCTAACTGGGCTGGTAAGTGAGGATTGGTGACTCAAGAATTTAATTTGTCTGTTAGGATTCCTTTTGAGTTGGCTAGTCTGATTAAGAGAGATTGTTTAGAAATTCCTTATATTCGTATTGATCATCATTTTTTATGTTTTTTTGTTGCATGAATTGTTCGTATTACTTTGGTTCTTTAGTTTTTTTTTTTTTTTTTTTTTTTTATAATAAAATTTGCTCTGGGATTACTAAAAAAAAATAGCCATATCTTCATTGTACCCCATTTTATAAATTTATCAGTAAAATAGATTCATAATAAGTACATTAATCATCATAATCAAATATTTAAGACTCCTCTGAGAAGGCAACAACTGTATATTAAATTATTTGTCACATTATTTTTAAGTTATCAAGAGTATTAAAAAATTTCTGATCTAAAAAATAAAACTGAACCTCATTTTTATAATTATCACAATCTAATAGAGCTGATTAAAAATAATCTACTTAATACTAATCATGGAAAATTTGGTGCAATAAGCCAAATTTATCACAGTTGTCCTAAAAGTCTATAATACTCTTTAAGCAATTTTCAAAAGAAATATATATTTAATTCCACAAACCCAACTTAAAATGATTAATGAAGAATGAAAAACATGAAGGTGGTATTTGATTTATATAATCATTTACATACTAAGCCAAACATTGGGTTCAAACAAGAGACAAAAACATATTTACACTTAACTGTTCGGTGATCGAAATGCGATAAATAAAATGTTTAGTAGATTGTTCGATTTATTTGTTAAGTAAATAAGATGAACATAAACAATTTTTTTCTTTTTTGTTCGATTTGTAAATGAATCGAACACCAATAAAAATTTGGTTGATGATTCGACTCGAATTAATTAAATAATTTTATATATATATATATATATATATATATATATATATATATATATATATATATATATATATATAATGATCATTGCTATTTTAAATAAGTTATTGATCCATCAAGACTTCTAATTAATTCAAATCCAATAATTAGTAAAGTACAAAAAGTAGAAATACATCATTGAAGTAATTTTTTTTCTTAAGAATCATATCTATTGATCATTTCTTACAACAACAACAACAACAATAAAGCCTTAATCCCACTAAGTGGGGTCGGCTACATGAATCCTTTTTCTCCATTGCGTCCTATTTAGTGTCAAATTTTCATTTAATTCTAATAAATTAAGATCATTTTTTAGGCAATAAGCTCAAGTTTTCCTAGGTCTACCTCTGCCTTTCGTAACATAAGTTGTATTTAAAACATCTACTCTCCTAATCGGATCATCAGGTGGTCGACGTTTAATGTGACCAAACCATCTAAGGTGACTCTCTCTAATTTTATCCGTCACTGGTGCAACACCAACCCTATTACGGATATATTCATTTCGCATTTTGTCTCTAAGTGTAAAGCCACTCATCCACCTAATCATTCTCATCTATTGATTATTTCTTAGATTAAAAAAAATATTATATTAATATTATTTTAATTCTTACAAGTCAATTTTGAACTGAACATAAGCCGAACACAAACAAAAAAGGTAGATGAGGTCGAATAGCAATAGATAACCAAATCGAAGACAAATAATTCGAAAGAGCTAAACTCAAAGTGAGCCCGAACTTGCTCAAACTCGACTCATTTATAGCTCTAATAATGATTTATGGCTTCCATGTTTGAGGAAGAAAGGACAACATCAACAATGGTGAAAAGGAAAGGAGAAATGAGAGATTGGAGAAAATAATAATAGGGTTATTAATTAAAAATTGATGAGTAATATTTTTAAATAATTTAATTGTCTGTAAGGCTACAATGATTTATAATGAATTAAAATTATTAATTAAAAATTAGAATAAAATTATATAAATTATATTTAAATGATGGTTTAATATAAATAAATAGATTTAAATCTCACCCATAACTCTTATGCTTGCGTGACTAGAGTTGTTAAAACGACTATTTGTTTGCGAACTGTTTGTTTTTTGCTCGCTAAACAAACGAGCCGAACACGAATAGTAATATCTTTTAATGAGCCGAACACAAGTTTAGGCCGCGCTCACTCGTGTTCGGCTCATTTACACCCTTATGTTATGAAAAATTATGTGGAGTAAAACAAGAATCGACACAAATCATAAGAAGAACACAGAGATTTAACGAGGTTCGGCAATGAATTGCCTACATCCTCGGGAGCGAGCCGGCGAATTCCACTATTCAGAGGAGTTCAATTACATCCCATGGGTTATACATATATATAGACAAACCCACATGTAAATTACAAAAACGCCCTCGCTCCCCCCAACCCACTTAAATCAAGAGACACACCTCTTCACACCAAGAGACTCCAACTTCCAGATATGAGCCATACCTAACAATTCTCCACCTTGGCGAATATCAAGCACCTTAGGAGAAATGTTTCACCCGGTATATGTGTCTACCAAACAAATCTCCACCTTAGCAAATATCCAGCCTATTTAGGAGAAAAAACATCTAACAAACTCCACCTTTGTGAATATCCAGTCCCTTAGGAGAAAATCTCCACCTTGCGAATATCCAACCCTTTAGGAGAAATAGATCATGAAGTTTCTTACATCAAGTGGGTTGGGCAACTAAACCATCTAACCTGACTTGGTTAAAGATCATGCTGCAATTTCATCATATGATCCGACAGAGTGTACTCCACCTATAACTGTACTCCCCAACAGTTGATAGATAGTACCATCAGGTTTTGAAGCCCGCAATGTCTTCAAAATTCCTTGTAGCACCAACAAATTTTTCACTTTTGTTTGCCACAATCTGAAGTTCCCGGTTCCATCGAACTTCATAATCTCGAATTTTGCTCTAGACATTGCCATTCGAATTTAATCCTGCACTGTATTTTCCTGCATTGCTTCGAAAAACAAAAGAAAATACTCCGCAAATAAATTCAAAGAAACCTGAAAATTTCTCTGTCAAATGCAGCAACTATCCCGTGATTCTCCTGTGATTCGTGAATTAAATTTTCCACACGAAGCACAATTCCTGTTCGTACCAGTAACCTCGACGCCAATTGCAGTTTCCGCGAGACACGAATCCTTTTCGCACCTGTTCGAGAACGACCTCCACGAAGCTCCTGTTCACGAAACAATCGTGCCTGCTCGCCACCTGCACCCTGCCGAAGTCCACATGTCGCAAAATCTCCCGCGACGAACCGGCGAATTTAACTGGTTGAACACCTCAATTTCCCGCAAAACGAGACTCCTGTTCGCGGTGGACAGCCTCTGTTTCCCGCGGATTTTTGAACCGGCCGAACTCCTCTGCGGAATTAAAAATTCCTGCCGCACCTTACAGCCTCTGAGAAATAATTCTTATGGCAGAGATCAAAAAATTCCTCTAATTGCTGTTAATTGGCAGCAACTAAATCCCGTTAATCCCTGGTTAATCAAATTCCTCTCCGCCAAGGTTTGCAGCAAACTCCTCCCAGCAGGAATATTCCACTTTTCCCTGTCCGCGAACTGCCTGCAACCCCAGGAACCGTCGCACGCACCTTCGTGAACTGCCGCTCGCAACCGTCTGTCGCGACTGCACGATCGCGAATCGCCTCACGCAACTCAGTGAACCCCCTGCTGACAACTCGCACTGTCGGTCTTGCGCCGCTGCCACCTGCCGCGAACTGCTCCAGAAGCCGCTGATCTGCTTCGAGCCTCAACTGCCGGCGAGTCAGCCGATCACTTGCGTCACCTGTTCCTGTGTCCCGGACCTGCTCTCGGGAACTTCCTATTCTGCGCACGCTCTCCTCTGCACTTTATCGCGTATCCCTCTTAGCAGACGCAGATCGAGCCGTTGAAACTGTCGCGGACAACAAAAGCCGGATCCTTGTTCGCGAACTCCCCAGGCGCTGCGACGAGTGCCTTCCTGCGGCTCAGCCTCGCCTCGCCTCACCTCGCGAACAAAATGCCGCCTGTGACAGAACCGAACTGCCGAGGAACCTCCGTAAATCCTCGCCTCGCAGCCCTTCCGAATTCCAGCGAACTTACTTCGTCCCGCGATTGGCCTCTTGTCCCTGCCTTGAAAGTCCCTGCCTTGAACGAACACCGTAATTCTTCGAACCTCGAAGCAAAATCTGTTTTTCTTCTACGATTTTCCGCGTTGATCTTCTCCTGTGCCCTCGAACGAGGCTCTGATACCAATTGTTATGAAAAATTATGCGGAGTAAAACAAGAATCGACACAAATCATAAGAAGAACATAGAGATTTAACGAGGTTCGGCAAAGAATTGCCTACATCCTCGGGAGCGAGCCGGCGAATTCCACTATTCAGAAGAGTTCAATTACATCCCATGGGTTACGCATATATATAGACAAACCCACATGTAAATTACAAAAACGCCCTCGCTCCCCCCAACCCACTTAAATCAAGAGACACACCTCTTCACACCAAGAGACTCCAACTTCCAGATATGAGCCATACCTTAACACCTTACATACCACCCAATTTCTATGCATTTGCATATGAAACACTTAAATTTTACTTTTTATAAGTAAAAAATACCACCCAAAATTTTCATATTATCATTTTAACTCTTAAAGTTGAAATATTTTTTTTTTTTATGAAAAAGAAATGTGAGATAGAAAATAAATGAGATATTAGATAGGTAAATAAATGAGATAGAAAGTTTACATACATACCGTCAAATTTTTATTTTTACCAAATTTCAAATTTTACTATTTACAATTATGTCACCCGAAGTATTCCTATCACATTTAAAAAAAAAGAAAAAGAAAAAAAAAGAAAAGGGTCCACACGAAAAATTATTACGTCCGGACTCTAGTAGGGCTGTAAAAAAAGCTCGTTGTTCGCGAACAGTTCGTATTCGGTTCGTCAATAAGTTTGTGTTCGATTCGTACGCTAAGTAAACAAGACGAACACAAATATTTTTTTTCTTTCAGTTAGTTAAACGAACTAAACACGAACATTGCTACATTCATTCGTGTTCGAATTGTTTTTGTTCGAAATATAAAACAATTTAAAATAATTATATATAAAAAATTTATGATATTTTAAAAAATTAAATTTTATAAATTATAATATATAATAAATTAATAATAATAATATATTAATAATACTATATTAGGAATATACTAATATATATATATATATATATATATTATAAATATATATACAAGTTATATAATTAATATAATACATTATTTATTTATATTAATATTTAGGCTGTCAAACTAGCTCGTCGTTCCCAAACAACTCGTGTTCGACACATTCGTTAAGAAACGAACACGAACAGTAACTTCACGAACAATTCCAACATAAGCTTATTTCAAACAAACTAAATTTCAAACGAACCGAACACGAACACAAGCTCTGTTCGTTTGTGTTTGGTTTGTTTACCCCCCTAGACTCCGAACGTAGAGATACTTCTGGAGTCCAATAAAATCACGCCACGTGCTGGTGACAGAAAAAAAAAATTCTTGTGATCTAGGTAATACAGTAGAATATTTCTCCCATGTTATTTCACGTTATTTAGGTGTTATTATTATGATATTAATATGTTATTGTATTATGAAAATATCCTCAATATTATAATAACACAATAACAAATCAATACCATCCAAATAATACAAGAATAATATTAGACTCTGAACTCCGGAGTCTTGCACAGAATACGCGTTCGGGTCCACACAGTCCTAAACGAGCTGAAGAGTGCACAAATTCAGGAGGCGTGGATTCACAACTTCATCTTCTGAATCGCTTAGAAACCCTAGCTGTGATTCGGGGAAGCCCGATAGAAGAAGCATGGCCTTAAGATGGTCTCCTCTTGTTATGCAAACTAGAAAGCCTCAGCTACTGTCTCTCTCTAAGGGAAATTTAACATTTTCCCGTTTTCTGGCAACTCCAACCTCTAAATCCTTCTCGAAGTGAGCTCATTTATCCCTTTCTTGCCATGTATTTTGCAGTTTCTATAGTTTATTGCTATTTTCCTTTCGATTTAGTTATTTGTATTTTTCGGATATTGAGATGTCGGTAAACTGGGCTTTCTGTAGGGCAATAGATGACTAGCATTTTTATCAGGCAGTTGCTTTCTTGAATTAGAAAGTTGAAGGGCCTCTTCATGAATCTTTTCAAGTCGTAACCTTCTCTTGTTTCGCTAGATTTTTTTTTTTTTTTTTTTCACACGGCTTTGAAGTTGTTAGTGCAGTTTTGCCATTAGATGAATTCTTGAAATCAGCAGTCTATGGGTTGGATTTTGAAAGTGTTCGTTTGAAGGGAAGAAACGTGTGAGATTCACTAGAGCATTTTTATTTTTTATATTATTATTTTTTTTAATGATGTCTACAGTTTCCTCAAGTTAGGGAGAGGTGATGCATTCTTTATGCTGGTGGCCTTGAAGATCATGGCCTCAGCTATATGATGAACATTAAGGAAATGGTTGATAGAAATGTATGCTTTGAGGTTCGGGTGGGATAATTGGGGGATAAATAGTTTGATTATACAAATTAGCTAACTTATTGATGTTATAACTGGAATTGAGCTAACATGACTATCAAATAATTGGTAAATCAATTATGTGATTATAAAAATTGTGGCGGTTATCGGTTATCATGCTGAATGTGCTAAAGTGATAGGTTGAGCGTCGGTTCGTTCAAGCTTATGGTACTGATTATCATTATAGCATTTTATTAAAAAAAATTGTTAGGAATTGAGATAAAATTTTGCTTGACATCTAGAATGTGATATGCAGTGATATTTGCTGACACGAGTCGGGTGTCTTGTAGGGATGTTGAGATTGTACACCATTACTATATGGTCAGTTTTGTAGTGTCAACAAACCTTCAGTAATTTAATTCAGAAACTATAACTATTTATGATAGACTCAGCCATTGAACTTCTAATATTTGATTTTTATTTTAATTTTGTCAGATGTTTTTATTAATATATTTCCTGATGAAATCAAGTAAATTTGATCTCCATGACAGCAATTTTTTCATTTGACTTGTTTAATTATGTGGAAACTTTCTTTAGACTAACAGATAGTGGTAGTTAAACTCCATTAGAATTGTAAGTCAAGGACCTTGGGAGAGAAGGAGAGGTCCTAAGCTGAAAACGATATGAGTTGAAGCTGACGGAGGATATAAAAGCTGATGGTATAGAGCTTTCATTGGCAAGGTCTTAGAATCGTAAAATACCGAACAACAGATTAAGCATGCAGCTGTGGCTATTGGTTACAGTCTTCAAAATTTGGATTTTGAATTGAAATTTTAGTTTATAAGGCTGTTTCATAAATTCTTTTTTGTTTGATTAAATAAAAGAGCTATTGTGTGTGGATATGCTAACATGAAATAATGGATGTGATGCAAAAATTGAATTACAGAACACAAATTGAGACGTTAAGATGAGAAAGGGATCCTATTGCTATACAATATGATTAATTTTTGTACTACATAATTAGATTTTTCTTGCATTTTAACTTCGACCATATTTAAAGGCTTGCCAATTTAAATAATTTTTTAATATTTTTAACAACTTGATTTATTTTTAATTATTACTTTCTATAAATTAGGGTGAAATTTTAGAATTATGGACCATATTTTTTAAATTTTCATTAGAATTTTTTATCCTTTGTTTCCATACATAACAAGATTAGTTTGGTACCATCTTAGAAGAGTTTATAAGTATCACATAAAGTTAAATTATATTTAATTCTGAGAAAGTGTAATTTTTAAATTTGATGGAATAAACTTGGAATTGTCATATTAAGTAAAGAAATTTTTACTGATTATGATAAATCAAAAGAAAAAAAAGATCACCTTAGCTAAATTTGTAATATCAATATTCATGTGATAAGAAGTTTCTATGACATGGCTACATTTGTAGAAGATTTATTGAAGGATTCAATAGCGTCATGACATCTATTACTAATTTTCTTATGTAGAGATCTATCATTGGATGAAATATGTTAATCGTGATATTAAAGAAAAAGAAAAAGCATACAAATGCATATGTGCTTACATTACCCATTTTTTATTTGGCATTTGAGATTTCTCCTGACACAATGGAGAAAAACGATTCATGTAGAAAAAGTTTCATGCAGCCAACCCCACTTGATGGGATAAAGTCTTGTTGTTATTGTTGTTATTGTTGTTATTGTTGTTGTATTATTTGAGATTCCCTAGGATGCTTTAGGTGTAGGCATTGGAGGTGTTTTTTATTGAGTGAGAAATTGAACATTATTACAACAACAACAAACAAAACCTTTATCCCACTAAGTGGGGTCGGCTACATGAATCCTTTTTCTACATGGCGGCCTATTTAGTGTCATATTTTCATTTATTTCTAATAAATTAGAGAAATTGAACATTATTAAGCCAAATAATTTTTATTATGATATATAATTTTATATAGGGCTACATGCTCTTTGATATTGAAGATATTATCTAGTGTTTAATGAGTTCATTATTTAAAATTTCATAATTTGAGGCGCCCTTTTAGTTTTATCTCAGGTTGAGGCACATGCAAAGTGCCTTGTGCCTTAATGCCTCATAGTGGGAGAAAACAGCTTATACCTTCATATTTTGAGGTTGTAATGGGGTTCATCTTGAGGCTCATTTAATGAGACATACACTTGTATTTCTTGTTTGCTTTAAAGTATCGGATTGTTTGCATTAAAGTATTGGATGGTGATAAAGATCTCTTGGTTATTGATTTTCCATTAGCTAACAGATGGCTTGTGAAGGAAAAAAAAAAATGGAATTCATCATCACAATGATTAGAGGAAGATCTCAATGTTGACTTTTTGATGGAGGAAGGAACTTGAGCAAAAGAAGTGAACACGAAAGCAAGCGAAGTACTATTTTGGAAACTTTATTTAATAAAAATTCAAAAGAAATTAATATAGTTATTCTTTTAAATAATATTCTTATTGAATTTTATTGCTTAGGAAAGAGGAAGATGATTGATATTGAAGCGTTGTTAATGATTGGGAAGATATTGATATATTTGAGATTGAGGGAGGTGAGAAAGCAGTTAACTACTATAGTGATTTTAATGAAGACCTTCTAAGTGATAGGAATGGGGGAGATTTTTGAATTTGGGGTTCTAAGCCATAAATAGTTTATTATAGAGTATTTTTATTTGTTTATTTTGGACTTCTTTTTTTTTGTTTATATATTTATCTTTGTCTTCTTGTTCATTGTTTGCATGATTTTTTTATGATGTACTTTGATAATTTTGGATATTGCTTTATTGGGTAAAAGTTGTGCTCAATATTTTATGATGTTACTCATTCTTAGTCTTAGTGAACATTACTCTTAAAGATCTTTATGTTTCATTTTTTTTAATTAATTTAATGGTTTAATTTCGATGCTTATTCCAAACAACCTTGAGACTTACGCATTTCCTTACAAAAAGAAAATGAATCAATACACAATTGTGCAATTTTAAGTTCTGAGAGTTTAATCTATGTTTTGACCATTCTATTTAAATATGCATAGTAAACTTGAATGTTGATATGCTATAGTTTGAATATTTGTAGAAATGTTATTTTATGTTAAAATATTGTGTTATGATAGAAAATAAACCTGGTGATTCATCATGTAGAGTGGTCTCATCTTGAATTCAATGACAAGAAATGTTACTTGTTTTGATTATATTAAACATGATTATGTTGCTAGTTAAAGTTTAATGAAATATATGATGCATTAAATGAAGCATCATTTATTTTTAATAAATAATTTGCAAATAGAGATGTTTATCATACTAAGGGAGCTTCTTTTTGTATTATTAATTCTAATTTAAAAAATTCCTTATTCTCGAATTACATTTTGGTGGTGTTTTTGGTCGCTTTGGTGGGGAAAAAGTTGTTGAGTATGGCATAGGATAGATATCACTGGCAAAGTTTATCACAATGTAGGACTTGCTTGGTAGATAAGGACAAAAGAAATAATATTGAATAATATACTTTTCTTCCTATTCTTTTTAAATCTTGGAAAAATATTAATATAGATTTTATGGTCTAATTAGGTGATGAGCCAATCTTGAGTCAGCTCCAGCATTGTTTAACTTTGCTTGTTAAGCAGTAAGTCCAAAATTTTCTGATTATCTTATTAAGAGTAGAACACTATGGAACAAAGTCTTATTTCTGATTAGCTTATTAAGTAAATGAGCTTATAAAACTAGAACACAAGCTTATTAAGAGTTGAACACTATGGAACACGAATAATGAGCTATTTCGATGGCCCTACATCTGATGTGTGAGATTCGTGTTGTTATTTAGCTCTCAGGACATTCCATCATAGCTGATCAACAAAATTCTTTTTAATACGTTTATTGCCAGGTTGTTTACCCATTATTGCGATGTTGCTTCTTTGGTGATCTTTGTGGCCAGCCTTCTGTGGCTTTGTCTGCTATTAGCATTTCTTTTCTTTCAATAACTGATCGATGCAATTTTTATTGATTGTTTGATTGGTAAACGGGATTCCAAGTGATCTTTGTAACTATAAATAGGTCTCTAAAGCCCATACAAAAACAATAAGTTATTTTGAAAGAAAAATTCAAGTTGGATGTGCTCTTCATTCTATTTTTAGGAGTCAACTCTATGATTAAGTGGGAGACTTCAATTTTTTGGGGAGATATTATCTTCTTGTACAAGTTTTGAGTCTTGATTTTACTACCTTTGTTCAGTGTTCTATTTGTTATTTGTTTGTCTTTGAGTGATTTTACGCAAGTTTTGTTCTATTCATGTTTCAATTGGTGTATAGATCACAACTCTTATGGATTTCTTGTTTCCGAACTCTATACATTGTCTATAGTATAATACGTGGAATTATTATTTGAATTGATTAATTTTGCCCTTCTCATTTTATAGAAATTGGATAGTTAGAGTTATTACTTTTCAATTTTGTTTTCTTCTTGTATGGTTTCTATCATTTCATATTAGATCTAAATTAGAGATTTAAAGCTTTTGATGTTCAATTTCAAGTAGTAAAAAATTTCTACTTGCATGATGGAAATTGGGGCGTTAGGCATCTCCTTATCATTTTTTTGATGAAAAGATGAGACCATTTATTTGTTAATGTGGTACGATATTTGATGATTTGTGCTCATGGCAGAGCTTCTTGGAAAAATATCTGTTGATTCCATTTTGTAGGCACATAGTTATTTTTGTCTTTTTAGCAGTGTCATTGCCGGGCCCCAAGTCCCATATGTGAAAAGTGAAGGGTTGCTTTAGGCAATCGACGACCAACATAAAATTTGTCAAAAATTCATGAATTATTTAAATCTTTGTGTAATTGCTAGGGCATTCTCTGGAAGCGACACATTGTATGACATGAATATAGTGAAAAGTGTGCAAGAGTCGCTACACCGGTGCTTGAGTGTTGTGTCAAATAAGCAAGGTTTCCCCCATTACGGACGGATGCGAGTAAATAAGTTACTTCATGAAATTAATATTATGATAGGATCTTGGAATATAGGTACTCTCACAAATAAACTAATGAAATTAGTTGATATTTTGGTTCATAGGAAAATAAATATCTTTCGTATTCAAGACACTAAATGGGTTCGAGAAAAGGCTAAAAAGATTGATAGCTTAGTTTTTAAACTTCAGTATTCAAGTAGGAGTAATTATAGATAAGAATGAAAGAAAATGTTGTAAAAATTAATAAAATTTGAGACAGAATTATAGCCCTTGAGATTGTTGTTGATACTAAAATTTTTAATGTTGTAAATGTTTATGCTCCTCAAGTAGGTTTAGATATAGGTTTAAAAGAAAAATTCTAAAATTTAATACAAATGATATCTCTTGAAGAAAAAAATTTTATTAGAGGAAATTTAAATAGACATGTTGGTAAAATAGTGGAAGATCTTAGAAATATTCATAGTGGCTATGTTTTTGGAGTGATTAATAAAGAATGTAGAACTATATTAGATTTTGCTTTAACGTATGATTTTGTTATGGTTAGTACTTTATTTAAGAAAATAGTTGAACAAATTATTACTTATAAGAATATTTAATAAAACACGAATTGATTGTTTTCTTGTGAGAAAAAGTGATCATCGAGAGTGTAAAGATTGTAAGATCATTTCAAGTAAAAATTTAAGTACTCAATATCATTTGTTAGTTCTGAGGACACCTAAAAGAAAAATAAATTTATTTTTATGAGTAAAACTTCAAGATGTAAAGATTTGAGATATTTATGAAGAAGAGAGAAATGTGGGATGAAGTAACAAAAAATATTAAACGCGTAACAAAAGATGTACTTGGAGAATCAAAAGGAAAATTTTTTATAAATAAAATTAGTTTGTGGAATGATAATGTGCAAGAAAAGATAAAATATTAGAAATTGTTATAAAAATTGGTTTAAATGTAAAAATTAGATTAATGAGAAAAATATAAAGTAACTTGTAGAGAGTCTAAGAGAACAATTTGTGATGCTAAAATTTTTATCTTTAGTGATCTTTATAATAAATTTGATACCACAGAGGATGAAAATTATATGTATAAATTAGCTAAATTAAGAAAAAAGAAAAGTAAAGATTTAATAATTAAAGTGTATTAAAGATGAAAATCAAAAAGTGTTTTCTCAAAGGAAAGTATTCAACATAGGTGGGTGAGTTATTTTGATAAATTTTTTAATGAAGTTTTGAAAAATACGATCGATTTTGGTGATCTCAATATCATTAATAATATATTTTATTTTTATCATCCCATTAGTAAAAAAGAAATTGATGAGGCTTTGAAGAAAGTGAAGGGTGGAAAATGAGAAGGAATTGATGATATTTCAATTGAAGTGGAAATATTTAGGAGATTTGAGAGTTTCTTGGCTTACTAAACTTTTTAATATTATTTTAAAACTAAAAAGTTACCAGAGGAGTGGAGAAAGAGTATTTTGATTTTCATTTTTAAGAATAAAGAGGATGCTCAAGAGTGTGCAAATTATAGAGGAATTAAGTTGACGTTTCATACTTTAAAATTATGGGAGGATAATTGAGCATAGGTTAAGACGTGATACAAAGATTCCTTATAATCAAGTTGGTTTTATGTCGTGCAAGTATACTAGGGAAGCTATTCATTTATTGAGAGGTTTGATGGAAAAGTACAAAGAGATTCAGGAGGATCTACATATGATTTTTATTTATTTAGAAAAAACTTGTGATAAGGTTCCAAGAAAAGTCATTTGGATAGTTCTAGAAAAGAAATGTGTTGATATGACTTATATATTCAAATCATTAAAGAGATGTATATTAGAATTGTTACTTGTGTTCAAACAGAATGAGGATTGACCAAGTATTTTTCTATTTTAGTTGGATTACATCAGAGATGGACTTTAAGCCCATATTTTTTTGCTTTAGTTATGGATGCTCTTTCTGAACATTTACAGGAGGATTTACCTTAGTGTATGTTTTTTGCTGATGATATCCTTCTTGTGGATAAAACTAGAGAAAGAATTCAGGAAAAACTTGAATTATGGAAGTTCACATTGAAGTCTAAAGGCCTTCATTTGAGTAGATCTAAAATTGAATACATGGAATGTTATTTTAGTCGTAGTATCTCTAGTGGTAGAGTTGTAATTATGGGTGATCAAATCACTAGGAGGTATGATTGTTTTAGATATCTTGAGTCTATTTTTCAAAAATAATGGTGATATAGATGGGTATGTCATTAGTAGAATTCGAGTTTTTTGGCTGAAGTTGAGGAATGCATCGGGCTTATTATGTGATAAAAAATTACCGATAAGATTTGAAAGGAAAATTTATAAGATGGTAGTGAGAGCTGCAATGCTCTATGGCTCGGAATATTAGCCTTTAAAAGAGAAGCATAAAACAAAGTTAAGTGTCGCTGTAATGAGAATGCTTATGTGAATGAGTGGCTTGACATATATAGACAAAATGAGAAATGAATGTATCCGTGATAGGGTTGGTGTAGCTTCAGTGGCGGATATGATTAGAGAGAACCGTCTCTGCTCAAATTAAATGTCAACCATCTAATGATTCTGTTAGGAGATTAGATGTTTTAGATTCGACTTATTTTAAGAAAGGGAGATGTAGACCTAAAAAGACTTTGGCTTATTGTATAAAAAATGATTTTAATCTATTAGAATTAAATGAAAATATGACTCTCAATAGGACGCAATGGAGAAAAAGGATTCATGTAGCCGACTCTACATAGTTGGATAAAGGCTTGTTGTTGTTGTTGTAGGATTCGTTAAATTCTGGAACATATTTCAATTAAAGTAGGGACATTAAAAAGAGTTATATAATATGAATAAAATTATAAAAAAAAGTAATAATAATAATAAAATAATAAAAAAAATAAAACTGACACTTAATATAAAATTTCTAGATTCATATAAATCTCATCAGTGTGCATTTTATACTTCTTCCTTTTTATATGTTTTATTTTGGCTTCCTTTTTTTTTGATACGAAATGTATTAGAAAGCTTGTCAGGCACCAATATTTGTAAGGCCTAGTTTATATACTTGATCTTGGAGGCACTCCAATGTCCAGGATTACTCATCTTTGTCTCATTTCTGAGTTAAATAAACTGGCGAACTCACATTCGCTTAGCTAAGCTGAGTCTTATGAACACACGAGCCATATACAAGTCTACAGGGAAGCTACTCTAGAAGGAAACAAAAGAGGATAAAAAATGAACACCCTTATCAAGGAGTTGATATGCTTAGCTACTACACCCTTAGCCATGAGCGAAACCACCTTATAGTGAGGGCCTCAAATTTTTTTTTACTTTATAAAAATCTGAAGTTTTTGATGTTTACCCACCTTTAACTTATGATTTTACCCAATCCTCACAAAAAAATACCCAACTTAACTACTTTCTATATGTTTTTTCTTAAAAAGGTTATATCCTTATCTATTTGTATTTCCATTTCATAAATTTGATAATATTATCTTATCAATTATTTGTATTTTTCTAGAAACGCTAATATATATTTTATTCATTTAATTATTATTATTACTATTTTGTTTTATTATTATTAAATTGATATATTATTTAATGTTTAAAATTTTGCCCACTCTAAAAAAAATGGGCTGGTTCCACCCCTGCCCTTACCTAAGGGAATATTTTGCCTCATAGTGTTTAACCACTTCCCGTTAAGAATTTGTTTAATTCCACAAGTGAGCGGGCTCACTTATCAAACGGGAGAGTATTGCAGCCATGCAATTCACTTATGCCAAAGCTTACTCCCACTTATCTTCCACAAGTGAGCGGGCCCCTCATATCTCCACAATTTGAAACATATACGAGAGCAAGAATTCAGTTTGTAGGATGAGAGTTCTGGAGTTCTAGTTCATTTCTTCTACTTCAACTTTCTAGCATGAATCCCTGAGACAACTGGAGCCGAGTTCTCTAATGGTAAAAATTGCTTTATATCATCTTCTTGCCAGTGCGATTGTAATTTTACAAAAATTACTAAGCTCTGCTAGCCTTGGCTGTAACTCTTATTTTGGTTCAAACAGTGCATGATAACTTTTGTTTTTTATTTTTTATTTTTTATTTTTTTAGAGTTTATTTTGCTTTTGGTTTGATTTGAAATAAAATATGTTTGGCGTCTTTGAAATTTATTTTCTTACTGAATATTGGATAATTGACTTATGTGGTGACGACGACAGTCGTTGGAGGAGCAGCGCCGACGGCTAGTGAGGCAATGATGTCAGTGACGAGGTGCTAGAGGTGGTCACTAGGGTTGAGTGGGGACGGCCGCCAATGGCGGTAATAGTTGTTTGTTTTCAAAAGACTCACAAACAACTAAAAGTTGTTTTAATTGTTTTAAAAATAAATTGATTTTTTTTAGAATAAAAAATAAACAATTTTGTTAAAGTACATAACATATATTTTGAAAAAAAAGCAAAAATAAATAAAGATCAAAATTGATCCCAAAATGCTATATGCATGAAGTTCCGACCAATTTTGAATCAATTGCGGATCATAAATAGTATGATGTTATTTATTGATGCAGCTAACTTAGGGTTTGTTTGGGGCAGATGCAACAGTTTGAAGAAGCAGTTTTGACGCTGTTGAAGAAGCTGTGTTCCAAAAGTTGCGATGACTATTATTATTATTATTTTTTTTTTTTGAAAAGGTCAAACCGTGGTTTTTTAGTAGCCACCGCAGGTAGCCAGGTTTGGTGGAAAAAACGCAGCTTTTAGCTGCGGTTTTTTAAGAATACTAGCAAAACGCAATTTTATCAAACATCAAAAACTTCGGTACGGCATTGCAATAAAACCATACAGTCGGCCAAACGCACCCTTAACCTATTGGTTAGGTGATTTCTCTCCATCTACAAAGCCTTGAGTACAAGGCTTGAGCACATCGAGTTGTGTGCATGAGTAAAAAAATGGCATGCATCTATTCATGTTTTTCTTACTAGGTTCAGTTTTAATTTGTTGGTATTAATTGAAAAAATTGTTTGATTTCTATTTATTGCAAATATTTAGATTTTAAAAAACTACTCTTCCTTCCCAACATTCAAGGATTTTTAGGCATTAGTAGCAATATGGTAACTTCTTTTTTCTTCATCTAGCCTACGGTAACTTGATACACAACGCAGCATAAGCATTTGTGCTTTGTTTCACACATCATCAACAATCTCTAGTCTGATGATGTCAAATTTTGTTATTTACATTACCATAAAATCCTTCAAATTGCATAAGCAGCATCATGCAGGTCTGCTTGAACTCAAAACACTTATAATTTTCCTTTGCTCCAGCACAGTCCTCCTTCGGAGAAATCCAAGCTTTCATTCATGGAAATCACCCAATGTTAGAAGTGGGGAAGCAGAGGGAAATCCGTGTGCCGACGAAATAATGTTTGACGAGCAGACTTTGCAGCAACAACTCGACAAAGCAATCAAAGACGAAGACTACGCTCATGCAGCAAAACTCAGAGACAATCTCCAGGTCCTCCATGAGGACAGCAAGGCTTCAGTTCTGTCAGCCAATGAGAGGTTCTACCATGCTTTCAGGAATGGAAATCTGGCAGCCATGCAATCAATCTGGGCCAAAGAGGATCATGTTTATGTGGTTCATCCAGGGGCTGGCAGGATATCTGGCTATGAGTTAGTAACGGATAGCTGGGAGATTGTCTGTGGGGCTGATCATGAGTTCCCCATTCGGATTGATTTGAAGGATGTTGAGGTTCATGTTAGGGGAAAGGTTGGGTATGTGACCTGCATGGAGGTGGTGAAGACTAAAGGTGGAAGCTGGGGTAAGCAAGTTGCAACAAATGTTTTTGAGGAGATAGATGGACAATGGTTTATATGCGTTCATCATGCTTCGCATTTGGAGGAGTGAAAATTGTAGAAAAAGCTTATGTGGCTTCTGAATTCTGTTGTTGATTATTCAGAATTGTTATATTTTGCTGCTTAGTGGAGCTTAGGGGTATATGATTGAGTCATGCCGGCTTATATGTCGGCGCAAATTTAATTAGATATATAGTTTGTGAGTTGAGCTTGATGAGCTAACAAGTCAATCATGAGCATTTTCATGGACTGGTGGAATAACATTAATCCTCATACATTGTATATTTTTTAGCTTTCTTCTTTTCTTTTCCATTGGTTTGAACAATTATTAGTTGTGGATAGATGGGCATTCGCTGTGTACCTCTAATTGTTTTTGATAAATGGTAAGTGCATGTTTACTTTAATGTTCCATATGCAACTCATTAATGTCTTAATAGCAGCTGATAAGGGGAGTGGACATCTGCGTGTAATACACACAATGTTTTATGTATTTGTATTTCTAGTTTTTAAATTTTGATATTTATTTATAGAATATGTAATATCATAATTATTTTAAAATATATTCGTAAGAAAGATGTATTTTATTTTAAAATGGTTACTAGATGGGATATTTGGGACATGGTAAAGATTTGGATGTTATATGAGTAGAGATCAAAATTTTGATGCTAGATATCTAATAATTAATTATGTTATATATATATATATATATATATGTTATACATCATTAAAAAATTTATCATTTGGCATGAGTTTCAACGTATTTTTTTAGAAATAAATATTCAAATTCTAATTAAAAATCATTCAGAACTCTAATTTTAGTAAAAGTATAGTCAAACAGATCAGTTTGATGAGATGAAATTTTATGACATCAAAATTGATCTAGTTAGAGTCGAATCAAATTCGAAGCTGTTAAATTACTTTTGAAGTTGTGTGATTAATTGTATTGTCAAATGAATTACAATAACAAAATTAAAAGTCAAATTGAGCGTCTTGATGGGATGAATCCAATGAGCCTAAGGCTACTTAATTTTGACATTATTAATGGACTAAAATATCCGCAATATGTCGTCCGATCATAATAATCTCTGTAGGCCGTTTAATGGAGTAGTTCAAAAATTTTCCCTTATTATGCCATGCTAAAATAAGAAAGAATGGAACTTGGAATCACATTACTTTATTGCATCCCACGGTTACCTTACGGTACAACATACACGCTCAGTAAAGAAGTTTCTAGAGGGAAATTACTTTACATACCCTTATAGTGTGCCTCATGAATAATATATATTAGTCTATTCCACTTTGCCTTATTACTCACCATCAAGCTAAAGAAGTTTGGAGCTTGGACTACAGAAGTTTATATCTCTTTTTCGGCAAAGATTTGGTGAATATATCCGCTAGTTGATTTTGAGTGTTGATGTAGTGGATTTGGAGAAAATTGTATTGAATTTGGTCCTGGATGAAATGATAGCCTATCTCCATATGTTTTGTGCGAGCGTGGAAGACCAGATTCATAGCAATCGACATTGCGGAGAGGTTATCACATAAGAGGTTGGTAGGATCTGGTTGTAGAGAGCTAAATTCAGCAAGGACGTTGTAGTTATAGTGTCGATGCCGCTGTCGCCAAGGCACGATACTCTGGTTCGGTGGACGTACGAGTCATGATGTGTTGCTTCTTGACTGTCCAAGAGATTGGAGTGGTAACTTGAAAAGTTACGTATCTCGTAGTTGAGTGCCAATTTTTTTAATCGCCAGCCCAATCGATGTCCTAGTATATGTGGAGTGTGAGATCACTTGGCTTCATGAGAATTCCATAATCCAAGGTGCCATGGAGGTAGCGAAGTATCCGCTTAAGAAGTTGATAGTGGTATGTTGTGGGGGAATGCATGTGTTGGCACAGGAAGTCTACCGCGAAGGAGATGTCAGGTTGCGTAATTGTAAGGTATTGGAGTGCTCCAATGAGTTACTGAAACTCAGTGGGATTATCCATCAAAGGGGAGGTGGGAGAGCCACTTTCGCGCTTGCAAGGTAAAGGCGTCGCCACCGCCTTGCAGTCGATCATGTTAGCATGAAGGAATATTTGAGTGAGGTAGCATTGTTGATCCAAGGAAATATAATCAGCTTGCCTAGTAACATCAATGCCAAGAAACTGAGATACCGGTCCCAGATGTTTGATTTGGAACTTAGAGAGCTAAGGCGAGTTGTGAGTGGTTCAATTGCTGCCATATCTTGTTCTGTAATGAAAATATCATCTACATAAAGGAGAATATATATGTGAGGGTTAGAGTTATGCGAGATGAGGAAAGATGGATCCATCTTGCTGATTTGAATCACTTCGTGGATGAAGAATGTAGAGATACGTGCAACCATTGTCTCGATGACTGTTTAAGTCCATACATGGATTCTTGAGTAGACAAAAATGATTTGGGAATTGATGATCAATGTAGCCCGGCGGTTGCTCGATATAAACTGTTTCAATAAGCTTACCATGTCGAAATGTGTTAGAGACATCAAATTGTAGGATGGGCCGCTTGTGATAGCAAGCAACCGTAAAAAGACACAGGACTAAATGTTTCGAAGTAATTTACACCTCATTCTTTATTATACCCTTGCACCAAAACTCGGGCATAATATTAGGCTACTATACCATCCAAGTTGTATTTAGTGGAATAAGTCCACCGACATCCAAGTATAGGTTGATCTGGTGGAGGTGGGACCACAACCTAAGTGCCATGTGCTTGCAAAGAAAAGAACTCCTCATTCATAGCAGACCATCTGTGAGCCTGCTCAACAGCTTGTGTGTATGCTGTAAGATCAGAGGAATGTTTGATTTGATGGAGGATATTGAGCTTCGTTATCAGTTTGTGGTTTCCAGTGCAACTATGTGTGATCATCTGGTAATGTGGTATGGGGGTTTCTGTTAGGATGGATGATAGTGTGTTTGGAGGGTGTATTGGTGGGGAAGGTTTGTGTGGTGGAGATGTATGATATGGTGTGGAGAAGGTTTTTAAACATGTACAACACTCATGTAATATTTACATGCAGAAACATGTGTATTATCATTTTCAGTATTTAAATGTTAAAGATCAAGGTCAAGGGGCTCGAAGGAGTTCAAGCTTTCTTGAATCTACCCAACACTTGGGGAACTCAAGCTCAACCGACAACAATGCCATTGGCGTCCGATCGGTAGTAAGGCCCTTGTGATCATTCACCATCCGGTATCGACAAGCTTCGAAAGAGATGCAATACCTCTAAGGCTCTCCTCCGAGGTGAGCAACTTTAGGACTCTCCCTTCGGGGCGAGCATCTCTAATACTCCCCTCTAAGGCGAGTAACTCTAAGACTCCCCTAGGGACAAACATCTTCAAGACTCCCCTCCGAGGAGAGCAACTATAAAACTCCCCACCGGGGAGAGCAGCTATAAGACTCCTCTCATGACAAACAACTCTAAGACTTCCCTACGAGGCGAGCAACTCTAAGACTCCCCTCTAGAGTGAGAATCTCCAAGACGATCCCCTCTGGAGCGAACAACTCTAAGACTCTTCCTCCTCTAAGACTCTTCCTCCGACAATCGACGTTTTCCTCCGACCATCCATCGGAACCTGACTTCCCCCTCGACAGAAAAACTCTAGAACAACAGATCCAGTAGAAAATGACAATAAAGATGACAAAGTCGAGCTTGAAAAGTGCCTAATAGGGAATATCATTAGCAAATTATGTGTTCAAGATTTATTTGATTTATAATTTCCGTGTCTTTATCGCAGTTGTCGCTATCAAGGAGCAAGAAAATTAGGGAACTTAATATGTAGACTAAAAAATGTTCTGCATGGATCTCGAGGTAATCTGAAGTCTGCTCCCGTCAAATTAGCTACCCTCGACTGACTGTTTCCATTGAATGAAGGACTCCGACAGGGAATTTTTTCCTCCGAACGGATGACTCTGACGGGGAACTTTTCCTTTCCGACAAAGGACTCTAACAGGGAACTTCTCCCTCCCGACGGAGGATACCAAGGAAGGACTTTTCTCCCCAACAAAGGATTCAAATGTGGGACTTTTCCCCTAACGGTGGATTCCTACGGAAGACATTTTAGTAGAACACAACATTACAAAAGACTGAAATATCATATACTACCTCACTTAAAGAAATTTTAATATTGTAATTAACTTTTTTTCCGTCTTGTCATCAATAAATAGAAGGGCCCTTTAATGTAACGGGGCTTCTAGGCTCCCCTTACTTGTAACCTCTACTTTTCTAGAATAAATTTGGTCCACGAGCCCGGGAATATCCTGATTAGCCCTTTGGGGGTAAGTCTTTCTCTTCTTCTCTTCCGCTTTCTCTCTCTTTCTCTCTCTCCCACACTCTATTCTTTGGGCACAGTCTACCGGACATATTGGAATTCAACAGGACTCAATCCAACCTACAACTCTCAAGATGCTATACATACCATGCAATTTTATCCATATATCTCATTCCCATCATCATTATCCTATGTCAAAATCTACCATGCACAACCAAGCTAAGACACCCTAGAACCATCACCTCATTTTCTTATACCATATATACCTATATATGTTGACCCCACCTCCCATATCACTACTACAATTTATCATATTGGCTTGCACCAACTACCATTCATCATGCATCACTCTAAGAATTTAGCCTTTGGTGCTAGACGATAGGAAGAAAGAATAAAGGAAGAATGCATTGATTAGACTCTCAAGATTAAGCTTTTTAGTGACCATCATTTTCATGCCTCTTACCCAACTAAAATAGGTGACGAGCTGCAAGCTAGAAAATGTTCCGGTGCAACGTAGGTAGGTGTAAGATTAAGAACTTAGAAGCACATATTACGGTGATGAAAACAATGGTGGAAGCTGAAAATAAGCTAGTGGCAAAGAAAAAGAGACAGAATGAGAAGAGGGTGAGGAGAGCAAGTGAAAGAGAGATGCAATAAGCAATTTATATTAATGATTTTTTTTTTTTAATCTTCATGCTGCATTTACTCTTCAAGTATTGATATCAATGAAAGTGTTCCTGTTTTTTTTCCTTCGTTTAATGTATTTATATTTGTGTCATAAATATAACTTATGTATGTTCATATCAAATGGTTGGATGTCTGTATATAATGCATTAATGTCATGCGATTAAATACTTGGAATACTTCTTTGCTTTTCTAATTCCTGAACAAAAAGAGCAAAACTTCCATGGAACCCACCAAAAATTAACAAATAACACTGTTGTAATGTTGATGCAGCCTACATCTTATGCAACTAAGTTCTTGTCTCAGGGAAAAAGATATATCTACCTTATCATTAAGTAGTCATCAGAGCTTTGTATTTACAGAAAATGTATGCAATATGCAGTTTGGTATGCCTGTTAAATTGTTCTCAGAATAAAATAAATATGGCATCTTGTAAGCAAGTATAGACTAAGCAGACATAATGAAAGGTGAAAAGTGCACAGATTATTCTAGCCTATTAACCTTGAACAAAAAATAAAAGTAAAATGAAACTAGAAGCAGTATTGAAGGGCCATTTTCTGTAAGTATAGAGCCTAATGCAAGAAAACAAACATAGCTCATACAATGGTTGAGGATGCTTCTCATTATATATAATTATACCTAAAGCCTATCCTTCAGCCTGAGTTAGTTTCATTACTGTGCACCACAACTTACAATAAAAGTCAGGTATAACCTTTTGTAAAGTTAAGGAAGTATAAACATGAAGAAAAAGTCGCTATACAATCCTCTATTAAATAAATCTTACATGGTACAGAAACTTTTTTTTTAATTTAATTTAGCATTTGAAATAGAGTGGGTGACAAGCATGCAATTCTTAAATTACTATACTTCTAATTGTGGTTCATTTACATACTTACCACACAATTCTTATATATTTACATATATAACACCTAAACTTTAATATTTACATGCATACCGCTCAAATCTTTTGCTGTGGATCCCTATCACGAGAACATAAAGACACCTTCCTTCACTGAAAACTGTTTTTCAGTTTTCCTTTTAGAAAAAAAAAAATATCTGTAATGTTGTTTTTCTCTAGTTCTTGTCAACGTCCCAGCTTTTTTTCAACGGTTTTGCCTAAAACCTTCACTATTTCCTTATTTGAACAGAAAAATGTCTCTCCTCTGCTTCGGCTATTGGGGAGAAAGTTGCAACGGGAGCATAGAGGAGGAATTCACGAGAAAGACAAAAATCAACAAGCTGCACATCTAAGAGTGATGGTAGACTGAAGGACACGGTTTGCATCTTATGTTCTTGAATTCGGTGAGATTACCAATCCCTTGTATTTTATTTGAGGAAGTTGATATATACTATCTATTTGGTGATAATTGATTATTGATTGCCTCTAGTAGTGTTCTAGAGAAGAATTTTGTGTGCCCATTAAATTAATTATTGGAGGTATTTAAGTGGCCTACGGTCCCGTTGTAGTTATTCTGTTCGAGAGGTATTCCACATTAAATTTTGGTGTTGTTTAGTTTTGTTATTTGTGTCATCAATTTCTTTGTGAGTGTGTGCTTGTGGTGTCATAGATTTTTGGCTTGATATTTCCAACAATTGGAGGTATGCACTTATTGTTTGGTTGGTAAACAACATATGGTAGCTTTTAAAATACTTTCCTCATCAGTCGAAAGGGAAACTGGAAAAAAAACTTAAGTGCTTCCATTCAGATAATGATGGTTAGTACAGGGGCTATTTGAGGAATACTGTTGAACTCATGGAATCAAACTTAAGAAGAAGAGCTAATAACTCCTCACCATAATGGAGTTGTTGATGAGAGGATGAACCGCACAATTAATGACAAGATTCATTGCATGTTATCTCTTTCAAAATTATCCAAGTCTTCTTAGAGAAAAGATATGAGATTGGCGGTTGAATTGATAAATCTTTCACCATCACTTAATTTGAATCAAAACATACCACTGAGGATTTCGACAGGGAAAGATGTATCATATGGACACTTGAAAGTTTTTGAATGTAGAGCATTTGTGCATATTCCTAGAGATGGGAGGCCTAAACTTGATAGTAAAGCAAGGCAATGCATCTTTATTGGGTACAATCATGAGAAATTTGGGTACAGATTTTGGATCTGACTAGCAAGAAGGTTATTAGAAGCAGAGATGCAATTTTTTTTTTTAAGACCAGACCACTATTGATTTTAATAAATCAATTGAGTCAAATTCTGACAATGAAGAACATGTTGTTTCAGGTATACCTCGTCCAATCATAGTGCATCCAGTTGATGATGATCTAATTGATAAGAACCTAGAAGAGGCAACAGTTGAAACTTTATTAAAGAGATCCAGTAAAGAGCAATAACATTCTAAGAGATATTCTACCAGTAAATTTGTGATGCTTACTTTCAGGGGAGAACTAGAGACTTATTTAGACGGCTTGCCACATGCGAGTAAAAAAGAATGGTTGAGTGTCATGAAAGATGAGATAAGATTCTTGCATGAGAACCACACTTATGATCTAGTTAAACTACCAAAGAGCACTGAAGCTTTAAAAAATAAATTGGTATTCATACTGAAGTATGAAGAGAATTGTTCATAGCCAAAATACAAAACAAGATTAGTTGTGAAGGGATTCAGTCAGACAAATGATGTTGATTTCGATGAAATTTTCTTATTGGTGGTGAAGATGAGTTAAATCCGAGTTGTAATAGAGCTAGTTTGAATTTGGAGGCAGTAGAACATGATGTAAAGGACAAGAAGATCTTATTTGCAAACTGAGAAAAAAATTATACGAGCTTAAGCAAGCTCCAAGGAAATTGTGCCAAAATTTTTATGGAAACAAATGGGCACAGTAAGACTACTTATCACCATTATATTTTTGTAAAGAAGTTTTCTGATAGTAATCTAGTGAATCTCTTGCTATATGTCGATGATATGTTGATTGTTAGTCATGAAGGGATTAAGATTGAGAAGCTCAAGAGAGAACTATGTAAATCTTTTGTCGTTATAGATTTGGGTCTGACAAAACAAATAGTTGGAATAAATATTAGGGGGATTTACATACATGCCACTCAAAACATCACCGAATAATTCTTATTAGAACATTTCTACCACTCACTTTCCATTTGTCCTCTTCGTCATAGAGAAAAATAAAATCCTCTCCTCTCCTTTCCCTGTGCTAAGGGAATAATCTGTCCTTGCCTGAGAGGTACAACTCAGTTTCTCTTGTTTGCATGAAGGTAAAAGGAGTATTTGGGTCTCCGATAGGATTCAGGCGAGGTAGATTTATACTGGATATTTCAATCTCTAAGAATGAGGGATTCCACTAGAGTTTAGATTGTTGAATTCCTCAGTACCTCTCGATATAGCCAATTATAGCATCTTAGGCAAGAATCCGATGTGTCTTTCTGAACTTGAGTATCTTCAGTCACTTGATCTCTTGGTGAATGATTTTATTGGTGATTTTATTTTTCTCCCTGATGGCAAAAACATATGTAAAGTACTGAAGTGGTAAAAATGTTCCATTAGGAACTAGTAGATGGTATTAAAGTAAGTATATACTATTAAGTGTAAACCATGTAATATAGAATGCTCTTAATGGTATGTATGTAAATCCCTCTAAATATTATTCATGATAGTAAGAAGAACAATCTATTGTTATCTTAGGAGAATTACATAGAGAAAGTTCTTGACAGATTTAATATGAGCAACGTGAAGTCAGTTGTATCTCCACTTACATGACAGTTTAAACTTAGCACTAAACAATATCCCACAAAGTGAGAATGAGAAGCAATAAATGAAAAACGTGTCATGCATCTGCAATGGGTAACTTGATGTATGCTATGGTATGTACGAGGCTAGAAATTTCCATGTTATTGGTATTGTTAGTCTGTTTCTTTCCAATCCAGGAAAAGAGCATTGGGCAGCAATTAAGTGAATTTTCAAGGATTTTAGAAGTTCTTTCAAGGTGTGTTTATGTTTTGGAAATGATAATCCGATTTTGGATGGTTACACAAATGCAAATATGATCTGTAATGTGGACTCAAAGAAGTCGACTCCGGGATATTTAGCTACTTTCATTGTGGCTTTATCAACTAATAAGGCTAAGTACACTGCGGTCACTGAAGCTTGCAAAGAAATCTTGTGGATGACAAAATTTCTTACGAAAATTGAGCCATAAACAAGATAGGTTTGTCTTATACTGTGATAGTCACATGCAAATCATCTCAATTAGAATTTCACATTCCACTCACGTTCGAAGCATATATTGATGTGAGGTATCATTGGATTCATTATGTGCTAGATTTGGGGGGCTTGAGAAGATACATACCGATGAGAAGATACATACCATGAAGATAAGTTTGCCTTCTGATATGAAAACTATTTGGTGACAGTTGATTATTGATTTCATCTAATAGTGCTTTAGAGTATAACTGTGTCATTAAATTAATTAATTGAGATGGTTAGGTGAACTACAGGTCCCATGATTTTTTACTCTTGAGTGAGGAGTTTTCCACATTAAAATTTGGTGTTGGTCAGTCCTGTTAATTTGTTTCATCAATTACGTTGTGTGCTTCTAATGTAGTAGGCTCTTAGTTTTGTTTTTCCCAACATCTTAAAAATCACAAAAAATACCAATATTATTAGCTTTTTACAAATGAAATACACTTTTTCATGCATATGCTTAAAAGACCAAGATGTTATTAATGTAAAATCAAATTTTAGGTGTTAGATATGTAAATACATGGGAATTGTGTGGTATCTATGTACATTTCCTTTAAAGTTGATAAAAATTATTTGAATGCATAGAAAAAAATCCTGATAACTTGAAGCACAACCTATTATTTCTAATTTATTCGCCTCAAATACAAAATGAATTAATTGCTTCCAACACCCATTACTTGAAGCATCAGCATGTTGGTGACGTCCTAAAAACTAACTGCTAAGTTGCTAGATTATCAATTATTCGAGAAAATATTCCGTGCAGTCATCAGGCTTACACCTTGACTGCACCCATCCGCACGTAATATATTTTTTTTCCAGCGGATTGACAGAACAAATTCAATTAGTAAATTTGAAGTTTTTAATATTTAACTTCAAAATCTCAATCTTCTCTCAGGAAAGAAACAAACTTCCCATTTTCCATTCAAAATCTCAATCTTATATTATATAATCTGAGCGTTATGTTTTCAGCCAAAAAAGAAGGAAAAGAAAAAGAAAAAGAAAAAAAAAGGCATCAGGCAGAAAATCGCTCAGTAATTAGTACAAATCTGAAAACAAATTAAGGTTATTTTCTGCTTCTCAACAACAATATATATACACAAAACCACAGAAAAGGAAAAAGACTTCTGAAGAACCAACCAAATCCACCTGTGAAAAAATGTCAAGTGCAACCCACTCTCCGTTTCAGCTTGCCAAAAATAAGTTCCACTCATCACGGCACAATTTGCAAGCACCAAGCTCCATCCACGTAATACTTCCTCATGTAAACCAGAAATAAGCAAAATGATGGCTTAGAAAGGCACAAGATAAGCTCATGAGGCTCATTCTAAATTCACAGTACCGGCTCAGATCTGTCAGTAGATAAACAATAAGTTGGAATCACAAATGATAAACTCAAGGATATCCTGGAAGAGAATGCGCGGATTCCATGGCAGAGAGGCTCGTTCCGGATTCACAATGTCGAAGATATGAATGACGGCTTGAAGACTGGCCAAGGTAGCCTGGGGAAGCATAACTAGGACTAGGATTATAATTAGAACCATGCCTGGAGATAAAAGAGGAAGAGATGGGATAACCCAATGAGTGAGCAGATGCAAGACTGGAAGCATGAGATCTGTAAGAGGAGGTAGCATTCCTGAGCTCTGCAGTGCTCCTGCTTGGGTGGATAGATGTCAAGTTGTTATAGGATCTTTGAGGGATAGGTGGGCGAGGAATGTTGGAGATGGAATGGGTTCTGGAGGTTAGCAGAGAGTGAGGCGGTGTGGAGCTGATTGGAATAGCTGCAGATGGAGAAGCTGCGACTGATGAGTGGAAGGATGAGCGAAATGATGATAGAATTGGAGAAGATGCAGCGGCAGGAGTAAACAGAGGAGTTGATTCGGAGGCAGGTGGGTTCATCATGGCCATCCTCGCATCACGTTTGCAAACAGGGCAGAATGTTCTCCAGGACGTAAGCCAAGCATCAACGCAGGATGCATGGAACTCTGCACATGCAAGAATGAAAGAAAATTAGAGAATAAGACATTACCATTAAATATAAGAAATGAAGACGAAAAAGTTGGATTGGTATTGATATTGAAGACAATAGCAGTTTATAAAAGACGATTTGCAGAGTACAATATAAAAATTTTCTATTTGTTTCTGCTCACTGTTGCCTAAGGTGTCAAAACATATGCTTTATAAATCCTTTTGAACTTATTCTACCCATATTATCTTAGGTCCACCCACCCATTTTTCTTCTTAATCCTTCAACACTAATTTTATTTAACCATCTAATGGATGTACTTTCTAGCCATTGCTATATATATATATATATATATATATATATATATATATATATATATATATATATATATATATATATATATATATATGTGTATGTATTTAAAAAGAATGGTCGGAAGCTATTATACGAGCCCCCAGCCACACTTATGTGCCTAATTATTCGAGGACCGCCCTCACTACCGGCAAACTGGCCAGAGGGGGACTCGAACCCATGACCTGAGGGGACTTACGACCTTCAAAGAGACTGCTCTACCAACAGATGCGCACATACACACAGTTAAAATGTGAATAGATGCGCACATACACACAATTAGTAAATTTGAAGTTTTTATATTTATATTTATTTATTCATATATACACACGCCCAAGCCACCTAAATTTATTTTCAATTTAGCTTCAATAGATGCTACTCCAACCATCTCCCAAATAAATCTGTTCCATAATCTAGAGGGCAACAAGAAATGGAAGAGAACGTACAAAGAAACAAGCACATCAATCAACCCAACTTACGTTCATGATGAGTAAAATTCTTAGTAGTATTCAATTAATCCCAACAAGCAGAACAAAACAATAAAATATATTCTCTATCCACCAGCAAAATAACGTGCACATATAATTACAAAATGAGTTAAACTTACTGTGACAGCATGGAAGAATTCTGAGTTTTTCTCCAACACTGTAGTCCTCCAAGCAAATAGCGCATGTTCTTGAAGTACAATTATCTTCCAGGACTGAGGTAAATATGAGACTTGGCATTGCTTTTACCAACTGGCTGCTCATTCCATGGAACTCTCTCACATTGAGAGGTCTAGGCTGATCTCGCCTCACCCGATGTCTACGTACAAAGAAGCATGTTGCAAGCACAGCAGACATGGCTAGTAGAGATATGAAAGAGATGGCCATGATCGACCATGCTGAATTTTCAAATGTTGGAATAATCCACAGCTCCATGTCGGTGCGACCTACATATTTCTTCAAAGTTTCACCAGCTGATTTAGAGATAAAAACTGCATATATGTGTATGCCAGCTGGAGTTCCTGCCACTGAGATATATATCCATGATCAGCATTAATATTAGAAGCTAAATGAGCTTGTTGGTTGCAGAATGTCATTCTCTTAAAAATAAGACAACAAAAACATAGATCACTCTAAAGACATGACAATACAGCTATGAATCGCACTTTACGTACCAAGATGAAATGCAAAATCAAATATCAGTTTTTAGTCGAGAAAAATGAGGGTGAAAGCAGGGTGACATGGAAAAACGTTAAAAGGTTATCAATATCAAAATTACTTTAGGAGCAAAGTATAAAGCTTGGTGAAATGGATTGTGAGGACTTCCCAGCAATCGTAACCTGCATTGGTTTAATGCATTTGAATTGAATATAAATGGATGCTTGCTTAAGTTCATGTTGGTAAGAACATTATAAAAATATTTTAACAGCAAAATAAAAAGGTTACATGTGGTTAGACCCTCTCATAGGAGTAAAACTTCAACATAAGTTTACCTCATGTGTTTCAGGCTCAGCTTTAATACCCTTTTGATCCACACTTTCTAACAAACAATAACACAGCCAACAGGCTGACTCTGATCAAGTAATTACTTGCAGAGAGTCTTGGCTATTTCTACCATGGTTGACCAAAGTTCAAGAGTTGGTGGCTCCCAAAATAGATCCACGTGATTGAGTACACGCTTGGTGCATAGCGCTTGATTATATTAAAAAAAGCGCTTGATTATATTAAAAAAAAGAATTTATGTTTAAGTGGAGTGAGGAACAATATAAAGAGAAACCATGGTTAACATATTTAAGAATACTGGGCTTAGTTCAACATTGAGTAATTGAAAATTTTATTGGTGTAGAAAATAACAAATGGTTACCCACTCACCAGGCTTTAGGTTTTAGATTGAAAAAGGGTTTGACCTCATTTATTTAGCTGAGGAGAAATCGAGTGATTTTTTCTGTAGTTCTTGGTTAATGAAAATTTGAGTTTTTATTTCTTGTGAAGAGAGGTGATGTGAGAAAAAGTAATTTCCCAAAAAAATTTTCTTCCCACTTTTAATTGGATTGAGTAGGGAATGGGCATTATAAAAATGCATTTGTTCACATTTTGTAGGTTAATCCCATTATTACCCTTTAGTTATATTGAAACCAAACAACCAACATTGAATTATGAAACACAACGCATTTCAATACCCTTTAGTTGCTTCAAGCTAAACATACCCTAAATGTTTAGTTCATCCATTAAGGCTTTGCATAATTAGTTAATCCACTAAGCAAATGATATAGGCAGATGAAATAGCATAATAAATTGAACAATGATTAAGTTAATTAAATTACCCTGTTTTAATTTTGAATTTTTAAAGGGTGACACTCTAGAAAGTGGATAAAAATTGTTCACCAATATAAGCCTTAGATTAAATATCCAATAGTCTTCTTTCAAATCTTGTGTCTTTCATAATTCATAATAATTAAAACTATTAAGATCAAGCTGAAACCATAATAACGGTAATAAAAATTAAACCATTTCATTTTTTCATGCCAAAAGACATGAACAAAAACCTAATTCATTATCTTATTCTACAAAATACTTGAGCAAATAATGTTCAAAGTAAAAAAAATCTCCATATCAACAATTTCAATAAAATCCATGATGCAATGAACATAATAAACAAAACTGCTATTAAACTTTATAAAGGGAATATTATTTAGTAAATTAATTAACATTGTATGATTCAGAAAATAATAAAGGGGCACAACTATTCACTTAATGTATCTTAGGAACGGTCCAATAAAGCAGCTTTCCAACTATTCCATGCACAGAATTGCTTCCGTGTCTACAAACAAAGCCCAGCATCCTTGAAACCTATATATTAATCACATCACAGCCACATACTATTTGAGGTTCACCTTATGAGTCCTCGTTCTCAATTAACTTCTAATGAAATAACAGGCGGTGTAAGATAGAGTTTTGAGTAAATTTCTTTGCGTAACATCTACCTCTAGTAGACCCTCTCCAAATTTAGTTTTATCAGCTCATAGTGATTTTCTACCAATTCATTATGAATGCTCAAATAATGTTACATTAGCGAACCAAACTCTGCAATCCATGATTTTTATAAAACATTTATAAACAACAAGAAACAATAGTTCCATATATGATTTTATTAAAGGATGAACAAGGAATACTAAATGAAAAACATGAGAATTATTCATAAAAACTTAGTGGTAAATTTGCTAAAGACAAGTTTAGAATATTTACTTGAAACTAAGGAGCCACTATCTTCATTGTCATACACAATAGCAGCCTTAAACCCAGCACTCTGTGCATTTCTAACTTTATCATCAAATGCGCATCCCCCTCTTATAATTAGCACAAACGGAGAAAGCTGGCCTTCAACGGCCTTATTTTTCAAGTTAGTACAGGCAGTAAGAGGATCAGCTAAATATAAGGTCCCACATTCACCAGATCCTTTAACAGATGGAGCTGCAGATGACAATAAATAAATCCTAATTAGGAAATTTAGCATCTTAATATTCTTATATAATGCAAATGTATATATTATAGCAGAGAAATAGAACCATACAGAAATTTAGATTGAATCAATCAATAAGTACAAAAGCATGACTTCTTCAAACTGAATATAGCAACAGGGAAACTTTTCTATACATCACATCGTAGAAGTTGGTGTGGCTTGCTCTGCAAATTCAAAATGATGATTTGCTCTTAGCTGTTTATCACTCCTTCCATGGGGATTTCTCACAACAGATTTTGGTCGTTCAGAAAGCACATCGCTTTTCCTCATTTATCCCATCAAGTCAATTTCCCGATAGGTTCTAGCCCACTTAACAACAAACATGCCAGTTCTTTAACATGAGAAAACGAAATTTTCCAAACTTAGTATATTAAAATGAAATTAACAAAAGAGTAACCTATTTTGGCTGTGCAAGCACTTCTCACCCTTCTGCATACATAAAATTCATTTCTATTTATCAAAATAAGTACAATTCAGATTATTCATTTTTATATACTAATCTTCTTAGGAATTCAACCCGTCCCCCATTCACAATGGTTAACGATAGCTTAAATAATGATATCCAAAGCTATTTAATCCATCTTTAACCATTGTGAATGAGAGAAAGGTTGAGCCCATGCTGAATGGAAGAGATCTATCTATCTATTTATCTATCTACCTGCCTACCTACCTATTATTTGGTTGGTTTCAAATATTTTAACATGATATAAATAAATCATGCGTGTTTGTTGTCCCACAAGTATGCAAAGGAGAAGAAATTTTTTAAAACAAAGCAACACAAAATTATAAGAACAAACTTGAGCAATTTTTTAAACATGCATAAATTTTATAGAAATGATAGAAGTTAATAAATGGGAAATATATTTGCTACCTAAGGTTTTATGATATGATCGAGATGCAGCAACAATGCAGGACTTCTGTCAGGGATAAACAATGGTTAATGAACACTCAACGTAGTTACCAAACTAAAAAGCTCATATTTTCTTGGATTCATTATACTGAGACGATTAAAATTTGTTGGATTCTCCTATTGAACCTAAAAGGCGGATATAAGTGCGTTGCCAATGGATGCATTGCAAAGTTTAAGTCAAAATTAAATTATGTGAACCTTTATTTGTCTCCATTTAGAACTTTCCCACTAAGAAAATAAATTCTCAAACCTAATTTAGTTTTAGTGTGCCATAGATATAAAAGAAGAAAAAAATAATTAAATTCTGGCATCGATAATATTGTGTAAAGAAGATAAATATTACATTTTTTTCTTCTGAAAGATATATATGCATATATATAGTATTTAGAAAACAAAAATATTTTCTTTTGGTTGCAAAATAATCGAAAAATATAAAGAATGCAAGTAAAATGTGATATAAATTACGACAAATAGAATGATTTAAAGAATTAACCAAGAATATAAAAATACATTTAGAGGAGTTCTATGCTCAAATAGTCTGTCTTCTAATTCCAAAATGATCACATTAGTATATATAGATTTCTAAATATAATACAATTCTAAATTGGGAGTTATAATAAAATTATCCAAGGACTCACTATTCAAAACTGGGATTAATACTTGATATTTCACAACTCTTTTCATAGCTCAAGCATGCATGATAATGCATTCATAAAAGTAAATTTATGCTTTAATTCTAACTATCATAATTCTATTCAACCCTTAAAATTCAAAGGTAAAGTATTAATGCTGTGGATGCCAATTAATAATTGAGATTATTTTTTAAATTAAACGCTGGGACTATAGTTCTAATAACCTATAACTTTTACATGGTGATGCAGATATATCAGCAAACTTTCTAATAACTGCTAATGGCTAATCAGCTTCATCGGTCATTAGAACCATGTGTCCTAATGAACTGTTCGTAAACCATTGTTGCTCCTAATCTTGGTACCCGATCTAAATCCCCTCCCTTGTTCATGGAAGAGTATATTGCCGCTCAGAATAGGTACTAACACATCCCCTTAACACGGATGTCTTTCATCACTTCTTCTTGGAAGAATTAATAGCATCTTAAAGTAGAATCACGACACCTTTTAGATGGTAATACAGATATAATATCAAAACTTTCTAATAACTATTAATGATTAATCAACTTCATGGGTCAGTTAAGAAAGAGAAGAGTATATTATTGCTTATAAAAATGAATCTAAAAAATATAAATTCATTATTTTTTTATGAGAAAAAGACAGTCGTCGAGAATATAAAGATTGTAAGGTTATTCCAAGAAAAAATTTAAAGACATAACATCGATTATTAATTCTGAATTTTAAGATGAGAAGTTGTAAGATAAAGAATGTAGTGAAATATTTTCATAAAATTAGATGGTATTATCTAAAAAACACAAATAAAAATATTTTATGAGTATACTTCAAGATTTCAAGATTTAGAATATTCATAAATAAGTCAACTCAATGTGGCATGAAGTAATAAATAGTATTAAGCAAGTGGCAAAAAATGTACTTGAAAATTAAAAAAAATAAATAAATAAAAATAGTTGGTTGTGGAATAATAATGTGCAAGAAAAGATAAAATAAAATAAGTTGTGTTATAAAAATTAGTTCAAATATAAAAACTTAGAAAACTGAAAAAAAATTGAAGGTGGTTCATAGAGAGCCTAAGAGAACAATTTGGGACGCTAAAATTTTTGTTTTTAGTAATATTTATAATAAATTAGATACTAATGAGGGTGAAAAAAAAATGTATAAACTAGCCAAACTAAGAAAAAATAAACAAATATTCAATTCAAGAAAAGTACATTAAAGATGAAAATACAAAGTGTTTTTATTAGAGAAAGATATTCAACATAGGTGAGCTATTTTGATAATATTTTCAATGAAGTTTCAAAAAATACGATCGACCTTAGTGATCTTAATATCGTTAATAATAATAAAATATTTTATTTTTACCGTCACATTAGTAAAAAAGAAGTTGATGAGGCTTTAAAGAAAACCAAGGGTGAAAAATCAGTTAAGTAAGAAATGAAATCATTAGGAGATTTGGGAATATCTTGGTTTACTAAACTATTTAATATTATTATAAAAACTAAAAATGATGTCTGAAGAGTGGAAAATAGTATTTTGGTCACAATTTTTAATATTAAAGGGGATGCAAAATAGTGTGCAAATTATAAAGGAACTAAAATTATGAAAAAGGAATAATTGAATATAGATTAAGACGTGACACAAAAGTTTCTCATAATCAATTTGGATTTATGTCGAGCAAGTCTACTATGGAGCTATACATTTATTGAGAGGTTTAATGGAAAAATATAGAGAGAGTAAGGAGGATTTACATATAACTTTTATTAATTTAGAAAAAGCTTACGAAAAATTCCAAGAGAAGTCCTTTGGAGAGTTCTAGAGTAGAAAAGTTTTGATATGACTTATATCAAAACATTAAAGATATGTATACTAGAGGTGTTACTTGTGTTCGAACGGGAGGATTGATCAGTTATTTTTCTATTTCAATTGGATTACATCAGGGATCGACTTTAAGCCCATATTTTTTGCTTTAGTTATTGATGCTCTTACTGAACATTTACAGGAGGATGTACCTTGGTGTATATTTTTCACTTATGATATCCTTCTTGTGGATAAGACTGGAGAAAGCGTTCAAGAATAACTTGAATCTTATGATATCCTTCTTGTGGATAAGACTGGAGAAAGCGTTCAAGAATAACTTGAATTATGGAAGTCTACATTAGATTCTAAAGGCTTTCATTTGAGTAGATCTAAAATTGAATACAATGAATGTAATTTTAGGAGTAGTAGCTCTAGTGGCAGAGTTGTAACTATGGATGATCAAATCATTAAAAGGTGTGAACGTATTAGATATCTCGTGTCTATTGTTCAGTGTGATGGTGATATGTGTGGGGATTTTATTAGTAGAATTCAATTTAGTTTATTGAAGTGGAGGAATGCATCGGGTCTATTGTGTGATGAAAAAGTATCGCTTAAACTTAAAGGAAAACTTTATAAGATGGTGGTTTCTATGGAGCAGAATGTTGGCCTTAAAAGAGAAGTATAAAACAAAGTTAAGTGTTGCTAAGATGAGAATGCTTAAGTGGATAAGCGGCTTGAAACTTAGAGACAAAATGCGAAATAAATATATCCATGATAGAGTTGGTGTAGCTCCATTGGAGAACATGGTTAGAGAGTCTTCTTAGATTGTCTTAGATGATTTACTCACATTAAACGTCGACCATTTGATGATCTAGTTAAGAGAGTAATCTTTTAGATTCAACTTATGTTAAAAAAGTTAATCTTAAAAAGACTTAGGTCATATTCCACAAAATAAGAATCTTAATCTATTAGAATTAAATGAAAATATGGCACTCAATGGGACGCAATGCAAAAAGGGGATTCATGTAGTTGATCCCACTTAGTGGGATAAAAGCTTGTTGTTATTGTTGTTGTTGTTGTTCTTGTTATTGTAACTTCATGGGTGATTTATTCCATGTCTCCAAATGAACTCTTTGTAATTATCCATAATTATTCATGACCTAGTTTACCCGATCTCAATATCTCCTCCCTTTTTCATGAAAGAGTATATTGTATCTTTTAATCAGTACAAGCATTAACCCTTAACAAGGATATGCCTCTCCCTTCTTCATGACGATGACCAATCAATGCATATCTTGATTGTAGATTTTCTTATCATCTAAACAACGTTAGCCCAACAATGACATCTTCAAATGATCCAAGGCACACACACACACACCAAGCGTTGGTAGCCCTACATGTCACACACACACACACACACAAATATATATTTATTGTGTCACGTCATTTATAACCTCATTTGTGATCAATGTGAATTCATTCTCAATGGATGGCAACACTAGTTTTTTTTAGTTTAGGCCAAAATATAATTAACAATCATTGATAAAAAAAGCTAGCAAGATGAATATTTGAATTTGATAAGAAACAAAAGATCTTTGAATAACAATAAATATTTGATGGATGAGAATGTTTTTGAATAAGCTTTCAAAGTTAACCGTAGGTATTTTTAAGAAAATAAATCTTAAATGATTTTAATTTCTTATGTCAAAAAAATTGTTCTTATAATTTCAAATATGACGGAAAAAAAATCAGAAAAATATGTTAAGAGATTTCCCCATAATTTTATCGAGAAATTTGAAATTCACATTTTTTATTCTTAAAATAATCAAAATTTTATCCATAACACCATTACCACTTGGGAATAGAAATTATTTATGCTTAAATGGATTTAAATCTGCATAAATGGAAGAATAAAAAAAGTAATGGACTTCTTGAATTTTAAGAATCTTTTCGAGGAAAGCCACACAGAACGATTAGTAAATAGTAAAAATGATGACCATTTTGAATTTAGAAACTACTCACACCAACAACTTCTACATATGAGGCATGCTAGAGCATTTCACTTGGAGATAAATAAGACTTTCAAGCACTTTGTCAATTTAAGTATAAGACTTTCCTGCACTGTCAATTGAAGTATGGTAAAAGATATAGCCACAATTTATCTTAAGGGTGACTAACAATGCAATGTTAAATATTTTCTGGTAAGCTAAGCCAGCTAATAATCATAAGGCTTAGTAGAAGTTCGTTAATTATATGGTCCACACTAGCATAAATCCTCATCAAGTAACATACACAGCTTTTAGTCATAGTGCAAAACCATGCAAGTTCACGGTTTATTTAGCCTTTCCACTAAAATTCCATGCATGTATAGCTAGCAGACATAGCTCGACGAATAAAAAATAACATAATCATCCGACAGACAATTTTATAATAGTTTTTGGAGCTCCTCAAGTTAAAACATAAAAACTCATTAGCTTGAAGTCAACACAATCAAGCCTACAAGAAAAACAAAACTAAAATAGAAATACAAGTTCAAGATATAAAGTATGAATGACTTACTTGATTTGAAAAAAAAGGTGGGGATGTGTTAATATAATTGTTTGCTAGTTTGTTTATTTATTTATTTAGGAAAAAATTTGCTTCCTATCATTCTCAAAATTTCCCCAATTATTATAATTTCTACATCATCTAAATGATAACACTATAAACTCAGCCATTAAAATGCACTCCACAAGCAGCGGCCACCATCCTTGCCAACATCAATAGCACAAATTTCAACCTTTCAAGCAAACTAGTCTGACCATTCATAACTGAATAAGAGCAAAATATTCTTTGTATTTATCTACAGCTCCTAGTATTATTATATAAATATGGGACTACAATGAATGCGGGGACAATTTTGCTTTCCATTTCACCAATATCAAAAAGCAACTTAATTGCTTCCTTCTCGATATACAATAATTTTTTCATGTACCAGAGCAAATGTCTCGCCACGCTATTTTCTAAGGTTTTGGGAGCTCATCTAGCTTCATCTCCCTCCCTCCCTCCTTCCAGTATCCACGTTTTAAATCTAAATGAATCTATCAGCTTCATCTTTCTTACCCCACTCTTCGACGCAAAGGCATTTCTCTGCTCAAATTAGGTGAAATCACCAATCCTCTTGACCTCAATTTTTTTTGTATGTCTAACATTAAAAAAAAAAATGTGCACAACTTAATGCCAACAACTACCCTAATAGGTGCAATCAAATCATGAAAATTTTCAAGGATACTATTATGCTAGATAAGTAGATGGTTCAAAATCAATGATAATGGTCAAATCTCCCTCAATCACATTACATCAATTGGATGCTCATACATCAAAAACTTACTGTTGCTCTTTATTCTAGCATTGTCATTGCTAATATGCCTGATTTACTCATCTAGATGAATGTGTGAAGATCCGGTTAACAATTAATGAGTGACTCCACTTCACAAATCGCTCAAGAATCATTCGATTAATAAGTGAACAATATAATTTCTTTATGAAATTAAACTAAGAGTCAATATTTGTAAACCAAATATGATAGCATAGCAATTGTCGGTTCTAAAATCATTCCTGAAGGCATCATTTTTTATATCCTCAATGTTCTATTATAAAACTATCAAGCCTTCAAAATAGCCATTTACACAAATTGGTTCCAACCAACCTCAATAATTTATATTCACCTCTATGCATGAAAAAAATCAATCTCAAAACTGAGGCCACTCATAAATATCACAATAATTAAGCAATTGGTCCAACAATTATATATATTATTACTTGTGGTAGAGAGAGAGATTGCTTCTTCAATTCTTCTCAAGATTGAGATCATAGTACTCAAAATCTATCAAATAGGGATGAACATCAAACTATCTCAAATAGAAGAGGTTAATCTCAGCAATCCAATATCGAATGCCAAGTTTACGGATAAGGACACTATGTTGCATAATGTTGGCATCACACATCACAATTACATTCCTTTGGCTTAAGATAAGCACAGAATTTTGCAAATAATTTGTATTTTGACTCAAAAGCAATGCAACACCTAGCTACTAAGCCCATCCAACTTCAACAAGAATCTGCATATCGAGGATCGGACTCTATCTCCAATGCTAGTGTCAAGGGCTTCTTCAAGCTTACCGAAAGCTCATTCATCAAAATATTATACATATTCCTCAGCTCTCCCACAATTTCCTCTCTATTCACAAACTCACTTCAAAAAATAATATTCCATCGCCTTCAATGCTAAAAAATACCATATTCAGATTTAAGCATATCAAACGCTTCTTAAAGGACCTTGTTGTATGGGATTGTACATTTTCAGCCATCGACGTCTCCATCTTGCTCACAAAATTTAGCTTTGTTATCTCAACAGTCCATGGAAGAGATATGGCAATGCCATCTTGGAGACCAGGTACTTTTATACCTTTGTTGCTAGTTGCACAATAACTTGAACTCGTGTCATTTAGCAAAGAATCACGAACTTCCTTTCTCTAAGTTAGATACCACAACATACAAATCACTTGAAGTGGTTCATTTTGATGTCTAGAGATCTTTGTCAAGTATTTCTACCCGAAGCTACAAATACTGTGTTTTTTGCACTGATAACTTCGCTAGATTTGTTAGACACTTCCAATGATACATAAACATGAGACAACTCAAAAAATCATTCAATTCAAAACAATGGTTGAGAAACAACTTAATACTTATATCACAACTTTCTTTTCAAATGGAGATAGAAATAGAATAACAATATCATTCATAATGTACTCTCAATTTGGTATTTCACAGCAATCTAGTTGTCCGTATACCCCAGAATAAAATACTGTTGAAAGAAAAAAAATGACATTATTGAAACAGTTTGAATGTTCTCACATAAAACAAAACTTGCTCACCATCTTTGGACTTAGCTTCTAAAAAACTATTTTCTAATCTCCATATTAGCATCTTTACAACAAACCAGAACGATATCCTCATCTCAAAGCCTTTGGTTCAAAGTGGTACCCTTAGTTATTATATTCCTAAATCACATTAGCCTCAAAATCACATTTGAATTTCACAGGCTAGGTCTCCTAGAAAAGCTACAAATATTATAACTCAATCACAAAGAAAATGATCAACTCTTGTTATGCCACCTACCATGTAAAATTTGATGAACCAATATCACTTCATCAAGTCCTTCCTCCTAACACTGAATCTCCTTAGCCATCAACACTCTCATGCTCGCTTTTGTTCCCATTTCCATCACTAACCTTACTTCCACTCAGCAATCCATCCTATCATCAACTTTCATTTCAACGATCTCTACTCATACACCATAAACAAATCTTATGAGCCGAGCTGTCCTTCCTGTTTCTCCTCCAACCAATCATCAGCACAACAATTCCAATCCCCGTCTCAATAAATATACACTTCCACCCTCCAATGACAGCAAAATTCAAAAAAAAAAAAAAAATCTTTTTTCTCCAGGATTTCATGCTTTATAAGCTCAAAGCACCTGGACACTTGTTCTGCCTTCCCCAAGGCAAAATGCTCTCTGCAGTAAGTGGATTTTTAAAATTAAACAAAACTCAAAAGAAAAGATTGCAAACTAGCCTCAAGATATATAAAGAAACATGATAAAAATTACAATGAAAAATTTAGCTCAAATACCAAAATGCCTACTATCATATTGCTCTTATATGTAACTATAAATAACTAGAAGCTCACGAATTAAAAGTATCCAACAACTTTCTTCAGGGCAAGTTGATAAGACAGTTCACATGGCTTAAACCCATGGCTTCAAAGATGCCCAATACCCTAACTATGTTTGCTTATTAAAGAATATCGTCTATAGTTCTTAAGAAGCTCCAAGGCAATGGCATGCAACTCTTTCAACTCACTTATAGCAACAAGATTTCCAATCTAGTGCTATCAATCCATCCTAAAGATCTACAATCATCAACAAACTTGCCTATCTATTCTCATCTATGTTGACAACATACTTCTCAATGGTAAGAATCAAGATGCAATTTAGTGCTTCTTCACAAACTCAATTGGAAGATTAATATGAAAAATCTTAGGACCATTTCTAACTTTCTCAGCATAAATGCGCTTCCCAAGTCATTTGATATTCTTCTCAATCAGTCAAAATACATAAAATTAATTTTACACAAATTCAAAATGTTTGAATGCAAACCTGTCTCCAATTCTCTTCCATCCAAAACTCCCTCCAATATGGACTCCTGTCAAAATATTTTCCTACATAGAATTCTATTGCCAACTAGTAGGTTTACTCTATTATATTATTATCACTCTCCTGAACATCTCCTTTAAGGCAAACAAAGATCTGCCAACATATGCATCAGCCTCTAAATTGCCATTTTCAAATAATAAAACATATACTTTGTTATAACAAAAGAGCCTCCACATATGAACTTCCAATTCAGATAGGGGGTCTCAAGTTATTTATTGTGAGGGAGATGCATCTGACAAGAAATCTACAAGTTATAGTGTTTATGTTGGCATGCTACTCTCTAGGTTTGTTAAAAAACAATCCATTATAGCCAAATTATCTATCAAAATAAAATATGGCGTGTTAGCCATGGCTATCATCCCTTACAATAAATAAACATCTTTATAGATACTCACCCTTGTGCTGATGATAACATTATTGTCATAGCTCGTCGCAATAACCCCATATTTTATGCTCGTACAACTCATATAAAGATTGACTATCATTTCATACATGAATGTATTCTTTCCAAAAAAATTATCATGTATCACACCTCTTTCAAAGTTAGACTGCAATCAATTTCACCAAAGTTCTTCGCAACAAGAGTTTTTACTCTGCTATGTGACATGCCATTGATCCCCAATCCAACCATCAACTTGAAGGGAAGTATTATAATACTAACAACACAGCCACTACAACTGCAATCCAAAAGTAACAACCACTATTCCTGACATCCAATAACAGCACAACAAATCTCAACCATTGAAGCAAAATAGATCCTCCCATCCATAGCTAAATCAAGGCAATACAGTCTTTGCATTTATCAAAAGCTACCAGTACAGTATTGTTGTATAAATATATTAAATGCCTGGTCATTTCTATTTTGTATTTCTCTTATCAAGGGCAACTTTACCTTCCTCCTATGTACGCTATTGTTTCTTCACTAGAAACATGTGAAAGTATGCATGAAAAGCAATATTTTAAATCATAGAAACTTGGCAATGCTAAAAACCAACCGATAGACAACTTATCAATATTATTTGGAGAGTTGTTTGATGAGAACCATGGCTGCAAAATCCTAAACTAGAAGAGAGTAGGATCTAATAGAATTCATTCCCGTTCATGCAAGGCACAAAAATATAGTTAAGTGGCCAGTGTGACAAGATCAACGAGGTTTCCAAATTTGATAATCATGAAAGAGGACAGAAATAGTTTGGTTTTTGTCCATTGAACAATAATCTCCACCCCAACACAAACATTCCAATACCCATCAGCAGCCACAATCCCTTAATGCCAACTTTTCAAGGATGGCTTTATGAATGCTACTCCAACAAATATTTAATCAAAGGATTAGTTGGATGGAAGCAGAAAATAGGCAGAAGACTTCAAAAGCAATGCAGAAAGATTTTGCTACAATTATGAAATTAATGCCAAAACAGTTTAAATTAAACAAAATCCTTAAGCTCAGACAAAGAAAGCATTGTTTCTGATTAGCTGCAATAAGAAAATGTTTATAGATTTTTTTATGCTACAAATGTTTGAGGTATTTGATTGATATGAGTTTAACTAAATGTAAATCAACCAAGTATTCAAAAGTGCTATTAACTCAGTTTCCTCAAATTTGTAAACAAATCAAATATCTAAAGCCTATATTTCTCCATGGCCTATCTTAATGATGTGAATAAATCATCTTATAGGCATGTATGAAAGGACTCATGACAACACATATTTCATTTTTAGCATGCAAGTCATATGTTCTTTCAATAATAGCTTCGATGGCACACAGTCTCCAGATTAGGTGGAGTTGACATCGTTTTTGTGGAGTGTGATTGCAATGTCGAGATTGACTTTAAAGAAATATTGAAGGATATAATTGCGCTCAAGGGAAGGGTCAAGGGAGACCACTCGGGCAGTATTCTTACAACAAAAGCCCATCATGCCACCAAAAAATTATAAATAAAGAAACATGTAATTCAGTTGTTCAAGTAAAACATGTGGTATGGTATCCCAACTCAATACATACCAAATTAAGCATTTGACTCAATCGGTTAGCCATACCGCATTCCACAAAAATGATGCCAACTAAGAATAATCAACAGCTCATTTTTCACTCAAATACTCCTTGTAAAAGGGAAAATAGGGAAACAACAGTGATATTTTTATTTTTCTAAGTGATATATCTTAAAAGCAACAGTATGGGAGGTGTTTATTGTAAAACAAAAGAAACAACAGCAAAAAGCTTTTTAAAATCTTCATATTGTTTTAGAAGTTTTTGAATTAAAGAAAGACATCAGTTTCATGAAGAGTTAGTAATATAGATCTTCTGCATTTTTTTTCAAAAACTTATGATACCACGCATGATGAGAATCCCTAATAGGTAACTAACTTTTTGTGCAGCTCATCCATCCAGGCAAAATAGAGACTTGAGCCCATACAACACAACAACATGATACACAATAAAACAGTATCAAGATTTAAAAGAGCAAATCAGAAACAATAATTAAAAAGCCATCTTTTAAAAGAAACAATTATGACCCTTTAAAGGCAAGGTACGAAGAAAGAAGAGTTAAGAGATGGATGAGGAAGCAGTTAGGCGAGGTGGTTTCAAGTTGGATCTAGCTTAGTTCATTTCACAGAACCTTTAGAAGGAAAGATACCGCAGAGCACAATAACTAAATCAAGCCAAAGTAAAGCATCATTCTTTCACTTAAAACAGCTAAAAAATGAACCCCCAAAATGATTTGATGGAGCATTACAGTTATTATGATTGCAACCCAGTCAACTGAATTTCAAAGATTGGAATTGCAGGTGACATTTGACTGATTTACATAAAGATTATTCAAAAGATAGTTGTGAAGTTTTTAACTGGTAAGCTTGATAATTAAAAGGGGTAGGTAATTTGAATTTCTAGTGCAGCCTTCTAAAACATGACTTATTGCAACATTTTCCTAAATAATTCTATTTTGTTCAAATTCATTGAGTTTTTTAAAATCAATGATTGAGAATAATAAACATAACTATTCTATTGAAATAAAGACTATTGCAAGTGAATGATAGTAATAATACACTCAAGTTCACTTTATTTGAATTAGCTCTACCTACAAATGTACTATCATTAGATCATATCAGATTTTACTTTTGTTTAAAATAGTGCAATATTAGGTGCATCTAGAGGCTCGCCTTAACACTTTTACAAAAGGTAGAAATAAAGCTTATCCCTCATTGTCCTTGGTTGAGGCAAATGTCTCACCCAAGCTAAGGAGCACCTTGAGATGCGCCTCGCCTCTAAAAATATCTAAAATCTTTTAGGCATTCATAATTTTTCTTAATAAAACAAAAAGTAATATCAATATATTTCACATATTAACCCTCGCACCTCACACACTAAATAAAAAAAGAAATAAAAAGAAAAGAAAACCATAAGAAATAAATGTAGTTTAAGTTCTAATTATCAACATAAGTATTAATTTAATTAATATTTTTATTGATGCTTATTCATAGAAAAATAGAAGATAATTTGGATTAAAGATAAAGAGCAATTAAAAAATGATGACGATAAAAAATTCATTATGCCGATTATTCTAATGAAAATTGATTGGATTGTGAGAGTAATAGGGGCTTTTAAATTTAAAAATTCAAAGATTGATGACTTATTATATTCTCGTTTAAGTGGGAGATAGTATGAAGGAGAGCGAGGAGACTTATGTTGAAATCAATTTAATTATTATGTTTTAATATTGTAATATTTGAATTTAACATCGTAGCTTAATTTGATGTTTAATGTTTGTATAACTTGTCTCAATTCATAATTTGATATTAGGATATTAATGTGTTACTTTAAATTTTACACAAGTTATAACTCTACTAGTTAAAATGTCATTATATTATCTTTTAAGGTGTTAATATGTTAGAATAGTAATATGTTATTTCTTGCTTAACAAATTTATATTTTATACAATATTTATTAATTTAAAAAAAAAAATTAAAATTTGATGCTTATGCATCAAAACATATTGAGTCTTATGCTTCACCTCACGAACAAAAGGAACCCAGTATCGAATTGCTCAATTTTAAACAATGTGTTTTACCACTAGAAACTTCTTCAACTTCTCCATGCAATTCAACAATATGTCTAAACATGTATGAAGAAATGAAATGCATATTACAATAATTTGAACTAACTATGTCTAACCAAGGACAAAAAAATACATTCATATAAGAAATTAGATTAAAATCAAGTCCTATGATTGTAGAACAACTCCAACAAGAAAAAGATAGAACAGCAAATGAATTGAGAAAATAAACTAAAACACAATGAAAATTACAGTAAAGCTTACCAAAATTGGCCTCAAGGTCATTAAATGACAGAGATACGTTCTTCCCAATCACCACTATATTTGCTCCAGCAAGCCTAACAAATGAATTAAGAACAAGACAAAAAAGTACCAAAAGGGTGGTTCCTCCTCCCATCGTATTCAGCAAACCCATCTCCAATTCAACAAATAAAACGTACAATTCCCGATCAAATGCAGTAAACAGAGAATTCGCAGACCTAAGTCCACTTTTAACCCTTCCCGTTCCTGCTGGATTCCTGGATAATATTTTGCAAATCAGAAAAGCAAAACGAACAAATTAAAAATAAAGCGCAATAGAACCTTAGAGTTGAAAGAGTATTCTCACATATAAAAAATCGAATTTTCAAGTACAATCAAGAGCAAAGGAGTAGAAAAACTTCATACCTGGCGACTTCGGATCGACCAAACTAGATAAACAGATAAGAGGATGGAGACATCGGCTTCCATGAGAAGGAGATTATAGGAGGAAAAGGAGAAGGGAACGGCCGGCGATGTTGTGATCCGGTGCCGAAGTTCCCAATAAGGGCTGGATTTCTTATCGGGTTTGTTTTGTATCCACCGGCCCGTTCGGCTCCTTAAAAACTACTCCTTTATTATCTGGAACACAAAAATTATGTTCGAATCATTTATATAAAGATTGATATATAAATATAGTTTTATATAAATATGTGCAAACGTAATAGCATGTTGGATGACAATTTCGTTGTAATTCCTCTCTGCCTCGAGTTTGAATCTCAATCAAGTCGAATTAGCGTATACAGGGACATATTTGTGTTCGGCTCGTTAACATACCGAATGATTCAAACACGAGTTTCTTAACGAGCAGAACACAAATTATTCGTCAATAACGATTTGATTTGACAACTATACTTTGAACCATCTTTTTTAAGTACAATCTTTAAGGGCCAAAAAAAAAAAAAAGAAAAAATCATATCCAATTAAAGTATTCATTCGAATAAGAATTATATTATATATTTTAAGAATGAATTTGGAAATCATTATTTTAAAATAAATACAATGGTTTTCGAATTCATTCTAAAGAAAATAAAATGATTGTTTTTTGATAGATTTTATTTTTTATTCATTCTATTTAAAAAATAAAATTTGACTCAAGATAATTATTTTCTTAAATATAAATAATATTATCATCACATACATTTAAAGCGAAGATATTGATAATTCGTCATATTAATCATGCAGTATTTTTCAACATTAAAAACGGAAGGATGTTGTATTTGACTTCTCACTTTATGCTTATCAACAAGTTACAACAGTATAACGGTGCATCTAGAACAGCAGTATGGTAAAATTGTGTTTTGTCTGTCTTTTCAAAAAATTACGGTGGAAAACTGTATTTTGTAATCTGATCTAGCTGAGTGTGGTGACTGCTAAAAAGCTACGGCCTATTTAAAAATAATAATAATAATAATAATTTGTAATACTCATTGCAGATTTTTAAGCAGCAGCTTCTTCTACAACCGCTTCACAGATGTTCATGTTGCCCTAAAGAGGCCCCAAATTAGATCACATGATAACAATAGTATACATGGGATAGTTGATTTCACCTAATCATTACATTCTTCATGTTATAATTCATTTCTTTTATTATATTTTTCCATCAAATAAAGCACTTGAAAATGATTTTCTTTATAACGGTGGTGATTTATCAAGGCTAACACGAACAAAATTATCTAATAAATATCTCGATACAAAATCGTACTTTTTTTTCTATTTACTTAAATACAAAATGAAATTAGGCATGAAATACAAAGGCATTTTACTTGCTCTGTTTTACTTTGGATTGATTGAATTGTTGCACTAAGGAAATTTCCAACAAATCGGCAGAATATATTGCCTAAATTTCCTACTGATCAAAGTTCTGAATAAAATAAAACCCTATAATTTAATAATCCTTAAGGAGTAAGAGAAAGCAAACTAAGGGTGCATTTGGGGCAACGGTGCGACACAGTACTGCAGTTTTGCCCGTTTGAATAAACTGTATTCTGACAGTTTTTTCAAAAAACTGCCGCTAAAATCTGCAATTTTCCACCGGTCCTAGCTAGGTGTGATGATAACTTTCTAACTGCGGTCTGACTTTTTCAAAAAAAAAAAAGAAGAAGAAAACTATAATAGCCACCATAATTTTTTGAAACATCATATTATTCATCAGCATCACTGCTGTTTCTTAGGGTCTGTTTGGTTCAGCGTTTATCGGTGCGGCGCTTTACCACACCGTGAATATTTCGCAACTTCGGGGCGAGTGGATGAGATTCGCGGCTGTTTGCCGCGAAGTTGCGTGAAAGCGGACCGCGGGATAAACCCCGCGGCCACGACTTTCAATCGGCTTCGAGTTTTTTTTTTCCTATCCTTGCCCTTGCTCCGCTGCGTTGCCCCCTCCCGAACTCCTTTGCTGCCCTAGAGGTTCTCGCGCCCCAAAGTCGTTTTCTCATCTTCTTCCTCGATCGCGAACGAATCCAAGGTAACTTCTTTCGATCTAAGTACTCTATCGAAGCCCCGTCCCCCTCTCCTTCTCTATTTCTCGTTTCTTCCATCTCGTTCTCTGGATCTTTCTTTATTGATGAACGGGTCGTAGCACAAAGTAGGTGCAGCTAGGGAGATGATCTTGTGAAAAATGGAAAATCGCAGTTAAGCTTTGGAAAATCGCAGTTAGGATGTTGCTTAGAAATTTTTTTTACATGACCAAAATGCCTCTCAAGAGGAGCAAAATGAAAAAAATGAAGTGTTCTGGCTTACTGGTAAAGTTCAATCTGTATGTTATTTTGCATATACCCTCACTCTCCATGGCTTTCTGTATTTCGATGCATAAGGATTGTAATTTATAATTGTTTTAGCTTTTGTAATCGTAAGTTTATCTATTTGAGGTCGGATTAACAGAGAATGGAATTACTATACATTGGTTTATGTTGCATAATGAACAAAATGAATAGCATTGCATATGTATAAAGTTGCATTAGAATTGTTTTAGCATTGTTTTGGCATTGTTTTGGTGACCAATTTGTGGTCGGATTAACAGAGAATGGAATTATTATGCGCTACCTTTGGCCTCATATAACAAAGAATGGAATTAGCTTTGGCATCATATTAGCTTTGGCCTCATAAAGCTAATTATTATAAACAGAGCAGTTTGGAATTCATAGTAGCTTTTATTGGAATTCCATAAACAGGGCCTTAATGTAGGAATTTTTATGCAGTTACATACTTTGCTTTGGTTAACAGAGAATGGGGTTAATGTAGTTAACGTACTTTGTCTGCATCCAGAAAAATTAGTTTGGAATATGTACTTATGTTCATTGTGAATGTTCAGGTTTCCAATATAGGGCCAAGTGCAATATTTTAAGACAAACTCTCACATTACATGTGAAAGGAATATAAGCTCCATCTTAACTCCTGCAGAAAGCTAATAAGCCTGCCTTTCTTTACAATAGCCACCACTAGTATCATTTCTTGACCTTTTACCCACTTCAACTTTATTGTCACATATGCCGATATGCACCTTAAATTCAGTACAGTGTATTCATCAAATGATACTCTCAGTTTTCTAAAGTATAAGCTACACACATATGCATTGTATATTTAAACGGCTGCCTATTATCAGTTAGTTAACCACTATCTCATTATTTTTCTGAGTTCAATTTCAACATAATCACTTAAAACATATTCTGCCTTGTTCTTTCTTTTTCTCTTTCTGTAGTAGTTTGGATATCTATTCCTTGCTTACCTGATTCTATTATAATGCTTATTCAGTTTTCATTCAATGGATATCTATTCCTTGCATTTACAATTGAAGCATTTGACAGTTGAGTGCGGCATACATGTATAGAAGAAAAAATAAAAAGGGATCCACTTGCTTCTTATTCTATGTAACTTCTTTTTTTCGGGACATGTATGAATTCAAAGTTATGTAACTTCTTTTTTTCGGCTGTAATAAAATTTGTTGTACCCTTTCTGTGGATGTAGGTCAGCTTGACCTCTTCCGTGATTCCCTCCATCGAGACTTCTTCACAGCATTGAGCAAAAAGCGATGAGTAAAATACATACGATATTATTATAACCGTCGCACCATATGATTTTATCTAGAACATTTTAAATTTATTCTATCTACGAGCACTACTGTTTAGTTTCATTCCAGCTATGATTTTGTTTGGACAAGTTATATCGATTTGAAGTAATGTTTAAGTTATTTCTTTTCCCAATATAATTCATTTATGCGCTTTTTTTAGTCCGTATTATGATTTCTATGGACCTTAACTTGATTTAAATAAAAGGTACAATTTACATAGTTATGGACCCGGAGGAAGTTCGACGACGAAGGCGAAATGCAGCGGTGAATATACTACTTCAATACTATAATACGTACGTCGATCGTGAGCCATATTACACGACATACTTTTTTAGATATAAAAAATTTTAATACTTTTAAAATATATAGATATATAAAAATATGTAGATATAAAGCTTCTAATATCTTTAACCAACATAAAGCTTCTAAATATTTCATTTTATTAATTTGAACAATATATTTAACCACAAATGACGCTTAGATTTTTAAAAATAAAATTTATATTTATTAGTTTGAATATTCAAAACATAAAATTTTAAAAAAAAATTGCATATGCAAATCCTGTATATCATATAAATAAATCGAAATTTTCAAATAGTTTTAATAAACGAGGCGATCGATCATTTTTACGAGAAAAAGCTGCCATTGCTTGCTTTTCCCACAGCTGCAACCAAACAGACAGCCAACTTCCCCGCAGCTGCAAAGCTAAAAAGCTGCAACCGAACCAAACAGACCCTTAATAAGTTGTAGCGACCCCAACAGACCCTAAGTAAATGTCACAAATGAAGAAATAGACTATAGACACCGGGTATGAGTTGTTAGATTCATGTTTGTTATATAATATTCAATCAAAATGTGCTTTGTAATAGATAAAAAGTACGATATATTTGAGAATCAACCACAATATCATAAGGGTATTGTTACTTATACATTGATAAAATAATATTTATTTTATTAGTAGATGATACAATATGGCTATTAAGATGTGCTTTGTTAGCTATCTTGGTCTTCGTATTCTCTTACAAAAATTTGGCTTAGAAACGACAAAGAAATTCATTAAAAATCTATAAATAAAAGTTTAACCTGCACTATTAAACATTTTTATTTATGAAGGCGTTATAAGTAGGGCTGTCAAAAAAACTCGTTGTTCGTGAACAGTTCGTGTTCGGTTCGCCAAGAAGTTCGTGTTCGATTCGTTCGATAAGCAAACGAGACAAACACAAACAATTTTTTTCGTTCGGCTTGTTAAACAAACCAAACACGAACAATGATGTTTTCGTTCGTGTTCGGTTCATTATTGTTCGAAATATAAAATAATTTAAATAATTATATATAAAAAATTAATGATATTTTAAAAATAATTATATATTATAAAAATTTATCATAATTTAAATAATTAAACTTCTATAAATTATAATATATTATAAATTATTAAAAACAATGATAATATTATAGTATTGATTATATTAATATAAATATTATAATATTATAATTAGTATACTATACTATATATTAAAATAAAATCCTAAACAAAACCCTAAACTCCTTATTTAGTTTGCTTCATTTTGAGGAATTATAGATTATCTGATGTGTACGGAATACCTGATTAATTTGCTTCATTTTGAGGAAGTATGCTATCAAATCTAGGGCTGTAAAAAAAGCTTGTTGTTCGCGAACAGTTCGTGTTCGGTTCGCAGGAAGTTCGTGTTTGATTCGTTCGATAAGCAAACGAGACGAACACAAACAATTTTTTTTCGTTCAGTTTGTTAAACGAACCAAACATGAACAGTGATGTGTTCGAACATTTCAAACACGAACACTAGCTCTGTTCGTTCGTGTTCGGTTTGTTTACACCCCTAGTTATAAGCTTGATTTATAAAATGTCTTCATCGCATTATAAAGTATGATTAAATTTAATTCGCATGTTTTCTTTCTTATTTTTAAGAGATTTGCAAGTTTGAAAATAAAAGTTGAAGCTAATGGGCATAATCCTAGTCAGTCATTACAAGCTATGACATCATACTATCTTGTAGTCTGTTAGTTTGATAGCTTAGGTGATTAGATGAGTGTATGTCTATTATTAGAGTTGATGAAGGAGATATATATTTTTAGATATTGTAGAGATTGAAACCACCATTTTTTAAGGGTGCAATGGAGCTCCAAAATAATAAAAGATTGTTTAGTTGAGGATAAAGATGATCTTTGATAGCATGCAATGTCTAGGTAATCAGAACTCATCATTTTTGTATTTTTTTTAAATTTGATTAGAGCGTTAATGTTTAGGTTAGTAGAGAGCCAAATTTTAAGGCAAATTTACTACATTGATTACTTGGAATGAGTTTGTAAACACTTTTAGAGAGTGATTCGTTCATCCATCCACCAGACAACATATGTAGGAGACTTTCGTGAGGTTAATGTAGGGGGGCAAGACTGTTATGTAATAAGAGACTATATTTAGTACCTTAGTCAGATATGCACTATAATTAGTTTGTAATGTGGAGGAGAACTAGTTTTATTTAGAAGGACTCAAGATAATTTAATGCATCCATTAGTTCAATCGAGGATTTAGAGTTTCTTCAGAGTTAATAGAAAAAACAAAATATAAGAAAAATATATCGATATATCAATAAAAATTGGATAAAAGTAGAATAAGATTTGGTGGAGAGATATTAAAGAGCGATTTTACTAAAAAAAAAAGTTCGTTTGAACATTGATATTTTAAGAAAGGTTTTGTAATATTTACTAGTAACATGTTAGCTTGCGCAAGTTGTGGGAAAATGCATTCAGGACATTATTACTAAATTATTGGTTATTTTTTTAGATGTGAGCATTTTGGAAATAAAATAGTAGATTGCTCCTCATAAGAGACCTGAGAAAATGTTAGACTTCGTATTGGATCATTCAAGGCAGGCATGGATTCAACTGCACCATTTAAAACATACAATGTAGGTTTTACAACTAAAGTAGGACGTAGGGCTATGGTTTTGAAGTCTAATGAAATTTAGACGAAGCAGACTTCTTTGTGGATGCCTACTCCAGTCCAAGCCAAAATTTATAATTTTACTAAATAGAAAATAAATAATGCATCTGATATGGTGACAAGTATAGCTTTTATTTCTAATCAATCATATAGTATTCTTTTAATTCTAGTGCTAATTATTCATTTATAGATGGGAAATTATGTTCTTAATTGGATTTATCTTCTATTATATTACAATTATTATAATACATATTAGAGATTCGTTGATAGCTAGAAATGTGTGTGCGTGTAATATTGAGATCTCTGTTAAAATGTTAGAATTTAAATGAATAATAGTATCTTTTATTAAATTTGATGTGATTGTAGGAATGGATTGACTTAGTAAATATGGTGTTTATATTAATTGCAAAATGAAGAGATTGACATTGCATTTGAATGATGAAAAAATTTACTTTCAAGCTATTAGAGAAATATTATCATTAATGATATTAACATTATATATTAGTAAGATGTGAAAGAAGGAAAACATTGTATACCTTGCACATGTAAATGATAGTAAACCTCACTCTCACTTGACAAGGTTTATGTAGTGAATGAATTTTGTAATATGTTTTCTAAAGAATTAGTGAATTTTCCACCTAATAAAAAAAAATTAAATTGAGGTGTTGCCTGATACATCTCCTATAGCTAAGGCTCCTCATTAGATATCATAATGATAATTTGTATTGATTATAAGGAGTTAAATAAGGTGGCTATTAAACAAAAATATTCATTATCAAGAATTGATGATTTGTTTGATCAGTTGGTAGCTACATATATATTCTAAAAAATAGATCTAACATCAGTATATCATTAATTGAATGTGAAAAAGAATAATGTAGAAAAGAGAATATTCATTATACAGTTTCTTCATATACCTTTTGAAATAGCTAATGCGGCCAAATTATTCATAAATTTGATAGATCTAAGTATTTAAATCATAATTATAACAATTTATAGTTGTGATCATTGATGATATATTATTGTATTAAAGAACGAACATGTTGTTTATCTGAGATTAATACTAAGACACTAAAGAAATTATTATCTGCTACATTTTTAAAATGTAAGTTTTCGTTAAGAAGTGTATCATTTATGAATCATATAATCAATAAAAATTTAATATTAATGACCCTCGTAAATTTTAAGATGTTAGTAAATGACCTGGACTTATAAATGCATTTGAACTGTATAGCTTTCTTAATATGATAGGTCATTATATAAATTTTTTAAAATCTTTTTCTAAACTTACATTTCTTTTGACTACATTGGCATAGAAAAAAAGGCTATTTGAGTCTGATGTCAAAATGTGAAGAAAGTATGAGAAGTTGAAAAAGTACTTAGTGACAAAACATATTTTAACAATTTTATTTGGTACTGAAAAAATTTAAGTATTTAGTGATGTATATTTAAAGAGTCTAAATTATGTTTTAGTCCAACATGGAAAATTAATGGCATATCCTTGATTTTAATGAAAGTTGGGAGAATCATATTCCACTGACTAAATTCACTTCTAAAAAAACTTTCATTCTTACAACAGCACCTTATGAAACTTTATATGGTTAAATACATAGAACAACATTAAAGTGCATAGAATTAGGAGAAAAAAGGCTTTTGGGTCTAGAAGTAATAATCAATGCTAATAAAAAATTCAAACTTATTATTGATAGATTAAATTCAACAAAAGACAAAAAAATGAAGTACTATGATGCAAAATATCATGAAGTAGAGTTTAATATTGGTGACTTTGTGTTTGCAAAGTTCAACCCAATAAAAGGAGTGTACAGAGTTTGTATAGAAGAAAAACACAAACTTAGACATGTTAGTTCTCTTGAAGTAAAAACTAAAGTGGAGAAAAGTAAATGTATAATGGGAGATAACATATTTAATAATCATAATGTAATTATTATTTTTTAAGGAAATGGGTAAAAGATACAAAAAGTAGAGTACTAAAAATTTAATTGCAATTGTAGCCTAGTTCGTTTATAGAGAAGAACTTTATCATATATTACATAATGATGTGAAACAAAGAAGGAACAAACAAATTATAATGTTGAAAGTTTAATAGAAATATAGATTAAAAAGCGAAGCTTCATGAGCGAAGATACTACACATTGACTAAATTGCAAGCATTAAAATATCAATAACAACATTAAGTTTGAGAGATTATAATCGCTTATAGTACGGTGCATTCAAGAATCAACCACTATACTCTTGAGGGCATAATTATTTATATATTTTTATAAAAATATATATTAATATTTGATGCTTCAATATGTCTATAAAATAAAATTTTCATATGCATTTTCGTCTCCAAATTTTTTTCAAAAATAATTAACTAAGGAAAAATAAAAATTTTCCTTAAAAAATTATATGTGACAGTTTAACCTATAACTTTCAAATTTTTTTTATGAAATCATTATAAACTCAATTAAAAAATTGTCCTCTTCACATTATAGAGCATGAGGAACTTTCATTAACTTGATTTTTTTATGAGAAATGTAAGTATGATAATAAACAGTTAATTATTTAATTACAATTTCCTAAGATATATATATATATATATATATATATATATATATATATATATATATATATATATATATATATATATATATATATATATATATATATATATGTAAAAAAAATTTAATTTTATGAGACATCAGTTTTAAAAATTATTTTCACAAATGTCCTATATATAAAGAGTTGTTTTATGGTTATTTTTTAAGATTTTTGGTGCTCCAATGTAAAGATATAAAATGATTTTGAGAACTTCATAAGTAAAGCGATATAATGCTCATAATTGCAACTAATCTTGTGGCACACCCTTTTATATTGATTCCATCAAACGCTTATTTTATTTAAAATTATGGTTGTATTAGTCCAATTTGAGTTCAGCTCATTAGCTAACCAAATGAACTTTATCGAGTCTATTAATGAGCCACGTCGTGTTAACTGTGCAAGAATTATCAAGCCTATTAATACATAGTCCATTAAGTTTAAAATGAGATTTTAAATGAATAAACTATCAAATAAACAAAGATTTTAACAAGAACAAATAAGTATTTCATGTGCATTGATGTGTTTCAAATGTGCATTATGTTATTTTTATATTATTTATGCCATTTGTATACTTTTTCATGGTATTTATAGTTGTATATGCAATGTACAAGTAATTAGCAACTTGAGGAACCAAAAAATTGAATTGTGCCTAAAATTGAATAGGTGCCCCAGCGCCACTTATGGGTGCCTAGTCACCCAGACACCCGGATGTAATGAGCCAAGAGTTTTAGCCACCATTCGTGGGGTACCCAAGAGCCCAAATCCAAGGAGCGCACAAATGCCACTCATGGGTTCCAATGTGCCTATATTAACCGGGTGCTTATGCGCCCATTTTGGGCCCCCAAGTGCCCTTTTGCACAGATTATAATTTAGATGTCTCAATTAGTGTCATTTCAAGATGAGAAGAATAAATTGGAATAGACAAATAATTTCTCACTCTCACCAATGCTTTTGATGCCTCTTCAATGCTCTTTAGTAAATCTCTGGTGTGCCTAAAGTCAAAATAGTGAGAGGGTTTCATGAGGATTTGTGAGAGGAGTTATTAGAAAAGTTATCTTATAATTTATATTATATGTGGTTCTGCTCTTACAAAGAAGAAAGAAGACAGGTGGAAGCATAAGGGGTGTACTCTAACAGTTTTATAATTTCTAAACTCTTATATTTACTTTGTTTAATGAATGAAATGTTTATTTTGTTGTTTGATGGTATAAGTAGTGAATATATATCATTTTCTCCTTTGAATTGTTAATTTAGGAGTCTTGTATTTAACTTTAACATTGCGAATAAATTGAAATTACATAGTGGTGATGCTTTAACCTTCTACTCTTGTTGACTCTCAATCTTACCAGTTAATGTGTTAAATGTGTTGTGATTGAGTCATGTGGCAGCAGGCTAGAGGAACAAACATGTTAACTTACACTTACTTGGAAAAAAATGGATATATTTCTAGGTTAGTGTAATCGTGAAGGGGAATATGGATTCCTGAAAAATCATTTGATTTATTGAACTATACCAATTTGATTTCCAAACCTTCTTAGATGTCTGAGGATGATATCAGCTTTTGATTGTCACCCATAATTTTATCACACAGTTAAACCTAGATTATTAAGATCCATTTCAAGCGATAATTATTCATCGATGGAAAATCTCACATTTTCAATTAACTTTATGTAGTTTTAAGTTTTTGTAAATATTAGAAATAATAGATTTATAATATCCAAAAAATTTAAACACTTTGAGCTAGACTTAAAGCCAGTAGGCTGAAACATTTCCTATTTGAAAAATTAATTCATTCTTTGTGGGATCAATATCTAGACTCATAATCCTTATATTAATTTATTAACACATATACATGTGTGATTTTTGTTGCTTCACATCATTTCAAACATCAAGTTTAGCATCATTATCTAGGAATTATGTTGAATATCTATTTTTAGGAAAATTTTAGTTAAATACTTGGAGTTTAGACTTAATGCTTATGTTTTTTACTGTATTTCTTTGTTATTTATTGTATTATGTACAAAAATTCAAAGAAATTGTGCTTACTTGTTTTTATGTTCTGAAGTATTTTTGCTTTATTGCATTTTTGTGAATGTGAATTTGTTTGTGGCTTTTCTTTGTGATTTTAGCACATAAAATTTCTTAGCTTTTGTTTCTAAAAAAATTATTTGTTTTGATCTATTTGATCTTGTATTTTGGGGTCCCTGGTTAGTCATAGGTTTATATGTGTAAAATTTCGTCTATTGAACTAGCTCCTCATGACCCTAAACTTGAAAGAACCGTTAGAAACAAAAAAACATAAAACCTAAAAAAATTCAAAAATAATCTAGGAGTAATAACAAACTTACCTAAAGAAGATAATAATGTACCTTGGCTAAATTTCATGCCATAACCACTTAGGGGGTATTCATTCAGTAAAGAAAATTCATTTAGAGTATCAATAATTCTGTCGTAGAAACCAACTCTTTTAAATTCAAAACAACTATCATCCAATTGTTTCAGAAATATTAGTTTATGAGATCACCTAAAGAAGATCCCAACCTTCACTTAACTAGTTTCTTAGAATTATGTACTACATTGATGTATAATTTTGTTTCTAACAAGGACATTATACTAAGACTTTTTCTTATCTCACTTATGGATAATTTCAAGATGTGGCTAAACTTCTTAGCGCCAAGTTCAATTATCACATTAAACAATCTAGCTCAAAAACTCATGACCAAGTACTTCCCTCCATCCAAAATTGCCAAACTTAGAAATAATATCATATCATTTACCCTATTAGATGGAGAGTCAATTTATGGAACTTGGGATAGATTCAAAGAATTGTTTAGAAAGTTCCAATAACATGCCCTACCAACTAGCTTACTCAAATTTCTTATAATGGTTTGGTGGGATCCTTAAGGTCAATCATAAATGTTGTATTTGGGGTTCCTTAAGTCAAAACTACTTGAGGAGGCTTGTGCATTAATTTAGGAGATGGTTACCAAAAATTTCCAATGGCCTGCTCAGAGAGTGAACCCTATAAAGGTAGTCAGTGTGCTTGTCAAAGGTGTTTTAGCTATCCTGACTTCACAAGTTACTATCATTTCTAAGAAACTAGATAACTTATGGTTGAATTCATTACAAGGATTCCTATAAATAGATGATATAACTTATGAACCAATAAGAGATTCTAACATACTCCTTTGGAGACCCTCAATGCATAAGAAACAGACCCAATAACCCATATTCCAATACATATAACATAGACTGGAGAAAACACCCTCATTTTAATTAGAATAATAACAATTAAAGTGTAGAAAACCAACAGTGGGGTAATAATTAACACAACCCTATAATAAACTAGAAAAAACTTCACATTAGTAATCTGAGATTGACTTACCTGCCCAGATTCACTTCAAATTCTCAATTCAAAGAGAGGAGCTTATCCTTGCAAGTAATTGTATTATGAATGAGGAATAAATTGAAATTTCAAGCTACATCTATAAGAAATACTAAGAATCAATTATGGCAAATAACAAATTCTTTGAGTAACAATCATCAAGGGATGTTACCTAGTAGCACAGAAATGAATTCTAAAGAGAAGGGAATGAGAAATGGAAATTCATTCAATTAAGAAGTGGGATGGAGTTCGAAGAAAATTTTAGGAAGGAGCCTAGTGTAGAAGAAAATTAACCTTGACCCTGAAAATTTTAATAAAAAACCCATCCAATACTTTAAAAAAATCTGACTCACCTCCTAGGAACGAACAAGAGAGACCACTGCCACATTTTTCCCAAAGGCTTAAAATATATAAGCTTGATTAATAGTTCTTTAGATTTTTGGACGTGTTGAAAAGGCTAACAATCAACATTCTATTTTTCGAAGCCTTAAAGCAGGTGCCTAATTACATAGAATTCATGAAAGATATTTTTAATTTAAAAAGAAAATTATGTAATTTTGGACTATTGTCCTAAATGAGGAGTGTAGTACGTTTCTTAAAAATAAGCATCCTAAAAAACTTAAGGAACCTGGTAGTTTTACCATTCTTTGTGTCATAAGAGAGAACATTTTGGGAAAACATTGTGAGATTTAAAATCTAGTATCAACCTCATGCAGTTATCTATTTTTAAGAAATTAGGATTAGAAAAAACCATCCTATTGCAATTACATTATAGTTATTTAATCAATCTCTTACATACCCTAGGGGAGTAATATAAGATATTTGTGTAAAGATTGATAAGTTTATCTTCCATGCAGACTCCATAGTTTTAGATATGGAGGAAGATAATGAGATCCTCACAATCTTTCTAGCTGTAGGAAGGGAGATGATTAATTGGAAGAGGAAGTTAACTATAAGGGTTATGATTAAGAGTTGAGATTCAATATTTTGAAATCAATTAAATACCACATGACTCTAGTGATGATTCTTGTTATAAGTTAGATTTGGTAAATGCGATGATCATGAGCCAATTTATACACTATTAAGATAAGCTCAGTGGAGCAAGAATTGATAGAAGATGATAACAAGGTTCCTAAAGAATCTGCTCTATTATTAGAAGCAATACTTACAGGGATTACGTTTAGTGATTGAGATTTTACATATCTCAGCTAATTTTAAACCCTTTCTATAATTGAGGCCCCCAATTTTGAACTTTAGATTCTTTCGAGACATTTGAAATATATATTTTTAGAAGAATATTCTACTTTTCCATCATTTTTCGTCTAAGTTGACTGAATTGCAACCGGCGAAGTTGATGCGCATTTTGAGGCATTTAAAGAAAGTTTTTGGGTGGACTATAACATACAGAAATTGTATTGACCCTTTTGTATGCATGCATAAAATTTTGATGAAAAAAGAACATCAACCCATACCTGATCCACATAGGAGGATAAATCCGATGATGAAATAAGTGGTAAAGAAAAAGATTTTAAAGTAGTTAGATACAATAATATTCTATCTAATTTCTGATAGTGTTTGGGTTAGCTAGACACTTTGTATTCCTAAGAAAGGAGGTGTGACTATAGTGGAGAATGGCTAGAAAGAACTAATACCCAGTAGGATTGTCAAGGGTTGGAGAATTTGTATTTGACTATAGGAAATTAAATAAAACTATTAGAAGATATCATTTCCACTTGTCTTTATTTGAATAAATGTTTAATAGATTGGCAAGACACCCTTACTATTATTTTCTAAATGGTTATTTAGGATACAACAATAGGGCTTCATCTAAGTGGAGTCAGCTACATGAATCATTTTTCTCCATTGCATTCTCTTGAGTGTCATATTTTCACTTAATTCTAATACATTCAGTTCATTTTTTATACAATATGCCCAAGTCTTTTTAGGTCTACCTCTGCCATTCTTAACATAATCTAAATCTAAAATATCTACTCTCTCCTAATCAGATCCTCTGATGGTCGACATTTAATGTGACCAAACCATCTAAGACTATTCTCTCTAATCTTGTTTGTCTCTGGAGCTACACCAACCCTATCACATATATATTCAGTTAGCATTTTGTCAGTATGTACCTTAAAAATTTGATGATATTCAGGATATTATCAAATTTCTATAGTTCTAGAGGATCAGGATACAATAATCGCCATAGCTAGTTCCTATGAAACTTTGCCTTTAGAAGAATGCCTTTTTGGATACTATAATGCCTCTGTCACTTTCAAAGATATATGATGGTGATCTTTTCAGATTTAATAAAGAAGGGGTTGAAGTTTTATGAACGATTTCTCAATTTTTGGCATATCATTTGATGCATGACTTGAAAACATTTTCAAAGTTTTAAAAATTTGTGAAGAGAATAACTTAGTGTTGAATTGGGAGAAATATCAGTTGATGGTTGCAGAAAGGATTGTGTCAGGGCCCTGATTATTAGAGAAAGGGATAGAAGTAGACCATAATAAAATAGAAAATTTACCTTCACTCGCATCTGTTAGAGGGATTATAAGTTTTCTTGAGCACGCATGAATTTACCAGAAATATATTAAGGACTTGTCTAAGATATTTAAATTGCTATGTCATTTATTAGAGAATGATGCACCATTTGATTTTGATGAATAATGCCTAGCAGCCTTTGAGTATTTAAAAGAAAAATTAGTTACTGCACTTGTAAGAAATTTGAATTGGGAACTTTCTTTTAAACTAAAATTTGATGCTAGTGACTATGTTTTGAGGGTTGTACTTTAATATTGTAGAGATAAATTTTTGCATGTATAATACTGTGAGAGTAAGACTCTTAATGAATCACAATTGAAGTATCCACCTCAATGAAAGAGTTGCTTGCAATAGTTTTTACATTTGATAAATTTTGGCCTTACCTGATAAAGACTAAAGTTAAAATTCCATACCGATCACTTTGTTACTAAATATTGTGTAACTAAGAAGAATGCTAAACCTTCATTGATTTGTGCGGTACTTTTGTTACAGGAATTTCAAATAATGATACTGGATATGACAACATTTAAACCAAGTAACAAACTACTTGTCCTGATTAGAGCAAAAAAAAAAGAAAAAGATGACATTATATATTGTCAAGAAATATTTATGTGATATATATAAGATAGAAATATAAAAATATGCTTATTTATCTTACTAAATGCACCCACTAGAAAAGATACAATGTGATATATATGAGCATATTTTGGGATAGTGGAGATCAAAGGTGGTGAACATGCTCATATATGAGTCATTAGCTCTCAATGCTTTTGTGTAGTGGTTTAGATAATTACCAAGTTTCTTGAGAATCATGTTTGTGATGTAATTTAAAGCACACCAAGCAACAAAGCTTTGGCAATCAACAGTGGAAAAAAAAAAGAAAATATATATATTTATTAAAAAAAATTGATATTTGGCGGTGGCCCAAATATCGATCACTTATGTGCTACAGCCTAATGATGGAGGTTTGATATCATATGTTTATATATTTGAGGACCCGACGCAACTGAGGATCGAACTCGTGACCTGAGGAGACTTACAGATAATCCCGCCAACCAACAGGCCAGCGACACATATATATATAACAAGTCAAAATATAAGACATGTAATAATCTATAGTTCTATCAATCGAACATTTAAAAAAAATTTGAAGGACCAATTCAAAAAAGGCAGCTGACCCCGACAATGGCATTTTAAAGTTTGTGCTCATTCAATTCGTTCCAATAAAATTAAGATAAATCAGTTGTCTGTCACACAAAAAGCCAAAAGATAAGCCACGTATAGACAGTTTATATGCCCAATCTTATCTAAAAAATATAAAAATAAAATTTCTAAAATATAAATTTAAAATTTTCCAATTCTAAATGCAATTTAATACATAAATATGGTTTAAGTTTTTGCTTCTTCATAATAATTTAAAGTATTTTGTCATGAATTAAAATAAAAATCTCAGCACTCTCACAGTAATTCTTCAACATGCAATGAAGAGCATAAATTATTCACAAAGAAAAAGTTAAAAAAACCAAATAGTTCCATTATTTACATATTTAACATCTAAATTTGATATGAAATTTAAAAATACTTTAATTCATGCATGAAAAGGAGCATTTAAAAATAAAGAGTATTTATGATATTTTTGATATAATACTGATAATTCAAATTCTTTTGGAAAAAGTGAGCGTAAAAAATTAATATGTGTGATTCAAATTTACGACTCACAATAAAAGACTACGTATAAGTGTGCTCTAATACTTAAATTTTGTTTTATATATTATACCACTGATATGTTTCCTATCACATCAAAAAAAATTTCATTTTAATTTTTTAAAAGGTAAAATATATCTTTTCATGGCAATTATGTAAAAATTGAAGCTTTGGTGTTAGATATATACCTACATAGGAAATGAGAGGAATGCATGTAAGTATTCCTTTTTTTTTTTTAACAGAGATTTACATTTTTGACATCCAATTCTTATGCATTTACGTTTCCACACCTAAACTTTTATAGTAAGGGAAAAAAATTGCGTACGTCAACCGTACGCAGTAGCTGTGTACATAATAGGTTACACATGAGTTATACTGGACTTACAAGGGGATTACAAGCGTGTTATAACCTCCTTGTAACTCCCATGTAACTCAACTGTAACCCGCGTGTTTCTATTTCATTCATTTGTGGGTTACAGAGATTACAAGGTTACAAGAAGGTTACACGAGAGTTACAAGGAGGTTATAACACGCTTGTAACCCCCTTGTAACCTCCGTGTAACCCTCGTGTAACCTATTACATACGCAACTTCTATGTACGGTTGACGTGCGCAATTTTTTTCCCATAGTAAGAGACAAAGCACCCTTACCTTATATGAAAAGATGGATTTCAATAGTAAACAGTGTGTTATCATTTTTGTTGTGATATGAAAGAATTGGGTGAGATATGTAAATGCAAAAGAATTGAGTGCTACGAATGTAAATTTTTTTTTATTATCCATTTTCTTAAAGAGAGGTCACTTGGAAAATTTCGACGAAATATTACATCCGGACGCCGCACGTCGTCGGATCCCAACCACACATCCCGCGAATCATGTATGAGAGTCAGTCCCACTTCAATTTTTTTTTTAAAAAAAATTTAAAGTAGCTCTACGTGCGGCGTCCGGATGTAATATTTCGTCACCCAAGAGGTGTTACTGACCGTGGGCTAAGCTTCCACTCACCACTCAATTTTTAGCATATACATAAACTTCAGTTTTTACATATATATGTCATTTTGTTTATGCATGAAAAAATGTATTTTAATTTATAAAAACTAACAGTATAATATTTTTTATGTGATATGATTGATTTGAGAGGTATAAATATAAATTAAAAGTTTAGGTGTTAAATTTGTAAAAACGAAGGAATTGAATGGTTTGCATGTAGGGTTGTTAGCAAGACGATAGCAAGCTGAGATTGGGTTGGTTAGAATAGATTTAGTGTAGCTCGTAATCGACTCGTGACTCGTTATAATCTATTTCAAGTCTAGTCAGCTCAAAATTGAATCGAGCTTTATCCTACTCAAAACTCAAACGAGTTGGCTCAAATTAAATTGTTTCGATCCATTTCAGCTCAGAATCGGTTAAATCTGGCACAAAATTTAAACTAACTAGCTCCAATTGAATTATTTGGATCCGTTCCAGCTCATAATAGGCTCAAAGTTGGCTTGTAACTCAGTTACTTTCATTTTGATTGAAAATGATTTATTTTTAGTTAATTTTTATGTCATTTAGAGCCAAATATATAATTTTATAGAGTAGTTTTTGACGCGGCTTAAAATTACCTATTTTATATGTACAATTTATGCTCATTTTTAAGGATATTCGCTTAAATGAAAGGTATTTTATGTGTTTTTTATTTCAGGTGCAAGAAATGGAGTTTAAATGGAAAAGGAGCAAAAGTGGAGCAAACAAAGATCAAATGGAGCGAAAAGTGATCTGATGCCTAGCCAGGTAGTTAAAATGGCTTCTTGAATGTTGGCGCATGGGCGCCACAGTTTGGCGCCTAAGCGCTGGAGACGGTTAGCTCTTTTATGCATTGAATTTGGACGAATTTTAAAGATGTATCTGAAATGACTTTTGGTGATTTTTAGAGCTTTATTTATAGAAAAGAATTCCAGACGAGAAGGAAGTCTTGGAGAGTCGTTTTTGTGTTTTTTAGAGTTATTGAGTTTTGTATAAGGGGATGGCAAAACCACTTGGGGAGCCCGACTACCATAGTATTTGTGAGTCTGTTGAGTAGGGCTGTAAACGAGCCGAGCTTGAGCAAGCTCAGGGTCGGCTCGTGTTTGGCTCGTTCGATACTGGTTCGAGCTCGAAATCGGCTCGTGTTCGAAATGGCTCGTGAAAGGTGTGTTCGTGCTTGTCTCGAAATTGGCTCGTTAAAATTAATTGAAAAAAATATATGCATAATGTCGGATTCGAACCCGGACCAAATGAATGAAAACAAGACGCATAACCACGTTACCACACAAGCAATTATGATTTAAACTTAAATATAAATATATATAATATATTAATATATGAATAATATATATAATAAATTATTATATAAATAATTATATGATTATTTTTTTATTTCGAGCTAAAACGAGCCGAACACGAGCGAACAAAGAGTTGTTTGTGTTCGGCTCGTTTGTAATTCAAGCTTAAAAAATTTGTTCGTGTTCGGCTCGTTCGTTCCGAACACAAGCTACTTCACGAGCCGAACACGAGCTGTTCACGAACAACGAGCTTTTTTGACAGCCCTACTGTTGAGAGTCTATTTGAGTCAATAACAGTAAGAGAATTTGAGAGGAATGTTTGGGGAAGAGAGATAGGTATATGTACTTTTGTTTGTATGTTCAAATTTTAATACAAATCATGTTTTGTTTTTATCCCCATGAATTCTGAGTAGTTTTCATTTTCTTTCTTTTTGCAAATAAAATAATCATGTGAATGATTTGATTTATTTGTAACTTCTTTTATTTCTAAAAATTGTGATGATATTTTTACCGGTTCTTCATTTACTTTGCAAACTGGTCACTTATAATATTTAAAAACTGTTATGAAACATAATGACCCGGGAGGGCTATGAATCCACCAACCTAGTAAATGTCACACTAATCTTACGATGAAGGGCGACCAAGATCTAAGTAGAGTGCAAATATATAGGGGGATAAGTTTTGATGAGCGTAGAATTAGTGTTTTTAGGGTGACAGGCAATATCATTTACCAATTTGGACTAAAGTTGGAACTTTTAGTCATTGGTTAGTCTTGTAGAGAGGGCACATTGGGTAATCTATAAGTGAGAAGTGAACCAGCCTCCGTGTACTTAGCGTAATCTTAATATTGTAAGAAGTGTATAATATATTCAATAATCGCAGAGTTACTTTTATCAACGAAAGTATACGTATCGCTCACGTAATACATGGCTCTAGTGGAGTCCTGGATATCGATCCCACAGAGATATTTCAGAGCTACGGACTATGATTATAGAAACCAATTCAGAATCACAACTTGTAAATCAAATTGTCTATTTATCACTAATATGTAATCGTAAATAAGATGGAATTTTAATAAATTAATTCTACTAACAATTAATTACTTTTACTAATAAAGTGAGGTTCAATATATAAGCAAGCATCATTCTCCTTTGTTAAAAAATTTAAGTGAATGGATAATTAGAATTAGTTTAAAACTGTGTTGTGTCAAATAGAAGCATACCTATTTTTTACCTTTTGGTCCAGGCATAAAGAACATTGACTAATCCTATGCTTGGTTACTGAATCTGTGGCTAGGCTGGGAGGATACCAGCTCTCACTTCGGAGCTCCCACATTCCCCTCGCATGAGGGCTAACATCTACACTTCAGCACCCAAACAATAGGACCAAATTGAGGATTTTAATCTGTCACTCTAAAATCTCCAATTCTACGCCCGATAAATAATATTTCCCTATTTATTTGCATCCTACTTTAAAGGACTTTGATCTCCCTGAATCATGGATGTAATCTTCACTTTAGTTGTAAAAATCAACATATTTTAACAAATCAATTGACCAGATTGAAAGTAAATTAAGATTGCAGTGAAAATATTATCACAACTTCTTAAACATTCTCTTGCCACAACTAATTCAAATCACAATTTCACAAAAATCTCAAAACAATGAGAAAGACAGAGAAACTACTCAGATTTCATGGAGAAGATACGACAAAACTTGGATTTCATATATAAAAGCAAAGTTATACAAACTAAAATAAGTAAATACAACTTATCTCGAATTCATCCCCAAACAAACTCCATGAAGTTCCTTTGAATTTCTTCCTTTCTTTATAGCACACAAAATTCTCCTTCGAAGCGGCAAGGAAGAAGAAATCTCTCACTTTCCTTCCACTCTTACAATCTCTCGAAGAATTCCTCACAATTAACACTAAATAAACTCACTCTCTAAAACTAATAGGGAACTAAGACACTAAAAACATTCTAGAAACTCCTAAACACACTTGGATTCTCTTTTGACTCTCTTGGATCCCCCCATTTTCGGCCTCAATTTGTTTCTTTTAAAGTAGTTGAAGAGTTTCCAAGAGTTACCCGAGCATCTCTTCAAAAATCGTCTACATTCAATGCATCTCATGAGAGAACCGACATACTCGCCGTCGGCGTCCTCGATCTCGCCGTCGGCGGCCTTCTAGAATACTTGGTTTTGGACCCTCTCTCTTAAGGCTCGCTGTCGGCGGCCTCGATCTCGCCGTCGGCGACCTTCCTTGTAATATATTTTCTGAACTCTCGGAAAAAATCCGCCTTCGGCTCCCTAGGTCAAATCTTCATATTTTGGTCATTTTTGATCCAAATTTGCTCTTTTTGCTTCTTTTTGTTCCAATGTCCTTAAATCTACATACCTGCAACAAAACATCAAAAAATACATTTCTTTAAATCCTTAAATCTACATACCTGCAACAAAACATCAAAAAATACATTTCTTTAAAGTGCAATATCATCAAAATCTATATAAAATAGGCATGAAAATCTCAACATATTTTCAGTTGGTCAAGAAGCTAGAATCTATTCAGCATAACCATACAATGAGGAGCTGACTTTATATTAGCTAATTTTCTTTATGTACTCAGAAGATGGTACAAAATAAGTATGCTCCTATTAGTCACAAAATATCATTTAAACATTTGAACATTTGAAATTCTCAAGGGGAAAGATTCTTTACATATTTTGAACTTTTCAACATTTAAATAGTTTAGAATTTCTACATTTACATTTAGCTTTATGATTGAACTAGTAGGAATTTTGGTAACTTTATTTTACATCTAAATTTGATATCTTATTTGAAGTAAAAGTTTTACTAAGCCATTATAAAGAGTTATAGCTTCCCTATGAGTTCGATATTGGGGTTTTATAGAAAACTCAATATTACTTAAAATGATGCGTATACTTGCATAGTACTCATAATGTGGAACTTTATATCAAATTCTAAATTTTTATAACATATCATTTGTTCACACTAGCCGTTGAATATAAATTAGATAAATATTTTAGCTATTCTTTGAAATATAAATATCCACGTAATTGTCGTAATTGTAGGTTTGGTGACTTTTGAATCCAATAGTTATCCATATATGTATTAAATTTTCCTAACTTTGGGGTGTTCACTTACGTACTCCACAATTCTTATGTATTTACATACCTAATATCTAAATTTCATATTATATATATATATTGAAAACACAAATTTCTGCCTAACTTAGCAAATATTTTAACGTAACATATCTATCTTAAACTGTTATGAAAATTAAATCGATGTTCAATTATATATAGAAAAATCTGACCTCGCCGCACACGCACACCAGTCCGCAAAAACCAGAACAAAACAGTTTAACATAACCCGTCCTGCCACCCAAAAATAGAAAATGAAAAAAATGGGCTCCACATATTTAGATTAAATTCGATTATGATAAATATAATATAAATTTAATGAATTGTACTTATCATGACATGGTCAAGTAGAGTTGAAATTCATTCTAAATGCCGTTAATTCTAAATATAAATGGAGAAATAATAAAGCATGAGAAACAAAATAACCCTCAAATTTGTTTTGCCGTTCTTAAGAGTCATTGGTGGTAGAAAACCCCTCCCCTTTCCTAACAATTGGACCACACATTCCATAGGCCATACTATTAATAGAATTATCAGTTACCCAAAAGCAGTAAGACCGTTGATACGGCTTTTGATATCCGTTCGGTTGCACTCAACGCCGCCACCTGAAAAACTATATATTTGGCGACAACATGTTCGAAACGTCTCCGTACATTGTATCAGAAGAACGCCTGAAATTTTAATGTTTCTAAATGAAGATAATGAATCTTATTTCGCAACGGAACTTTTAAAGAGTTTAAAGGTCTGTTTGGGAAAATTTTTTGTCTGCTTTGCTGTTTGGACCACCACCACAGTTCTGTTTGAGAAATAATTTTCTTGCTGCTTTTAGAAATTTCTACGATAGAAAACATCTTTTTTAAACCTGAGATGTTAAAGTGTGGTGGATGTCAGAAAACTATGGTTTGAAAATAAAATAAAATTGTAATAGTCACAACAATTTTTTGAAAAATAATTTCTTCTGCGGTAGTTTTACGGCTGTTTCTTCAAACAATTGCAGTTGCCCCAAACAGGCCCTAAATCTAAATACTCAACTATAGAATAAGTTAGCCTCCAATAGGAGATATATCTTGATGATAAGGATATTTGGATCATATAACATTGATTTAAATAAATTAAACAAAAAAATACAAATTACTTTACCATCAACGAAGACATAAAATTTGATCTCACAAATTAATTCAACAGTTCAAGTCGACAGTGCTAAGCAAAACATGAATTTGATGCTCAGCTAGTCTATTCATCATTTAAACTCGGCTAAACGAAATATTATTTGAACTCATCTATGAATTTAAGCCATCCAAACATCCAAAGCTACTACCATCACAATATGAAGTAGCAATAACTCCTCAAAGAAGCTAAGATGACATCAGTATATATGTTTAATAGGACTTCCTGTATAATGTTATTGTATCAGTAAAAGAAGCATTTCAATTATAGAACTGCAAATGTAAAGAATTCTGCTTCTCAGGTCTCAGATGTTATAAAGTAACATAGATGAAAACATAGATAAGTCAGAAATGTTTCTTACTTGAATGTGCTAAAGAAAACAGGTCCTGAAGAAAAACATACACACCACACAATTCTTATACATTTACATATCCAACACCAAGACTTTCATATTTGCATACATAACACAATTTTTTGACATGACAAAATATGTCATTATTATTAACTTTTTCAAAGTAAACTATACATTTTCATGCATGTTTAATACCAAGGTGTATATATAAATGCATAAGTTTCGTGTGTGGCATGTATGTAAATTTCCCCAACTAATACTATAAGAGTTCTCACTATCATCTTCAACTCTATTCTTGCTAGAAATTATAGAAGATTATAGTTTTAATTGACTTATATAATACTAGTACACAAATAGAGAAAACTTAATAAAGAAAAAATATCAACGCACCTTACAAATCATTAAAGACATTTGTTTTCGGGTATAGGTGAGCCAAAAGATAATATGCAACTTAAACAACTATGTAATAGACAGGTGTGCTAAAGATTGGTACTTTAACTTCACAAATCTTGGTGTGAGTACAAATATATACATATAAAAGTGCAACATTATACTGATAAATCTTATAATTTTTTTTAAATGCCAAAAAATTATAATGTGAATATCACAACACAATAATTCTAAAACTCTCATAATTCCAACAGCTTAGACTCAACCCAAATAATAAAGGGGAAAAATTTTCCAAATAAAAAGGATAAACAAAACTTCCCTTCATCCAGAGTGAAAGGATCATCATCACCAAAATCTAGACAAGGGCAAGAACAACAGAAGAAACCTCACTCTTCCTCCACTGCTACCAACCTCTCTGCTTCATTCTCAATTGGTGGAACGGGGTAGTTCCCCGAGAAGCAAGCATCACAGAAACTGGGGGCCTCCTCCCCAAGCAAGCTTCTGAGACTCTCAAGTGACAAAAAGGCAAGTGAATCACATCCAATCGCTTTCCTCACTCCTTGCACATCCATCTTGTTAGAAATCAGCTCCTCTGATCTCGGAGTATCAACCCCATAGTAACAAGAACCAACAATTGGAGGGCTCGCAATCCTCATATGAACTTCCCTCGCTCCTGCATCCTTAATCAGCCTGACAATCTTAGAACTCGTTGTTCCTCTAACAATGGAGTCATCAACAACCACCACCGATTTCCCCTCCAAAATTCCCCTCACAGGAGCTAGTTTTAATCTAACAGCCAAGTCCCTGATGTTCTGTTCTGGTTGAATAAACGTTCGGCCAACGTAATGGGAGCGGATGAGACCTTGCTGAAATGGAATCCCGGAGTGGGAAGCATATCCGAGCGCCGCATAGAAACCGGAGTCAGGAACAGGGATAACGACATCAGCGTTGGGGACTGGAGATTCCTTGGCTAATGTAGCACCAAATGAGTATCGGGAAGAGTAGACAGCACGCCCAAACACAATGGAATTCGGGAGAGCAAAGTATATGTGCTCAAAGATGCAAGCTTTACGAGGTTTAGGAGGCATGAGGCAGAGAGAAGAGAGAGACATGTCACGACCATCGACCACGATGACCTCCCCAGGGTTTACCTCACGCTCGTAATCAGCTTCGATAAGATCAAGCGCGCAGGTCTCGGAGGCGAAGACGATGCCGCGGCTGGGTCGCCGGAGGCGACCCAGGACGAGGGGGCGGAATCCGAAGGGATCGCGAACGGCGAATAGCTTGTTCTCGGTGAGGAAGAGAAGGGAATACGCACCTTGAATTGACTCGCAGGCATCGACGATGCGGGAGATAAGGGGGCGAGAGCTGGAGTTGGCGATGAGGTGGAGGACGACCTCGGTGTCGGAGGACGTGTTGAAGATGGAGCCAGATTCCTCCAGTTGGGCCCGGAGAGAGGAATAGTTGACGAGATTACCATTGTGGGCAATAGCGAGCTGGCCGAAACGGTATCCGGCGAGGAAGGGTTGAACGTTGGCAAGGGAGGAGGCGGAGCCGGCGGTGGAGTAGCGAACATGGCCGATAGCGGCGGTGCCGGAGAGGTAGTCGAGCTTAGACTTGTCTTGGAAGACTTGAGAGACGAGACCAAGACCGGTAACGGAGCGGAGAGTAGCGCGGGAGTCGGCGGTGGGGCGGTGAGAGGAGACGATACCGGCGCCTTCCTGGCCGCGGTGCTGGAGAGCGTGGAGAGCGACTGAGCAGAGGTAAGCCGCATCCGGATCTCCGATGATGCCAACGACGCCGCATTCGTCGCGTGGTTTGTCGGAGAGGAAATCGGGTAGGGTAGTGGAGATGTATGGATTAGGGGATGTGGAGGAAGAAACTGTGAGGTGGTGGTGGTGGCGGATTGAGAAGGGTTTTGAAAGTAGTTTGAGGGAGGCGGGAAAGGATAGACGAGGTTTATTAGGGTTAGGGTTTTGGGGCAAAGCGCGGTGGCCGGCGGAGAGAGAGCTGGTTGCGGCGGCCATGGGAGGGGCGAAAGGAAAGTTGGAGAAAAGGGGAAGATTTTTGTATTGGGATTTTTAAGCGGCGGCTTTTTAGGATTTGGTGCAGGCCTCGCAAAAATAAAAAGTTATAAAAATATTCTTATATATTGCGTATAATTAAAATAAATTAATTAAAATATTTCTCCATAATTTCACATGTCATCATTTTGAACATTATTTAATTACGTCAAATAATTTAATTTATTATTCTTAATTTAATTCTTCCCAAAATTAGACATTACGTAATACATGATATAATTTCAAAATTTAAAAACTGTTGTATCTATTGATAAGTTGATTAAAAATAATTTGTTAATAATGATTATTACAAAATTTTATTTTTTTGAAAAGTTTAGACGAGCCGTGAAATGCTTACCATTGCTATCAAGATATGTGCAGTGTGAAAAAAGCTTTTCTAGCGTTTTAAAACGCATAAGCCTATCAAAACGCATGCTTACCTAAACACGTCAGTGCGTTTTCAAAACGCAACCGCATTAAATAAATCGCTTCAAACAGATCCTAAATTAAGATTAGGACAAATTATATACATATCAAACAATTCATTTGTAATTATATATTAACCTAAAATTTGAATATTTATATTTATTTCAAATTACTAACAGTAATATTTTTATGTAATATTAAAAATTAGTGATATGTATGTAAATATGAAAATTTAGGTGTTAGATATATAAATAAATAAGAATTGTATGGTATGTATGTAAATGCTTCTTAAGATTATAAATTCATTTACCAAAAAAAGGATACGATAGTTATTTATTTAATTTTTGTGATGGAAACATAAGGAAAAATGTATAGTAATATGGAAATAAATATTAAGAAGGGCTAATTTGTTAAAAAATAAAGGCTTGCCTATTGAGTCAAATGTCTGATTTATCATCGGTCCGAAGACTTTGACTTTGAAAAAAGAAGCAAAATATTTTGACCGACATTGAGAGCAAACGTGTTTTCGCGTCGGTTTAGAGAGCGTAAAGAATAAAATTAAAATTAATCGGATAAATATTCAAATAAAAAGACGGTGGATAAATCAATCTTTTTAATATTTTATTATGAAAATATATAAAACACAGAACATGAGCTGTTGCATTCTGCTCTTACCTTATGAGAAAAAAATTACGTATGTCAATCGTACACAGGAGCTGCATGTATAATTGATTACACGGTGGTTACAAGCGTGTTATAACCTTCTTGTAACTCTCATGTAACTTACTTATAACCCGTATGCTTCTATTTCATCCATTTATAGGTTATATATGTTACAAGATTACGGGGGGTTACACGGGAGTTACACGGAGGGTTGTAACTCCCGTGTAATCTATTACGTACGCAATTTATTATCCACCCTTATGTTTGTTCATATAAACTTCGTTTGAGAAAATGTTGAACCTCCGTCAAATGCTAAGCCTCCATAGTATTGTAGTGAACGTCAATACTTACGAAAGTTTTCATTTCATGAAACATCATTTGTCGAGCTTCTCCTGAAATTATTTGTAAGAACAATAATTTTTTACAGTTTTGAATGACCGAGAATTTCCTTCCTTCCGCAAACGAAGAAGCTGTTTCAAACGTAGTTTTGTTATTGCTAATTTTTGTCGTTTCCATTCCGTTCAATCAGCTCTATTTACATAAACAAAATATTATTTAAGGTATTCTCTTGTTGGCTTATTTCTTAGATCATTGCAACACATTTTTTTTACAATTTTTTTTTAGTAAATACTCTGTTTTATTACTTTTGAAGAGAAAGAAGATTTAGCATATAAATTTGTTGAAGTTGTTTGATATAATAGTAGAATTACTTTCTCTTTTGAAAATTTTGTGTTGTTATACCCTAACTCATCATGATGATCCTACTTTTGATATAGCTCTGTGTGTTGTGTTATTAAGTTGATTAACAAGAAAAATTATAGTTGAAATTGCAAGTCATCAATCATGTTGTTTAGTCCTATTTTGTGATGAACAATTAAAAGTTGATAATATCTCTGTTAGCATGTAAATCAAACCGTTTTTTATTTAGATTCTTATGATAATTCCTCAAGTTTAATAACAGTTCTTTTTGAATCACGGGCACATGTAACTCAATTAATGGCCGTTGATTAAAGATGCAAAATGACATTTAGTGCTTCCAGAGGCTAATTTAGATATAGTGATGAATACCATGAAATAGTGTCTTGAACTGACACAAGTTTAAAATTAACTAAGATGGAAATAATGATAGGACGGTATTAACATTTAGACAACTATCCATATAATTTTAGAATCTTTCAAAATCTAAAAGAGCAACTAAAATCCACAAAGTAAAATATTATCAGACATTCAGAAACAACATCATCTGTAATAAACAATCTCAAACCAACACCAACAACGTATCAAAATATGAAAGAAAACAGTATGAAAAGAATTAATATATCAGAACAATATATATATCTTTTGTAGATCTCCTTCTATAAACTATGTTCACTCTGTCATAAATTTGAAGTTAATACTATTAATCTTTTTCTGAAAGAGAAAATTATTTCAATCTAATTTTGGCTTAATGAATAATTATAATCTTAATATGTATTATATTATTATGCCAATGCTATGCGTGAATGACAAAAAAAAAAAAGTAGTTCATTTCTTTCTAAAATTTTAAATTTTTTTATTCATTCTCATTTCACTTTAAGAATTTACTATTTTTAACATATTCAACAGTCATAATAGAATTACCATTATACACAAATATATTCTCAAATAAATATACCCCAACGTATCCTAAAAATCTATTTATTTTTATGTATGTAAATATAAAAATTTAGATGTTAAATATATAAATACATACAAATTGTATTATATGTATGTAAATGCCCCTTAAGATTATATATAATAAAATAATTTCATTTACTAAAAAAGAACCGATACTATTTTATTTAACCGTTGGGAGGCAAATCTAAGGAAAAAGGTAGAAGAATATATATATCAATATTAAGAAAGACGCCAAATTGGAAATAATAAAATCTTCCCAAATGAAATCAAATTTCTAATTTTTCAACGACCTGAAGACCTTGACTTGCCAAAAAGCAAAATACGTTGACCGAAATTGAGAGCACAGATTTTCAAGCATGAGTTTAGAAACCAACAAGAATAAAATTATAACCAGTGACTTATTATGGATAGGATGTATGTGATATTAGAGGATTGACAATCCAGTTAACTTATAAATGCTTTCCAATAACATGCTCATTCTTTACATGTCTTGTTTCCACGAAGATGTTCCTATTCAAGCCCCTATTGCTCAACGATAACGCCTTGTACGCATGCACCGATGATGTTGTTTGGGCCAACTGGTGCCTATTTCAGATAAAAATTTCTCGTATGCATGCACCAATAATGTTGTATGGGCCAACAAGTATTTGTTTCAGATAAAAATTTTGCCACGATCCAATGCTGAGTGAAATAACTTTCTAACATCTTCATCTCCAAAAGAACTGTATCAATTCACCTCCTTTGAGATGTTTTCATTCCCATTGTCGATCTTAACTATTCTGTTGAAGTTTCCACATGTTTTCTGATCTTCATTATTATATTCCTATGAAAATCTTTGCATCTTTGACAATTTCTGTGAATTCTACAAGTGAGATTACCAGTCCTACCGACAACAATAACGACATATTTAGTGTTCTTTCTCCAAGGCCGTTATAGGCCAGGTTCTAATCATGAAAGTTCTCAATTATCTCAACAAAGGCCTCAACAACCTTCTTAACCACCCAAGGTTTCAAATTGTGTAAGAGTATTGAGTAGAAGGGAATTCATGTATTTTATGTTTGTGAGGTTAAACATAACTCTTAAAGTTTTTGAGGTATAGGTCTCAAAAATAAACCATCAAATAAATCAAAAAAATGAAATAATAAGTAGCACACTAATTTTAAAATAATATATCAAAATAAGTTCATAAAAAAATCTCTCAAAACCTAACTCAACACAAATTAGAAGTATAAATCATCAAGATTATAATTTACTAATTCAAAAAGTCTCACCCGCTTTCATTACTTAGAGGGTAGTCATTAGAACTATAATTAAAATTAATTACTTTCTCTTCACTCTTATCCTCGCGTGCGTCAACATTCTTCAAATCGTTGTTATTATTTTGGATCGCAACCAACTTCGTCTCACAAATAAATAAAATCCAAGAAAATATTAATTAAATTTTAAAATATGACTATATTGATGTGTCTAATCCCAGTTACATAAATTTTTATACTATCCTTAAATTAATTTCAGTTACTTTAACAAAAGAGTTGTTGAAAAATGTTTTGCGGCAATACATTGGTTTATTCAAGTGACTTGAACCTTACAACCACATAGTGGCAGCTCTTCAATCCTACCAATCCCTTGTCGGATACCGTAAGATACCCTAATGAGAACTATAATGGCCAACCATTATTTCTTTTCTGCTATAATTTCCAAAAACCAAATAAACTAGTGTAAGTTGTATTCAGGATATGAAAACTCTAAGCGAACAACGGGATCAATGATACCTATGTGGCCAAAATTTTCCATTTGTCCCTTGTTGATGGTCAGAAATAAAACAACAATTTAAAGGCTCTCATGAAAAAGAATTTGGCTAAAACAAAGGGAGTTGGACACAGAGAACATGATAATACATAGTTCTTGTAATGATGGCTCAATTCAGAATTTAAGAAAACAAATGGTTAATACATTGTTCCTACATCTAATGAATCATATTCATCAAAAATCTCCCCTTTTAACCAAGGCATGATTATTTATAAGAAAACACATTAAATCATAGGCCAACTAATTACTAAACTGCCCCCAATAAAAATAAGACTAAACCGTATCGATTAATTTAGGAGTAATTCAACAATAATAATGTCGAGTTATAAAGTTTGTCGATAGGCTAGGTAATAGCCTTATGATGCTATGTGGTATGGGTTTAATACAATTGCTACTTCATGATAACTAATGAACTTACATATCCATACAAGGCATAGATAAAGGCTATGATAGAATATGCGCAAAATGAATGAAATAAGCAATGAATGTTATATTCTAATTGATTTAAGGTGTTACCATTAGTACATATTACTAGCATTGCATATAGAATAATTTGACATTTGAATTTTTTGTTACAATTTCGTTTAGTATAATCATTATATATAAAGCACTAAACTAGCCAATAATCATGATCTTAATCATATATATGTACAAGTGCATGATGAGCACCACGTTTTTTGATTGGTTTCTAATTTTTGTAATAGAATTGTTTTCTTACTAAACTGTAAAGTTCGTCGATTTATTATTATATGGCTATTGTTACATGTAGAAGAAAGAAGAATGAGCTTGAAGGAGGATCAAATTTGAATTTACTACACTAAATTTTAATGTTTGGTTGATGTAAAATGTGCATCATAATAAAGTTTCGATCTTATACATATGAATTATGATGTTTAGTAAAAGCTTTGTAGCTCAATGGAATGAAATATTTTGAGATATTTCCATGCAATTGAATTATGATGTTTATTAAAAACTTTGAAGCTCAATGGAATGAAATATTCTAAGATGCTTTCTTGCAGTTGAATTACGATGTTTACTCCTGACTCAGAGATCTAATGTTATAAAATTTCAAAATGTCTATTATTGATAGATTCAATAGTGAGTACTACATGTATATATTGTACTTTACGCTCAACTAGAAGGGATCACTTTGTGCTCATGAAAAAAGTGAAATTATATATAATAAGAGAGAGTAAAAGAAGCACAAAGTTAGTAAATTTAATAAAACAACAATTAAGCTAATTAATTATAAAAATCTAACTGTTAGACATTATTGATATTGTTGACAAACAAACTGTAGTAACCAAAATAGAATAAATAAATGAATCAATCAAATTTGCTTATAAAATTATATCCTACTTTTCACATCTCAACATCATCAAAACTAATTTTATAAAATTCTGCTCTATTTTAATTAATTAATATATATGTGTGTGCGCAAAAATTTAAGCCTTTAGCACTATCTCATGACCCGGCTGAGCAAGTGCGAGGTGGAGCTTTAGAAGCAGCAAAGCAAAGAGCAATTGCTTTCAAGTAGACATTTGGGAAGAAGAAACCAAAACAGTGAATATAAATTGGTGGTGTTAAAGGTAAGAAGAAACCAAAACATTGAATACAAATCATGTTCAAAATTACCTTCAAATCACAAAATAAATAAATAAATAGAACTTTAAATCAATACACATATTTTAATAGAGTTCATACAAATCTAGAATAGAATCCAAATAAAGTTCGAACAAAGTTCAAACAAAATTGGATTTTTTTTATAATGTGGTTCCGACTTCAATCAAATTTTAATTGAAGCTTATTAGATGTTATGTGGAATTGTGATTCAAGGGAACTTCAAATAAGTACCCCATGGTCAAAAGCAGAGTTATTTTTCTAATACAAATCTAAATATATATGCATACATATAAAAGAGACAAGAATGATAAAAAAATAATAATAATGAATATTCTTGATAAAAAATATTATAAAAATAATTCTAATGAAAATTTAAATATAATAATAATTTTGATGAAAATGAATAGACCATCTTATAATTATTTCATCATGAAAATCACTGGGAAAGTAACCATGATTAAATAAACCTTTGGCTAAAAATAAAAAAAGTGAGTTGATCTTTGATATCAAAGTATTTAAAGTAAACAAAGCTTCAACAAACCTAAGAAATTTTCTACTGATATAAGACTATACTAAGAAATCGGGCTTTCAGATTTAATACCGCCGTCATTAACAAATACTAAATTCTTCATAATCATCATTTAGCTTTAATTCTGGTAATGGGTAGTTGTACTCTTCCAGCCATAATCCAGCTACACCAAAAGGATCATCTAGTTCTTTTGGTGTATAAACTGATGAAAGGCGCCCTGCACATTTATACAACCGATTTACTAGCTAAGCATGCAGCATCTACTTAAAAACTTAAGAAGCTTGGAGCTGTGAATAAATGAAACAATTAAGCAAGGAATTGAAGAAAAAAACCTGGATCTGATATTTTCAAATCCGACTCATCTGTCTCATAGCCTTCTTCTTCACTCTACCAAAAATAACAGAATAAAGAGAAAAATGAAAAAAACTACACAAAACCAACATTTCAAATAACGCAATATGACGGTTTTTTGAAGGAATGGAAGAATAAAAATATTTGTGAACATAAACATGCACACCATATTTAGCAGGAACAACAGTTAGTAAAATTTAAAATGGCATGGAATGGTTGAACCAAAATTTCTTGTCTAACACTCTAATGGAATTGCAACGGAAAATGACAACGCAGGTGTACCAGAATGTTTTTCAATGAAAATATATTTGCTTATTACCATAAATGGTTCTTCCAACTCTGAGACTGGTACTCCAGTGGCTGATGCCATTATCTCTGATAAAGTTTGTTTCGTAACAAAATCTGCCTCATCTTTTGCTGACCAAGAATAACCTCCCATTCCCTCTATTCCATCCTTAGCCCATTCATAACACTGTTTTATTTCTTCATCAGTCAATATGTCGTTGAAGGGTTTGTTCTCCTTTCCAAAGTTGCCCTCCAACACAGACTTACCATTCAGATTAGCAACATTTGAGTGCCCAGTAATAGTGTGTTTCTTAGTCATTTGATTCTTTTTTACTTCGTTTCCTTTCATAATAGATTTCTGCTTCAAATCAACATCTTTTGAAGCCCCTACCACAGGTAAATGAGTACTTCTAAGATCTTCCAAAGCCTTGCGCACTTTGCCAGCAGTCTTAGCAGTTTTCAGCTTATCAGGTTTCATTGTCACAGTAGCTTTTCCTATAAATTTCAACCAATTATAACTCTCAGAATCCTGTTAAGTAAGATTAAGCTATTAGTGCAATCGGGCAAGTATAATGTCATACCTCCACCAATGTGTACATTTTCCTTGTGGACAACAGCTGCAAGAGGGGTATCCATCTTCAGCAACCAACCAAGTCAACGCTTTCACAAAACTATACAGAGAAAACAAATAAGTTAAGAAAAGCTTAATAAGAATAGTTCATTGAGGTATTAAAAAATCATTCAGGCATTTTTATGGCACAAAATAAAGTAATTTTCAGGATATTTTTTCATTGCAAGAAATTCTTTAGATCATATAATCATCACACAATGAATGAAAGGCACAACTGAAAATGGCATAATCAGACCAGCCTCAGAAAACCTTGCAAAATGCACAACAAAAACTCCATCAGGCCAAAATATAAATGGCAATTTATTCATTTAAGCATGTGAAGCCTTGTGCATAGGGCTATAAATGAAACAATGCACTCGATGAACAACACGAAGTTGATATGGTTAAGACTCGATCATGTTCATTCAAATTACTAAATAAACAAATTTGAATAATTTTTAAGAACCTAATTTAAATGAACTAACATTAACATAGTCGAACTTATTCATTTATGCTCACAAACAAACTCGTTTGTTATTCAACAAGTAACATGGTAAATACTTAATATTAAGCTCAATAATAACTCATATCATATATAATATATTATTTATATAAAATTAAATTAACTAAAATTTATTTAATTAGATTTCACAATAATATATTATTATATCGATAATATTTTTTTATTAATTATTAATTATTGTAGAATGAAACTTTAGTCAATAAAAGAATAATATTGATTTCAAGAAACTAAACCTAGTTGTCGGGAGATCCCAATACTTAGTTCAAACACAACCTAATTTGAAAGACTATTAGTACTGTGGGAGTTATCCACTCTCCATTCTTATGGTAAAGTGGTGATACTCATAACTTAAAGGTTAAGATAAACTTTTAAATATCCTTATGTATAGGGAAAATAAGCAAAATAATGTCAAATTACTCTCCTAAGTGGGACTGTTTCAAAAGAGAATTGTGTAGGACTGTTTCAAAGAGAATTGTGTAGAAATTCTTACAGAATGAGGTAGATGTTGGCCAAAACAAATATAATAATGAGAACAACATTGTATCACAAATATATGTAAGGTATATGATTGTTTTCACAAATAACAAAATTGGTCAATGATGTCTTATCTACCTATTAAGAGCGATGTAAACATATTCACACATAAAGGGTTCGAGTTAGCACCTACCAATCTTTTGCAAATGTTAATCTTAGAACTTTATCATTAGTCAAGTCTTTAATTTCCCCTATCATTGATAAATTTTATTCATGTAGAGATTTTCTGAAACTGATTTGTAAAACATGAGGTGTCATTTTAAGTAGGGTTGTCGAAAAAAGTTATCATTAACAAACAATTTGTGTTCGGGTCATTAAGTTTCTCTTCTTTGATTCCTTCATTAAGGAAGCGAGTCGAACACGACCAATCTTTTCAAGTTGGATTTATAAATGAGTTGAACACAAACAAATATTTGTTCGATTGTAATCAGCTCGTATTGGCTCGAATTAACTGATTAATTAAAAAATAATATTTATTGTATCTTTTTTACATTGACTTTTTTATGTTCGGCCTACTTTGTGGAAACAACGGAAAAGATTGTTAAGAAAAGATAATTATAACCAAAGCGAATATCGAACTAAATAAAAGAGGTTCATGTTTCAAAGATTCAATTAGGTTAAATTAAAACTTTAATCGAATGACATAATAAATATTAAAATTATTTTATTTTAATTTAAACGATGTAATAATGATAAAATAATATTTTTTACAAATTCAATATATAATATTTTAATTTAAGATATTTAACTCTTATATATTTCGAATATAATGTTATATTAAAACTTGAGACAAAATTTTAATCATTTTCTCAGTTTTTAATCTAAATCTTTTATTCCCAACAAAAAGATCAAAATCAAGTCCAAATTTGATTATCATTAAAATCGTTAGAATCTTTAAAAACAAACATATTTCCCGAATTTCATATAGAGATGTATAATAAAAAGAAAGTCCTACATACATTTGACTCAATTCTAATGTATTTATATATCTAACACACACTTTAGCTTTTACACGCATACCACCTTATCAACATAAGAACAGATTTATTTCATAACAAAAAAAATGTTAGATATCAAAATAAATGAGAGAATTGAATGGCATGTTTGTAAGCTTAAAAGAAGACAAATGTCATATATGGAAATTTATAACTATCATTGATACAGCTAAATTTTCCCGATATATCCTAAAAGAATCTAAGATAGGAAACGGCGCACATAGAAGAAACTCGACAACTTTTTTTTGTTTCAACATAAGTAAAATAACATTTCATAATCTGATTTTGACAAATAAAGTTGACCCATGAAATTTAAACAGTTCTACAAGGGTTAATCAGAAAATAGCCACGTTGAGTTTTAATTTTGGATGATCCCAGAGTTTTACAAGGAGGCAGGGGGGATGACAGTTGAATGACTGGAGTTGCGAAAAAGATTGGGTCCGACAGTCTTCTAAAGCATAGAGCAATCAAGAGCAATGTGTAGGTGTTAAACATGTAAATTCCCCTTAAAAATAACAAGGCCCAGAGTAAACATTAAGAGAAGAATAATTTGCCATCAGAAGAAGGCAGCAGACCCACATAACAAGGAATCTCGTTTTCCAAGAATATTTTAGATCAAACTTGAATATGTGGAAAAGCATAATGGAATAGAGACCATCCAAGACAACCACTAGGGCCATATTACTTATCAAAGCCTTCTAAACAAAAAAATCAATCCAACAAAAGGAGGCAGCCACGAGACTAAAAAAAGGCACAAGTATCAGAAAACTATTTAAGATACTTAATGGAAGAAAAGGACAAAGAAGATTAGAGACTTTGCAATGATTTAAGTTCTTCAGGCTCTAATTGTTACAAGAAAGGTGATGATGTTCCACAATAAAATGGGACAAGGAGCGGTAAATAAAAACTTTTCCACCCATGAATTTTTTTAAGGGAAATGAAACCAGGACATAATTCTCCTTGTCACTAGACTTACCTCCAACCTGAGAAGAAAGGCTTCTTCCCCAAATCAAAGGCAGTACAAGATGATAGCTTCCTGGAGAAACATGTCTTGTCAGATTATAAACTCCATTAATTAGACAAAATTTTGAATGCCAAACTCTTTCTAAATTATTAGTTGCTTCCAGTTTAGCATAAAAAGTGTTATTGAACAGGGCGCAGCAACTAATCAAACAAGGCCTTGTAAAACCAATGCCATGTTTTAGCAGCATAAACAGTCTATACATTTCAAATTGCGACATTTTCTGACCTTCATCTAAATCCAAATAAAAGTCTTCAAGTTCTAAACATATTAGTCAATGATAAGTGCATTGCACCTCAAGCAGAAAATTGCATCAGAATTAAAACAAAAAAAATCTATTTATCAATCGTAAAAAGATTGCCAATATAGTGTCAGTTGGACCTATTTGGACTCATCCTAGTTTATCGTCAAAAAATTCAGTTCTAAGCGCTGGAAGAATATGGATGTTAAAAAATAACATAACATGAGATAATGGGATCTATCAGTCGGCAACAAAGACCGCGCACCTTCATATATATAAGCTAATAGTGAATAGATAATCCAAGCCCAAAACCAGCCCTTTAAGCTAATAATGATAATAAAAAATAGCTAATAGCAAATAGATCTCTAGCACCACATTCTTTTTTTTATTTTTTTTTAACAGCAGCACTAAACCTCAACCACGTACTTCATTGCATTTGACTAGGAGAGGGCTCGTTCTGACAAAGATAGAAGGATACCTGCTGGATTTAGGTTGAGATTGGAAGATCTAGCCGACGAATGGCAGATCTTGGCGGCAATCGACAGATCCGGGCGGCGATCGGCAGAGCAGGAAAGTGGTCCGCGGCTTCGGAGGGAAGGTTGCTCAAGGTTTGGGTGTTTGAGTGGAAGGCGCTCACGGGTAAAGGAGGGAGAACCGGGAGAGCATTCGCCGAAGAGGTCGGCTAGGTCACGAAAGCGGCAGAGCTTGGGCGAACGAACGAAGGCGTAGGGCCGAAGAGGAAGCCGTTAGTGTTTTTTTCAGGGAGTGTGCCGATACGTTTAGGTAGGACTGTAAAAAAAAAAAAGTATTTGAATAATATTTTTTTTTTTTTTCAGTTTATAAACAATTAAAGAGCAAAATTATGTGTTCCATCGTGTTTAAATTATTACTATTTAAAATAAAAAATAATTTAAAACAATTATTATAAATAAATTATTATATTTTTAAAATAATTATATAATGAAAAAAATTTATTATATTTTAAAAAATTATTATTGTGAATTAATATCTAAATTTATTATCAATATACCAACTCAAACAAAACAAATAAATCTGAAAATTTTCGAACAATTCAATCATTTCAAATATTTCAAATTAATTTCAAATAAATCGAATCGAACATGAATAATAATTTCACAAATAATTTCAAAAACAAGTTTATTTCAAACACACTTAATTTCAAACGAATGGAACACAAACACGAGGTTTGTTTGTTCGTGTTTGGTTCGTTTACACCTTTATTGTTAAGAGGGGGGTAAGTGAGCTTTTATAGAGGTATTATTATTATTTTATTTTGTATATTATTATTATTATTATTTCTTTTAAATACATCAATTTTCGTGTGATTCGTTCATGCATAAAACTATAACGAAATGGGTGCTCCCTCATGGGTAAAATCGAAGTTTTAGATATGCTCGCGTGGTTCATTTCATCATCCAGGGCAGCCTGGACAAATTTGTTGACGATCATACCTGTTTAAGCCTGATTCGCGTGCAATGTGGCTAATGATATTTGTCAGCCCTATCAGAGTACTCTGATTGGCAAATTGCTGATAGACCTTAGCCTATGCGATGGGTCAAGCGGAACGGTCCTAGCAATGCGCCCCTCAGTAAGCACCCACATGTCCCAAATCCACATAAAAAATAACTCAAATTTAATTTTCTTTGGATTTCGATTTGTGATTGATCTTTTGAAAATTGATTTTAATTTTGATTATGGTGTGGATATGCATCTGTATATAGTGTGCATTGTGACGTATGTCTGGGTCCCAATATTAGTCCACTATAAGAGTTAGCAGGAAAGTCCTATAGCTAGATCATAGGCTCTAGAGAGGAAGAAATACCTAACAAAAAATGAGATCAACAGTTTAGTAGCATACATTTAATAGAATTTACGAGTGGATCTAACATAAATCCACCCAACCGTGAAAGAGTGAGAAGTAAATCTGGTGGTTCGCTAAATCCAAACTTCTCTCCATTCTCTCTTTTTTCACATAAATCTAATATTTGAGTGGATTTAACGGATTTAGTTTCAAAGGAAAATTAAATCTAGAAATAAGATGTCTAACACGTCAAACAGACTTAAGTGGATTTAATCTTAACTGAACCAAACACTATCGTGGATTTATAGCTTCCGAATTTGATAAATCCATATTTATCTGATTTACTAAATCTTATCTAACCTAAATCAAATGTGCACTCAAACGGAAAATTTTTCCATCAGGACTCCGCACGTACCTCTACGTGCGGAGTCCAATTACAGGACGCCGCGTGGCATCCTGCCACGTATGATGCCACGTGGTGTCCGTGGGTCCCGCTCAGAAGAGAAAACGATTAAATGAGAGAATTTACGACCCGGCCCGAAACCCGGACCGTCTGTCGTTCAAAAAAAGCGCTTCGTCTCTCCCGAACCGTAACGCCTTCCGCCATTTACATCTTGCATCTTCTTTAGAATTTCGACGACCATTACGCTGCCCATTATCGCCGGAGACCACACGAGACACGAGAACGGTGCTAGCGCTAGCGAAGGAGAAGACAATGGCATCCGAGCGATCGGTTAAGTCGAGTATGAGGAATTTTTAGGGTTTAGGGTTTAAAGAATTCTAAAACAAGTCTCGTGAATATGATCGAATAATCGAGAATACTTAGGGTTTAGGGTTTAGGGCATTCAAAAAGTAAATTATGAATCATGAATTCTTATAAAACATGAATAACACAACAATAATACACGAGTAACACACCAATAGGGTTGCGATAACCGAGTAAAACATATGTTTTTTTCGTGTTTTTGTTGTATTACTCTATGTAATAATTTTCTTAGTCGATAACCGGCATCCTAAATAAAGCAATAACATTAATTAAACTACGTTTTATATGTGTTTTTGTTGTATTATTATCGTGTTATTACCGTGTTATTAATGTATTATTCATGTTCTAGAGTCGTGCGATTCAAGTATTATTAATGTGTTACATTAGTTGATGTGCTTCGTTGTATTCATATGTTATTCGTATGTCTTTAGGGTAGTGATTTACTGCTTATTATTATTGTGTTATTTTAGTGTTATAACAGTGTTATTCCTGTATTATTAGTGTGTAATTCATGTGTGATTAATGTTTTATTAATGTGTTACTTTAGTTGATGTATGTTGGTCATGTTTTCACTGTTATTCTTAGGTGTTGTTTGATGTGTTATTCTCGTGTTATTCATGTGTTATTCATGTTACTCCTGTGTTATTCATGTATTATTCATGTATTATTCCTGTGGTATTCCTGGGTTATTCGTAATATTCTAGTGTTACTCCTGTGCTATTCCTGTGCTATTTCTGTGTTATTCATGTGCTATTCCTGTGCTATGATTGTGCTATTCTTGTGTTATTTCTGTGTTATTCTTGTGTTATTAATGTATTTATGTTGTATGGTTGTGTTATTCATGTAGCCATGTTTTAGTCTGATTTATTTTGATGTGTTATCCTCTCGTTCATGTGTTATTCTTTAGTGTTGAGATTATTGTTATTTTTTTTAATGTGTTATTTACGTGTTTATTCTCGTATTATTTTTGTGTTATTCATGTATTACTTGTTCTATAAATATCGATGTATTTACGTTGTACGGTTGTGTTATCCACGTATTATTGTTTTAAGTTGATTTATTTTGATGTGTTATACAATTTTCATGAGTCATATGTGTGTTATTTATGCATAATTTTGTTCATTTTTCGGGATAATGAGCGCGAGGACCTTCAATCTGCAGATGTCGTCCATCCGCGGTGAGAGGCTATCTTGGATGGACTCGGGCATCGTATTTCCGAGCGGTACGTAAATAACTTAAGGGAAATGAGGATCTACAATTTTTTGACATGCCCCTATCCTCGAGACAACGTTCTCACTTTGCATATTTTGAGATGTTGGGATAACGGGAGGAGGGTTTTCGGATTTGGTGGGAAAGAGGTGAGGCTAGAAGGCGACCACGTGGCCTTGTTGCTTGGCATGCCGAACGGAGGAGAGCGGGTTGCATGGAAGAGAAGTGGACTAGGCTGCGGAGGATGCCGAAGCGATAAAGGAACAATTGGCGGCTTTCTTTGCGGAGGGAGCATGCTGCCCTCCTTTTGAGCATGTTGTATATAAAATTTACGTTAACTAACCTATTCTTTCCTTCTAGCAATTTTCATGTGCACGCGAGCTTGCTGCATTTGTCGATGATGCACGAGCCTTCCCCTCCTTTAATTGGCCTGCTGCCATATGTGAAATGCTATTGGAACAAGTCACCACAGCGTACACAAAATTAAAGGATAATAAATCATTGGGATATATCCAAGGTTTCGTGTTTCTACTTACGGTATGTAATTCTTTAAAACATTTCATTATGAGTTTTAGTTTTATTGTTTTTTCTCTTACATTAATGGTTATTGTGTATGACGTATTCAGCTATGATTTTACGAGATAACGTCACTGGTGACTCCTGCCGCCCCTGAGGCTCGACCACGCATGCTGAGATGGCCCACAAGTCATGGACGGACTGCGAAACAGATTCATGAAGCATTTAGGGGTCTTCATCCTTCACAGGTTAGTAATTCATTGCATTAAATTAATTGTAAATGGTTATACAATGACATTTAATTTCATTGCAGGTCAATGACGCATTCTTGGATTTGAGGGATGACGAAGTACATCTCGCTCTCGAATCCGGATCGAGACCACGTACTCCTCCGAGGCCTCGCCCACGACGACGAGACCGAGGCGGGACCATCCTCACCTAGAGCGGGTACTCGAGTGTCGAGTGAGATGACCCGGTGATTGGTCGAACTGGTGGTCCTGCTGATAATGAAGCTATGTATGAGCTGATGAGAGATAACCACCAAGTGACCTTAAATATTCAGGACAGATTGGACTCACATGACATACAGCTGCATACCATATTTGATGCCGTTACCAATCTCACAGTCCTTGTAAATAGGTTGGTTGAGAACACAGCTGATAAGGAGGTTGAGAATGAGCAGTCTAGTAGCAGTTCCCGAAATAGGTCTTTTGAGCCGCCGGTCACTCAGTACTGGTTCAGACGAAGACCTAGGGTAGGCGATGTAGAGGATCTCGTACATATTGACGATCCCTCTCCGACATTACCCGACGGAGATACGGATACTAGACTACATACCGGCGAGGCTGATTTGCGGACGGATGATCCCAAAGTGGCCGAGCGCCCGATTTGCGGGTTGATGCTACTGCAGTGGCCCGAGAGGCCCATGTGCATCTTCGGGATTCGACGATTGCCGAAGAGGTCGATGTGCATGCGAGGATCCCGCGGTGGCCATAGAGGCCGATCTTCGGATCGATGCTCACGCGATGGCCTGAGCGGGCGATCTTCGGGTTGAAGCTCCCGCATTGGCTCGAGAGGCCCATGTGCATCTTCAGGATTCGACAGTCGACGAAGAGGTCGATGTGCATACTGAGGATCCCGCAGTGGCCATAGAGGCTGATCTTCAGATCGATGCTCCCGCATTGGCCCAAGAGGCTAATCTTCAGGTTGATGCTCCCGCAGTGGCCCGAGAGGCCCATGTGCATCATAAGGATCCGATAGTGGCCAAAGACGCCTATTTGCATAGTGGTGATCCGGCAGTGGCCCAAGAGGGCAGTGCTCATATTGATCCTCCAAAAGTCGACCAAGAGGAAGACTCCGATGAAGTCGACAGAGCAATAAAGAGTATGTTGGTTTCCATATCGGTGAGTACTACATGATTTTATTTGAACAGTGCGATCTACGTTCCTTGTATGTTTGCTAAAAACATATTTTGTATTGCAGACTCATCTTGTGCCATCAGGTAAACCAGTTGATGCCCAAGAGAGTGATGAGCGAGCGACGAAGAAGTGGAAGAAAGCATAGAAATATCTAGTCCGAGTTACGGTGAGATCCAACGCGCGAAGGCTGTAAGTACATAATAAAGTTTAAGTAGAATTTATGTATTATCCATTTCTTTAAGAAAACATTGAAATATCTAGCCCATGTCTTTATGCGAGCCGTCCTCCAATTGGACACTATTGATTATCACGACAAATCTTTAATACCACATGAAATGCGGAAGTCATCGATGATTGCATTGCAAGACACCCAAATCCAGTAAGTTAATGTGAACATTTAATTTCAATTGGTGCACTTGTTTTTAAACTTAATTTGAGTTAACGTAGACGTACGGTTATCGATGCGATGAGCGATATTGTGTTGTATCGAGGAGGCATTATGATTGATAGAATAGCCCTATCAGATCTTCTGCTACATAAGTCTATCGGGAATGAGCACATAGATCTTTTTGCCACGCTATTGCGGGAACGAACACTGAGAAGACCTGATATATACCGGCCTTACCTATATGTTTCACCACAATATCTAGTAATATTTTGAGACAGTATAATTTGCATGAATTTTTTTAAAAATTTTGCTAAACTTAAACTAATTATGTTATTCGGATGCACAGAAATACGGCGATAGCGAACAATTTGTTAATCACATAAGCTGCGGAGACTTTACATGACACGAAGACTATATTGTTTCCAATTGTACATAACGATCATCTGGATTTTGTTGGTGCACGAAATCGATAAGTTTAGATGGAGAATTTATGACTCCTTCCGAAGCCGACTCATAAGGCACTATGCTCAACAAGTTGTAAGTTAAAACAACTCTTTCGAATATTATTTCAAAATCGGATTTATTATTTCAAATATTATTTCAAGTTATTCCAAATATTATTTCATAACAACTCATAATAACACACATGTTACAATTTACTTATTCTAATCGTTCGAGCGGATTCGATTGTTCGCAACACATTGTGGACATCTTTTCGAGGCAAGAATCGTCGATTGGCCTCATGCGATAGTATCTCGCTGCCAACACAATCAAACGAGCGTTGGCGTGGGATGTTCGTGTGCGAGTTCATGGAAACGATCGTCTTTGGCCAAGAACCCGATTGGAAACAACACTTAAAATGACGATTGGAAATGTTAAGATTCGGGACGAAATTTGCTTATGATATCCGTGACACTAGCGAGAACTTAAAATGTATAGATAAATGATTAAATGCACGAAATGTATAGAAAATGTATATAGATTTTGGGTGGTACATATGTAAATAGAATTTGGTTAAATCTACAATTTGTATAGAAAATAGTTAAATGCTGCAAATAAAAACAATATATCTTCGATTAAAATATTAGAGTTTAAATTATTTGATTCTATTAAATATTACTTTTATTTTGGAAATTAAAAAACTCAAAATATAAATGTTTACGAAAAATATTTCTATTTGAATGCTATAAATATTTCAAAAAAATATATATTTGTATGTTGTAAATATTTGTATTTGTATGTTTGTTTACGGAAGTACGAACATTATATTTGTATCTTATAAATATCTCTAATAAGATATATATTATATTAGAATAATGTGTTTTTTATCACGGTAACACGATTTTTTTATGATTTTTTGCGGCGGTAACACGATTAATTGCCGATTTGTAGCGAGAATATTCCATAGTAACACGATTATTTGCTTGAGTAAAAGCCGCGGTAACACGGGCTTTTATGAGAGTCGAACTGCGCGGTAACACGAGTACGATCCTATATGTTGTACTCACGCATTATTTACGTGTTATTATGGGTTATTCGATTATTAGTGACCATATATTTATCATTCTATTATGCTTGGTGTTATTAGACGTATTATGGACGTATTATTTACGTATTATTTTTTTGTTATTCGGGTATTATTTACGTGTTATTTGTGGTTATCCTTGTATTATTTATCGAGAAAATTAACGTTGTATTATTTTTTGCGTATTACTTATATTGGGGTTACACTAGTATTATTTATCGGACATTCGTATTTTCGTTATTTAGGTGTTATTAACGTATTTTTTACGTGTTATCCGGGGTTGACGTGGTATTACTTACAGGAAAAATATCGTTGTATTATTCCGGTGTTATTGGCGTAATATTTGCGTATTATTTACGTGTTATTGGGTGTTATACAGGTATTTCTTACGTGTTATTTGTGGTTATCCTTGTATTATTTATCAGAAAATTAACGTTGTATTATTTTTTGCGTATTACTTATATTGGGGTTACCTCTAGTATTATTTATCAGACATTCATGTTTCTGTTATTTTGGTGTTATTAACGTATTTTTTACGTGTTATCCGGGGTTGACGTGGTATTACTTACCAGAAAAATATCGTTGTATTATTCCGGTGTTATTGGCGTAATATTTGCGTATTATTTATGTGTTATTGGGTGTTATACAAGTATTTCTTACGTGTTATTTGTGGTTATCCTTGTATTACTTATCAGAAAATTATAGTTGTATTATTTTTTGCGTATTACTTATATTGGGGTTACCCTAGTATTATTTATCAGACATTCATGTTTATGTTATTTTGGTGTTATTAACGTATTTTTTACGTGTTATCCGGGGTTGACGTGGTATTACTTACCAGAAAAATATCGTTGTATTATTCCGGTGTTATTGGCGTAATATTTGCGTATTATTTACGTGTTATTGGGTGTTATACATGTATTACTTACGTGTTATTTGTGGTTATCCTTGTATTATTTATCAGAAAATTATAGTTGTATTATTTTTGGCGTATTACTTATATTGGAGTTACCTCAGTATTATTTATCGAGACATTCGTATTTACGTTATTTTGGTGTTATTAACGTATTTTTTACGTGTTATCCGGGGTTGACGTGGTATTACTTACCAGAAAAATATCGTTGTATTATTCAGGTGTTATTGTCGTAATATTTGTGTATTATTTACGTGTTATTGGGTGTTATACAGGTATTACTTACGCGTTATTTGTGGTTATCCTTGTATTACTTATCAGAAAATTATAGTTGTATTATTTTTGGCGTATTACTTATATTGGGGTTACCCTAGTATTATTTATCAGACATTCATGTTTCTGTTATTTTGGTGTTATTAACATATTATTTAAGTGTTATCTGGGGTTGACGTGGTCTTACTTAATAGAAAAATATCATTGTATTATTCCGGTGTTATTGGCGTAATATTTGCGTATTATGTATGTGTTATTGGGTGTTATACAGGTATTACTTACGTGTTATTTGTGGTTATCCTTGTATTATTTATCAGAAAATTATAGTTGTATTATTCTGGTATTATTAGTTGCTAGTTTACAAAAGCAATTCATAAACTAAGCAAAACGAGGATGAATTATTTCTCCAACAAACGATAAACTAAAGAACTTATCGAACATAAATACATCTATAACAAGCAGGACCTAAACAACAATAAATACATACTATATCATACGAAACCCGAAACAACATATCAACTAACTCGTGGAATCCATTAGCATTCCGGTGTATGTACCAGTGGTTGCGTTTCATAGTATTCTGCGATACAATATCAAAAACGGTTAAACATGAATTGCATAATCCTATCGAAGAACCAATCGAATTAAATAAATTGAACGCACACTGTGTAAGACAATCTGTCAACATTTCCTCGAATATATTAACGACTTCACGGCTTGATGACCCATGTTTGTTCCTTTCACGAAAGCAAAGTCGAAAATTATTTACCGGAAGAGAACAAAACTCGACTTACTTAGAAAGAAAGCATCAACTGAAACAACGACTTCTTACTTTTGCATTTCTTAGTTTTTTCCCGATATCCTTTCGATCTCGATGTTGAGACTCCTTTCGGTCGCATCTTTGCGAGGTCGTCGACGAGAAAGTCCTAGTTTTGGAATTCTTTTCTTCTTCGTCGTTGTAGTAGGTTCGGATTTCCTCCTGCTTAGAACGTCGGCAAAGCCAACAGGATAGTTTTTTAAATGTCGTCCACAACAACTCCTCCATTGCATCATGTCCTTGTGCCATATTTATGAGTTGATAAGCAAATTTCTCGAAGCTGGACTTGAATAACAATGCACTTGATGAAACATTGTTCACATTCGAATTTCTCATATCTCTACATCCATGCTATTGTAGATATCTCTTTTAGCATTTTTAGACCAGTACGATAAGAAATACTTATACGGAATCACCTTTATTTTCACAACATTGAGCACGAAATAGAGCATGGGAGCACAACGGTCCCATCATCTCGAATTTTTGCAAGTACATGTAACCTCGGCACTAACTTCGTCGACTAATACGAGTCCACGGCTACATTGTCCCCTCCTCGTCCAAACTCATTACATTGTATCTACCCTCGCTATCCACGAGATAATTCGGTCGTAAGCCCACATAATCCATTCATTAGCTCTTCTTCGAACATTAAATAAAGCTTCCTTGTATAGAATGCAGTTGCTTGCCTCGAAGACGGGATTGCTTTTAACCATGGGCTTTGTGACGGACTGACCGCATTTGAAATCTTCATCTTTCTCGTTGCGACGCCAAGATTTCATGATGGTTTCAAGTCCAATGAAACAATCCGTTAGAGAGCTAGTTGGTTTTGTAACATTATGACATATATTATTGGTTGACTCACTCCTCTGTGTCGATAAGATTCCCATACCGAATACATCCTTATTAAATGCTGTTGACCATCTGTGCCTGTGACGATACATTTCAGCCAACCACGTATTATTCTGAAGTTCCCCGACTTCGATCATTAATGACCAAGTTTCTTCGAAATCCGCCTCGGTGTCACACTTACTCATGCATTTATAAAAAAGACCACGGATGCTCTTAGTACGAACTCCACGATTCACCTTTGAAGGAAGTTTTTTATGGATATGCCATTGACATAATCGCGACGTGTACGAGGAAGCACTCTGCAATGGCTCTTGCCATTGCTTGATCTGATCGGTAAATATTATTCTTGGGTGCTTCTCTCCCATTATTCGAGCAAAAGATTTGAAAAGCCACACGAATGAATCGGTGGTCTCATCGGACGGAAATCCGACTCCAAATAGTACGTTCGCAGGTGGTGGTTAACCCCAGCAAATGGAGCGCGGCATAAGTTATATTTATTTAATGCGTAGCTTGTGTCAAATATTATCACATCCCCAAAACAATCATAATCCAACTCGGACGATCCATCGCTCCGAGAAAATGTTTGTTAGCCTTCCGGACTCATCTGTTTGGAAATCCCGAGCAAACATGCTTATCACCGACTGCCTTTCCATGAACAGTTGTATTAGTGCATTGACATCTCCTCGCTCGATTTTACTGTCTTCTTTCTCTTTGAATGAAATTATGTGCATCTGTCTTGGTGCATTCCAAATTCTCTACACCACCGACCTCCGAAGCAATGAAATTGTATGCATCCATTGCTACGATTCCCACACTGTCATGGATCTTAAGACATCCGCATTCGACTCACTTATCCTTCGCTCGAACGAAGAAGATGTTTATCACCACTTTCGACCAAAAGATGGTTGTGATTTTCGATGAATTTTGCCACTTGTCCGGTTGCCCTCGAGGTCGGCTGCAAATCGAACCATGGCCTTACAATCGGTCCTCGTGTCCGATTTTTGTACTTAACGTTCTCCGTGTTGTTAGGCTCTTTCTTGTAGCCGGCTTTCCCGCATATATAATCTTTGATCTTCGGTTTCTGGAGTTGGGCCGATAGTTAGTGTGGTCCTTCCGAACGGTGAACCCTACGTGATGTGCATAGATACGATAGCTTTCATAAGCTTCTCCCTCATTGCGGACATTGCTTCTCGAAAACATCTCTGTAATTCTTTGGATTGTAAGGTTACGTAGCCTCACATTGCATATTTGATGAATATATTTATACAACGTTAGACATTGTCAAAAGAGCATCAAAAAGCCATGATAACACCGGAATAATACTTGATAATAGGACCGACATAACAACACTCCCACATCGGAATAACACCACGATTATACGAACGTAACTACCGTAATACCACCAACATATTAATTCATCTTCTTGAAGTAAACCACTATAGAAAAATCACTAAACATATATCGAAGCCATAGACCAACTAAAAATCACGGCAACACCTTGGTAACACCTTAAACACAAAATTTTATTCAACTTACACAAAATAACACTAAAATAACACGAGAATAACACCACGATAATACAAACGTAACTACAGTAATAACACCAACATATTAATTCAATCTTCTTCAAAGTAAACCCTATAGAAAAATCCACTAAACATATATCAAAGCCATAGAACCAACTAAAAATCACAGTGATACCTATAGTAACACCTTAAACACAAAATTTTATTCAACTTACACAAAATAACACTAAAATAACACGGAATAACACCACAATAATACGAAACGTAACTACCGTAATAACACCGACATATTAATTCATCTTCTTCAAAGTAAACCCTATAGAAAAATCCACTAAACATATATCAAAGCCATAGACCAGACTAAAAATCACATGTGACACCTTGGTAACACCTTCAACACAAAATTTTATTCAACTTACACAAAATAACACTAAAATAACACCAGAATAACACCACGATAATACAAACGTAACTACCGTAATAACACCAACATATTAATTCATCTTCTTCGAAGTAAACCCTATAGAAAAATCCACTAAACCTATATCAAAGTCATAAACCAACTAAAAATCACAGCAATACGCTTAGTAACACCTAAACACGATATTTTATTCAACTTACACAAAATAACACTAAAATAACACTAGAATAACACCACGATAATACAAACGTAACTATCCGTAATAACACCGACATATTAATTCATCTTCTTCGATGTAAACCCTAGAGAAAATTCACTAAACCTATATCAAAGTCATAAACCAACTAACGTAAAGTAAAACAAAAAAATAACAAGTACTCACTTCGGTTGCTTCGAAATTAAGGGAGAATGATGGGGGGTTTAAATCCTCGGGCATTTCACCGTCCATGGAGAGCAAAATTTTTCGAATCCACGGACACTAAGGTGCGAATAGAAGAACACGAGCTCAAAAAAAAAAAAATTTCACGCAACGATCCAATGATCTTATCTTCCATTTCGCGGCAAATTATTTTACGGAACGGAACAGGCGGGAAATATTTCGGTCCGGGTTTCGGGCCGGGTCGTAAATTCTCTCATTTTCTCTTCTGAGCGGGACCCACGGACGCCACGTGGCATCATACGTGGCAGGATGCCACGTGGCGTCCTGTAATTGGACTCCGCACGTAGAGGTACGTGCGGAGTCCTGATGGAAAAATTTTCCCACTCAAACACCCCCTTACAGTGAAATGGTGTAGAAAATGGATTTAGAAAATTGTAGGTTTTAAAATACTTTTTCTGCCATTCAGGAAGATTTAAACTTAAAGCCTGCATAAATCCTGCTACCAATGAGCCCCTTAAAAAAGGGAAAAAATTTGCGTCCGGAGACCGGACGCAGAGCTGCGTCCGGATTTGTGAGTGTACCTCCCATGTACCTCTCATGTAACTCTTCATGTGTATGAGTTACACGCAAATTACAGAGGAGTTACATGAGAAGTACATGAGGGGTATCTCTACTGTCCGGACGTAGCGCTGTCTCCGAACGCAAATTTTTTCTCTTTTTTAAGACTGCACTATACCATAAAAAAGATTATTCGCCATCACAACATTCAAGTCGCCATGAGAAGGTGAATTTTTCAAAACCGGCCCGCTAATAAAAAAACAAAAATAAATAGATAAATGCAGAAACTAGTTCTGATTTCTAAGGCAAGACTCAACTCCTAGTAACCCACATAATCATGTTTTTGAATGAGCAGAATATAGCTCATGGAATAGCACCCCTTATGTTATGAATGCACAATGTAGGAAACAATTTTGACATTCCAACCTGTCTACACAACAAAAAAAATATTTTATCCGGACGTCCGCATGTTTGGACGACCAACCACCGACATCCACATCGCCTGCCAATGAGGTGTATGGCGACGTGACGGCCAGTGTTGATTTAGCCAGTGTTGATCGTCCGGACATGCGATGTCTGGACAGAATATTTTCTCCTACACAACAAAGCATTTCATCCAAATGAAGCAGTACTAGGCATTTAATAATGAGTTAAGTATTATTAAGCCTTAAAAATTTAGGCAGAACTTAAGCTAAATACTGCCAAACAGCAAAAAACGCCTTTTTATCCTGAGCTCCCATAAATCCCAAAATAGCATCAATTGGCGATAAATCCTAATATACTAAATACCGTGAATCGTCTGATTAAGTAAATCTGGGACGAACGAAGAGGAAGAATGGTGGGAACAAGCTTACCTTTCTCAATGGTTTCTAGTAGGGACGAAGCATAATGATGAGAAAGACAGGAGTTTTGGTGGTCCATGTAAGCCGCGATTCCATTTTTGCTTTCCCAGCTAGCTATGATGGACTTTAGTGAGGGTTTTGGGCAGAAAGCGGAAGAGGGGCCGAATGGAAGCGAAGGGGAGATAGGATTATGATTTTAATTTATTTATGTTTAAATTAATTTAATTAATTTAAATTATTAATAATTAATATTTTATGATATCTAATTAATTATAATTAATAAATTTATATGTAATTATTTATTAGTTAATTAATGGATAAAGATATATTTGACATTTTAAACTGTTTAATAAAATTTTATGCAATTCTTAATTTATATAATCAATAATTAATTAATTAATAATTGATTACTATTAAATTATTATTTCATGAGTAATTATTTTACACAAAATGTCTTGTGTTATGTACTTTGAGGCTTTGGATACTCATTTATTTATTTATTTTTATTTAATATAAATCTTTGGATGCTTTCTCTGATAAATTCCGTTGAATCTATTTAAAGCTGTCAAACAGTTTCTCAGAATTTACTTACAAGTATACCAAACAATTTTCAGAATTTTACCACCTTAGGATTTTATAAATCTGGATTTATAGGATTTACTAAATCCTATTTAAACTAAATCCTACCTACAACTAAACTACCCCTAATCCTAGCGCTCCCCAACCTTTCTATTTGAGCCTGAGCACTAGCCACTATCTTTTCATTCTTTTGTTAAGTTATTATTACTATTATTATTTGTTGAATCCAAAATTTACGTGTTATGCATGCTCAAGGATCTCAGCAGTAAGAACCTTAAGGAAGGAAAATAAAGTGATAGAGAATAAAAAAGAAATAATCAGCACAAATAGATTTTTCCCATATGAGCGAAGTGTGGTACCCCTGGTTTTTTGACCCGTTATATATATGAAATATAGAAATTCCAGGAGAATGGGAGAGAGATCTTCTTACAGAAGGTCGATCAAGAGAAAAGAGCCAAAAGCTTTCTCCCCTCCTCAAACATGGTATGATTCCCTTGCTTACAAGAGTTAAGAGGATTGTGTCTCAAATTACATGGTTGTCTTTGCTTTAATAGAATAGTTACAAGTTATTATTATCTATTTATGGTCAACACTTTAATAGGAGTGTTGTAGGTATTTATAGTGCCTTTTTATATTCATAACTTGATTTGGGCATAGTTTCATCATCTATCTTTTTTATCTAGAATGTCATATTATCTATAGATTAGTGCACGACTTTTTTGGGGTACAGTCATGTATTGTATTAAAAAAGAAAAAACTCTACTATATTTTTGATTTTGTTGTTTTGCGTCTTGCTGATTACCACCGATCGTCGTTGCCAATCTCGCTCAAAAAGGTCTAAAAATTGAGTGATAGGGCAATTTTTTAAATATTCGTTCGAGGAAGCATGATTTCCCATCCGTAATAATTAAGTACTATTTAGGGAAAACCATGAACTAGTTTGGAAAGTTTATAAACCTAAGGGTTTTCGAATAACCATCTTGGGAAACGTGATGACCCGTTGGTACTCATCTTTAGAAATTAAGTAACGCTCAGAGAAAGTATATTTCCGTTAAAAAAAAAGTAAAGTATCGCTTGGAAATGCTTGCTTGCAATTTGACACTTTTTTACAAGTACATTGAGTGCCCGTTGCCTTTTAAGACTGAGTGTTAAAGAAGTATTTTTGTTCCCCGGGCACAATGTCTCACGAAGTTGACTAGCAAGTCTTTCAAGATAGTTAGGAAAGCTGACATTTTCTTAGAGGATTGACGTAGAAAGGCTACCAAATTTTTGGATGATTTGGTCTTGTAAATATTTTAAAATCTAGGAATTTTTGAACTTATAAAAAAATAAACTGTGAATCATCTGAGTTTTAAAATATTTGGATATTATAGCTTTTAAAATTTAAGCTCCCCCTGTACAAAAATATTTGGAATATGGGCTTTTAAAATTTCGACTCTTAAGGTTTCAAAAAATATTTAAATTTTTAGGCTTTTGAAATTTCACCTATTTAGGCTTAAAATTTTTTAAAATTTTGAGGTTTAAAATTTAAGATTCTAGTGTCTTAAAATTTTTTGAAATTTTATGATTTCAAATTTAAGGTCCTAAGCTCAAAAATAATTCAAGCTTGAGAATTTTGAAATATTAAAATCTTGCCATCGAATTCACAATATTATTTGCTAGGGAATAGAAGATGATCCTTAAAGAGTTAAAAAAAGAGGTTTTACTTGTATTTAGAAGCTCTAATATCCAAATAAAATTTCAAAAAGGCTAGGCTAATTTCACGATAAGTAATGAGATAGTGTAATCATCTGAATGAGAATATCTTATGATTTGCGCAAAATTATATGCATATATCTATCATAGATGTTCAAAAAAATTTACTATCAATGTACATTCAAACTATGTTCATGCATCCATATCATAAAGACATTTGTGTAACTAACAAGTTGGGATGATTTTTTTCACAAAATATCATTTTAAGATATCATTTCAACTTCAATTTAGTATCTCAAAAGAATTGCAATTACTTGATAACTCTTACTCATGTCAAAGCATCAAATTATAGTTTATAAGAAAAAAAAAGTATGTAATCACATCCTATAAATGAGCCAAAATTCATGTATATTCAACAAAGGCATCAAGGTATATGCACACTAACAAAATATATCAGCATGTGCTCTCTCGTTATCAAGAGGGATAATTGGTCATAGAGGCTTGGCATGTGGGAAACCTCAAACCTCAAATCAAAAAAGTTCTTGCAAAATGAGGGTGAAATCTCTTGGTAGTGTCTTATCTACTTTACCATGAGTCTTCTAAAAATTTGACCATCTAATGCCTCTCAACACTAAAAAAAAAATAGAGTCTGGTGAGCGGCCACAGTGACCCTCCACTTGTTACATCAAGAGCTTGGGAAATGACAATTTTATTTCTCACAATCCAATCAAAATAAAAAAGAAAGACTGGATAATAGTTAACCCAACCAATTTTTTAGAAAAAAATCAGTTCATCAGTTCAACCCAGATTCTAACTTGTTCAATTTTAGTTCAATCTTAGTGCTATGTTAAAATTTCAATAACCTTGGACACAACTAGTTGAATGACTGGTTCATAGTTAAGCAGTAGTATGTTGCAGTTGTAGACACGTCTGATACTGCTCCCACTACATGAATTGCAAATCATGAGCTAGTGAATCAACACTCTTGTGTAATGCAATGAATTGAGTGGATGCATTAGGCCAAGGATAGGACGTACTTGGGTGAGAAGGATGAGGCTGGGAAGAACCAAGCTAGTCCATATTACAAAATTTTTTGTAAATAGTCTTATTGTGCTCATGTATGGAATTCTTCATGACAAGATTCAAAGGATGGTGCTACTCTTCCCAACTTTCAAACTTCACCTTGGCTCTCAAACATAACATAAAAATTGGTGACGGGTGTCCCAATTTTATTATAGATACTCTCTTTGGAGTTTTGCAAATTGAGATGAAAACAAGCTGTCTTACATCAATGAATTTTAAGATTTGCATGCAGTTATTTAACACAGCTCTCTCCCTAGTAACTTCACTCAGATCAGTGGTTGGAAAAATTTTAGCGGGGATGACATATGCCATACTCTAGATTCTACGGTTAGGGCAACGACAAAGAAATTTACAAACATTTCTTACATCATTGTCCACACCCCTTACAGTCTGTAAGGATTTCAATTATTTTAGATAAGAAAGATTTAGAAATAGAAGCAATTAATTGAGAATAAAAATTTTCAAGGACATTCAAAAGATCAAAATAGGAGTTAATGATAGCAAGATGAAATTATGCCCATTTTCCCATCTTTCTGTTATTTAAATTTGCATAAAATTCCCTCACTACTGGAATCATTGCAACTCCTACCTCATAAAAAAATTATTTTCAGCCTGTTTTGGTGACAATGTCTTCAACTTTCCCTCTACTGATAACAAAATCCCTCTCAGGAATTAGATATTTAGAAATCAACAAATCTTGAAATCGTGTGGTGACTTCAAGGCTTCGAAATTTCTTTGAATAAAAAGACGAAAGGGTTTTACCTCCTTTGAATTTGAGAGCCATAAATGAAAATAGAAAGATCAAGACAAATCAAACTTCGTGAAGGAAACATCTCACCAAATTCTCAAGCGAATCCTTTCCCCTTAATTTTAAAAGGAATAGAAATATCAACATGAGAAGATTACAAGAAGGTTAACTCTTGCTTACCATATAGGAGAAGTTCAAGGTCCTAGTGAAGCAATGTGAATATGATCCTCCAAGATTTAAGAATGGAAACTTAAGCCACTAAGATTGAATGATAGTGATGGACGATGGTTATTGACCTCTCTTTCAGGTTACTTGTAGAGTGGATTTGGTGGTCGGTAAGAAGTTTGGGTGGTAGGTATGAAATTTCAAGGGGTAGATAGTGTTCGGGAAAGGTGATGGGTAAGATCGGGTATTAGCTAGAAATTTCAAGATGGGCACCTATACACCCAAAGCCTAGCACAAAGGTGTCAGGTGCTTAAGATGTGAAGAAGGTTGGAGCCTAGGTGCCAAAATATAGGCACCTATGAAATCTACATTGTCATGGACGCATAAGTGCCATAAATAGCGCCAATGCATGTGATCAGGGCAGACGCCTACGAGCCTAAATATTGGCATAGGAGCATCAAGCTATTAGCAGGCGCCGATGCACTTAGATATTGATGCAAGGGAGCTAAGTTAACAGCGTATGCATAATTGGCTATGAAAATGTTGAGTATGCAAAAGTAACTATAAACAAGGCCAAATCTATGGATCCTAATACTGTCAATCCTAAACTCATGCAATAAGTAACAAAAAGAAAATTTCCAAATGTCTTCAAGCAAACAGATAACTTTTAAAGCAATACACACCAATCAAACATATGAATTCAAAGCAAAACACACAAAAAATAACGCTTAGGTTACCTCCTAAGAAGTACTTGATTTAATGTTCTCAGTCAGACAATGTCAGATCCTTTTAATTGGGCTGACCCAAAGTCAGAGCTTCTCCAAGACCAATTTTATCCGCCATGGATACAATTTTAGTCTCTAACCATTTACCTTAAACATCGTAACGCTCTTCTTATCTTCAATCTTCACTGCACCAAAAGGTTAAGCCTTCACTACAGTAAATGGACCCAACCATCTGGACTTAAGTTTTATGGGAAATAATTTCAAATGAGAACTATACAATAATACTTCTTGTTCATGCTCAAAATCCTTCTTAAAAAGCTTATGATTATATCATTTCTTCATTTTCTCCTTATAAATCATGGCACTTTCATAAACCTTTTCTTTAATTTCTTCTAATTCTTTTACCATAATAGTTATTTTTTTGTTGAATCTTTTAAATTATAGTTGAATTCTTTCACGATCTAATATGTTTTATGTTCTAATTTTACATGTAAATGACATGTTTTTTCAATAGCAAGTGAATATGGAGACATTCTTATAGGTATCTAATAGGCTCCTATGGGTATCTTATAGGCAGTCTCGTAGGCCCACAATGCATCATCTAGTCTTAAAGACCAATCTTTCCTATCAGGGTTGACTATTTTTTCTAGGATTCTCTTTAACTTTTTAATAGAAATCTATGCTAATTTACTAGTATGGGAGTGGTATGCATTAGAACCCTTGTGCTTAATTTCATATTTTGCAACTTATGTCTCAATATTTTTATTTCTAAAGTGGCTCCCACCATCACTTATAATCATCATAGGTGTTATAGATTTGCTAAAAATATTTTCTTTGAGCATTACAATTTGGGGGAGTTATACCTCAATCCACTTGGAAGCATAGTCCACTACTACTTAAAGATAAATGTTTCATAATGACAACACAAATTGTCCCATTGAAGTCTAATCCCCAAAAATCAAATATTTTCACTTCTAAAGTATAGTTCAAGGGAATTTCATCTCATTTAACAATATTTTATATCCTTTGACATCGATAACATGTTTTTTATGTATTCATTAACATCGCTGAACAATGCAGGGCAATAAACTCCATATTATAAAGTCTTAACAGTTGTTCTATATACTAAAAAATGCCCTCATATTCAAAATCATGACAAATCCTAACATCATTTATTTCTTCTAAAAGAATAAATCTTCAAATAATTTGGTCTTTACACTTCCTATATAAATAAAGCTCATGAATGTGGTTTTATCTTGGCCCTCAAGAGCTATGAGAATCTGGTGGTATCCTGAATAGCAATCTAAGAAGCTGAAGAATGGGTGTCCGACTAGTTTACCAACATCTAGTCTATAAAGGGTAGAGGAAAGTGGTTCTTCTTAGTAACAATGTTTATTTTTCTATACTTAATGCATAGCTGCCACCTAGTGACACTTCTTGTGGCTCTCAACTCATTTTATTTGTTTTCCACAACTTTCACCCCTCCCTTCTTGGGAGCACAATAGATTGGACTCACCTGGACATCATCTAAAATGAGGTAAAATCATATTTGTATCCAACAACTTAACAACCTCCTTCATCACTGAGTTAAGTCTCTTCTACGGGACAACCGTGGGTTAATGGTCCTCCACCATAAGAATCCTATGCATACATAGAAAAGGGCTAATTCCTTTAATGTCTACTATATTTCACCCACAAGTTAAATGTCCTCAGAACTCTCATCAGCTTCACTTTTTGTAATTTAGCTTTGAGGAGATAGTCCTTGGTAATGCATGCAACCTCCCTAAATCGTCATATTTCAAGTGCTTAGGAAAGACTTTCAATTCTAACTTAGAAGCTTCCTCTATGGATGGCACTAAATTTTTGGAATAAGCAGAAGTATCGAGAAGCTCATATCTTTTCCTGTACACCCCAAGGCTAACTTCTAATAGCAAAGCATATACATCCTTAGCATCTTTGCTATCATCGTCACTCAACCCAAGCTCTACAAGACCAGTTTCAAATATCTCATGAAATTGGCTTTTAATCAATACATCTACTAAGTCTAGCTTATAATATTAATCATCACTAGAATCATTGAGGTACTTAATGGATTTTAGAATATTAAATGTAACTTTTTGATCGTTCACCTTCATAGTCAAGTCTCCCCTTTAAACATCTATCATCTTCGTACTAGTGGCTAGGAAAGGATGAGGATCTCCTTATTCTCATTCATATATAAAACTATTAAGTCTACTGGGATGATAAATTTGTCCACTATAACTAAGAAATTATCTATAACCCTCCTTGGATATGTCAAATAACGATCAACGAATTGAAGGGTTACTATGTTTGAATGGACTTTTCATAGTCGAGTCTCCTAAAGATGGATAAGAAAATGATAAAACTACCGGGATCCTTAAGTTTTTGAGAAAGCTTCTTTTGAATAATGATACTAAACTCTTCACTCAGAGCTACCGTCTTAAAATCTTCTAGCTTTATTTTCTTATTAAGGATAAACTTCATGAATTTCACATAGCTAAACATTTGCTCTAAGACTTAAGCAAAAAAGTTGTTGATGGTAAGATTCTTAAACACCCATAAAAACATAAAAAAACTGATAATCCAACTTATGCTTTTGAAGACTTTAGGGAAATGGTAGGAATAGTCTTTCTGGTTCCTTCCTAGGGGGCGAGCCAACTTTTCCTAAGCTTAGGATAGTTTTTTCACTAAGTCATTCAGGCTTAGAGTTGGCTTCTTCTTTATAAGGGCTCTCTCAAATTCATTTCCTTCAATTCTTTCCCACTTCTGAACTTCATGGCCTTACCATGTTCATTCCCTTTATACTTGGAGTTCCCTTTAGTATTGCTAGGCAAGGATCCCTGAGGTCTATTACTTAAGTTTAGTATATGATCTGGCTAGTTTTTAATAATATATTTATGATTTACAACTCAAAGGATAGAAAGTAGTTGGGTGGCATATGTGTTGTGATTGTAATCATAATATAATAGTGTCATTTGACAACAACAACTCAATCAGATGGCTTTGGTCGTAACAGCTACTTTATGGTCTCATTTGGTAGTAAAACTACACAGACAAAGGACTCTGGTCATGTCCTTACTGACATGTAATTTCTTTGATTGCTCCTACACTCTGCATCAAAATGCACATATGCAGAACACCCAAATACTCTTAAATGAGATAGATTTACATTTTTATCACTTCAAGCTTCTTTAGGTGAGCATCACTCCAAAGGTACCAATGAACTAAGATTAATTAGATAAAATGTAGTGTTTACTACTTCAACCGCAAACTAATTTAACCAGCCAGCATGCAGCCTCATTCACCTAGCACGCTATGTGATTGTTCTGTTTATGCTCTCAACTACACCATTCTGTTGTGGTATCTTTGGGACAATGAACTCATGTCTGACCCCATTGTAGCACAGAAATTTCTGAACTTTTGATTACGGTACTCGCCCCCATTATCAGATATGAGACACTCCAGCTTCAAGCCCGTCTCATTTTCTACAATAGTCTTCCACTTCTTAAAGACTTCAAATACATTAGTTTGGTTACTTTAAGAAATAAACTCATACATTTCTCGTGTGATCATCAATAAATGTGACAAAATAGTGAAAACTTCCAATGGATTGAACTGGAGTAGGATCTCGTATGCCAGTATGTACTCATCCTAGTTTCTTTCATTTCACTACAGACCCGTTCTTAGAGAAAGAAACTTTCTTCTGCTTGTCATATATAGTCGTCACAGAAAACCAAATTAATTGATTTCAAACTTTGAAGCTTACTTTTAGTAAGTAGAGACCTTAATACATTTTCGCTCATATGGCCAAGCCTACGGTACCCTAGACCAGCATCCACCATGGTTCCAACCCTAAGGTACCCCAGACTAGCATCCACTATGGTTCCAACCACATCAATGAAATCAGTCATTTCATTTATCAGATAAAGGATTCCTTCAATGTTGCCCTGAGCCATCACCAATGCCCCAACTAGTCACCTTCGATGAATCACCTGTGAAAGTAGTCATGAGCCTTGGCTTTGCCAGCTAACTCACGGAACTGAGATTTCTCTTCAAATTTGGAACATGCCTAACTTCATTAAGAAACCAGACTATTCCATTCAACAACATGATGACAACATTACCCTTTTTTACGATACTGCAGGCTTTGTTATCTCCCAAATAAACCTTTCATAGATCACTATGAGTATAATTTTTAAATACCACTTTATTGGGGCAAGCATGAAAAGAGACACCTGAATTTACTATACATGATTCAATGTTGACTAGGGATAACACCAGAGAGTCATTTTGAATTTCGTCGGTCGAGATATTTATAGAAAGATTCATTTCTTGTCCTCTACCACCAACATTCCTTGGAGTTTTCCAATTCTTCTTGAAATGCCATTTCATATCGCAATTCCAACATTTTCCTCACCTTGACTTGAACTTTCCTCTATTTGACGTACACTTTCCTCTGCCTGTATTCATGCCCAAATTCTTTCTCGTGTTCTCATCATTTAAAGCAAAACCTGAAGATTCATCATTCGATACTTTTCTATGAACTTTTTCAATCAACGTATGACCCACGATGCCATCAAAGTTCAATGTTCAATTCTCTAAAGAGTTACTCATCACCATGACCAAACCATCCCAGTTGCTGGACAATGAAGATAAAATCACCAGTACTCTGACCTAGTCATCAAAATTGATCCTCACATAACAGACTGATTTGTCACAATATTGAAATTGTTCAGAAGTTCTACTAATGAATTGTATTCCACCATCTTCATATTAAATAGCTTCTTCTTCAACAAAACCTTATCGGAAACAAAAGGTTTTTCATACATTTTCGTCAATTCGCCATGTTGAACGCAACAGATGAAGAAAGTAACAACCTGATCAAATCTAGTATTGTTCGATCCAATACTTCCCACTCTTCCATAGGCATGGACTCGGGCTTTCTTGTAATTCCTTGTAGTTCCAAGTATAACTTTTTCTGATACAACAAATCTTCTATTTCAATCTTTCAGAATGTGAAGTTCGTTCCATTGAACATTTCCACTTTGAACCTTGTATCATCGATCATTGCTCCCACTCAAATCGACCATCGCTCTAAACCACTTTGTTGGGAGAAAACAGAGCCCTCCAAAGAATCCCATTCCCAAAATTCAATAGAGCTATAGACTCGATTAAAAATCTAAACCACACCATGAAAAAAAACTGTGTAGATTCAAGGAAAAACATGAACAAACTTACGAATAGAGGCACAACAAAGCAAACCACAAAAGACATGAATTTAATGTGAAAAAACCCGATAAGAGAAAAAAATCACTGAGCCACACCACCAGAAAACTTTCACTATGAAAATCAGAGAGTTTACAGTAAAAACACTCAATTTCCTCTCGGCACTCAAGAAAACTTTTAAGACCTCGCTCCAAACTCATTTTGCTTCGATCTGGTGCAAGAAATGGACATTGTGATCACAGAAATCTTCTCAAACACTTCTCTCATTCAGCATGAACTTGTCGAAGAACTCGCATAGGAAGCACGCATTTCGCCAATCGAAATTGGTCTTAAAACCAAAAAATACATGACAATTGCTCTGGTCGCCTAAACGCCAAGCTTACTAGACCGACGCTTGATATTGGGTGCTTATGCAACCTCTCTCTGTCAGCGCCTACATGCGCTGGGTGCTCTGTCTACGTCCAATGAGCACTTAAGCGCGAACAACCCGTCGCTTGATGGACGGGCGCTCTGTGTGGGTGCTTCAGCTCAATAAACCCAACATATATTAAGTTGTGTGTTTTAAATTCAACCAAATCAACTTGGTTTGAATTCATGAAAAATGAACTACGAACTGAAATTCAAATACAATGCTAGTTTATACTGAATTTTCAATTCCTTCGAAATAAAAGATTAAATTTTAAAATTCCTGCATTAAGAATGCAACATACTAAAATGTTGCTGGCCAAAAATTAGATCACTACTGATTAGAGGGATTGATATGAATGGTCTTTTTTTCTGCCTGTACGTCAAATACAACCAAAACACAATCCATTCCCATGGAATAGAACGGAAGGCTATAATCTAGTTACATGATTATTGATCCGACCAAGTTCTCTTATGCCGTGTGTTGATAAAAGCCGTTTGATCTTTGGATCGAATGAGCCATAACATGTAAAGTGTAAATAAAATCAACTATGTTGACCATGTGAGGATTAAATATATGCCAACATAAAAGTTCAAAACTAATTCAACTCTTAACAAAATTTAATATATAAACTCTCTGGAATAAAAAAATAGAGCAAATAGTATATTATCAAAATTTAAAATCTATTTAGCTCTGTATGATAGAGCTATTTAACTTTTAATAAATATGGTAGATCACTTAATTATCTTAATGACTTCCCATGATCTTCAAGTGATTCTATATTAAATACAAAGCTTCAAGCAGCAGTTAACTCGGTTTCAGAAGGAGATGATGACCCCAAGTAATTAGAAAAGCAGAACTTAGAACTGTAAATTTTCCATAATTAACACTGTACAGCAAGAATACAGCCATCTGAAGAAAATTCAATACAAATACAAAGCCCATACCTCATAAATACCTTCCATGCTTTACATCTTATATAACATCGCTGGCTGACATCAAATTACTCCTGAAGAAATTTTGTTTCTTCTTGTATTCATAAGATCGTGCAAAGTGCAGGTAGATTAGCAGTGCTAAAGAGCTGAGACAAGCAAGAAGCCAGTAGAAGTAATCAAGATGAGCACGGTTCAGATTATCAGAGAACCAGCTCTCTCCTCTCTTACTAGTTACCCTGTCGATGACAGATATGAGGAAGCTACTGAGGAAGCTTCCAAAACCAAAGATGCTAAGGTAGAGACCAAGCCCAAGACTCCTTAACGCATCAGGAACCTGATCGTAGAAGAACTCCTGCAAGCCTACAATGGCAAACACCTCTGCAATGCCATAGAAAATGTATTGAGGGGCTAACCACAGCAGACTCATTGGAATTGTTGTCGTTGGTTGATCAATCAGCCCGTATTCTATTGCTGTTCTCAATCTCTTGGCCTCAACTAGAGCAGCTATTGCCATGGATACTAGTGAGACAATCAGTCCAATGCCAATCCTTTGAAGTTGTGTCAATCCAGTAGGAATCCTGGAAAATTTTCTGGACACAGGAACTAGGATTCGATCATAGATTGGAAGGAAAACAACAATGGAGATGTAAATGAAGCTCTGCAAGGCTGCAGGTGGAACTTGGAAGCTAGAACCGATTCTCCGGTCCAGGGTGCTCCCTTGCTTAGTGAATAGGGTTGATGACTGTGCAACTACCACAGCATATATTAAGCATACTGCCCATATTGGTACCAACCGAAGCACTCCCTTGGCTTCCTCTATTTGGATTACATCCGGTGCCTCATTTTTCACAAACCTATACAAAATGGATTCATAAAATGATAACCGAGTTAACTTAAGAATAATAAGCAAATCAAATATTACTGCTGAACTCAAAATATGAAAAATACAATCTCACAAACAGAAATAGAAATAGCAACAAATTCAAACTAAGCTGGATCTTGGGGTGGTGATGGTGATCGGCAAGGGTTTGGTCCTCCGGAGAGGCGGCAAAGTACGGGTGAATGGCTGGAAGGCATAGAGGAGGCTGGACCGCAGGGAAACAGCTGGGAGAGCTGTCCTGGGAAACAGCCTGCAAGGGAATCTCTTCCACGGCGTCTGTGAAGGGGGAGGAGTTGCGGCTACGGCAGAAAGCTAGAATGATAGAAATAGATGGCCGGGTGGCTCGAAATGCAGAAAATAACCATGAACGACCGTTTATGGGCAGCTGCACGAGGGGAAATGTCGGAGACAATGATGGGGAATGCAGGAATGCGGGCGACTGTAGGACAGCAAGAGGACGGCTGACCGGAAAGGCGGCCACGAGGACAGCTAGTTGGAATTGAAAAACTGCGGGGAAAAATAGCAATAGCTGCTGTTGTAGGGGCAGCTGCAGCAAACAAGGATGAAATGCAACGGGGAGCGATGGGAAGGAAAAATCAGCACCTTGAGAGCCATATACAGCTGGAGCACTACTCGATCTCTCGAATACAGCCTTTGAAGAGAAAAAAGAGACATTGATGGCTGTCTCAATAGACATTCACGCAAAAACTAGCACCACAACATCAGAAACACAAATATAGAATAATATGAAAACTAGGAGAGATCCAAGAGGACCGGCCGACTCCACGACACAAAAAAAGCCTAGACCGAACCGGGTTCGGTCTAGGTATGAAAATGGGAGAAGCTCCTTGTCACGAGACTTCCTGCGAGAGTCCATCCCACCCCGCATCAGTCTCTTAGTGTTTGGGGAGCTTCAACTTCATCCGTCGAAGCTTGCCTCCTTGTGGTATGGCGTCAAGCCGGCCCAGTTGAAGAAAACAAAAATGGCATAATCTCCTAATAAGTTGGTCTTGTAGGCGCTATCATTCCAAAACATATCCTGATAAAATAAGTAACCATATTATTTTGGCACAATCTGAGTTTGAGTTGCATATCAACGTAAATTTTCATAAAATAATTCTTGAGCCACTAAATATGTAATTCGCCTCTTCCATTCCCCTTACTCGGCAGGGCTCATCCCAAAAAATAAATTCACTTGGAGGAACTGGCATAATATCTATGCAAATTGGACAATTCTCAATAGCAACCACTCCGAAGAGGCCTCTTCTTCTTCTTTAGCAGAGTCTGGATCCCATTGTGAAATCTTCTTTTTCATCAAGCTCCTAACACAATTTCAAACACCATAGTTCATCCCTTCCAATCGATCATCTACCGGTGGGCACACTGCTGAACTGAATTTAATATTTGAAAAAACACATATAACCTTCCATATGCAGCTCAAAAGCTTCTCATTTTTGATATGTTGAACCACTTTCAGTGGCAACCACCCATATGTGACATGTCGATCAGGATGTCTAGCGATTATGTCAAGAGGTGTTGTCCCTCTTCAGGTATCAGCTCCTCAAACTCACTTTCTTCTAAAACAAATACTATTAATTCAAATAGAGTTGTTTTCATGGGTCAACTGGAATTGCTAGTGTCTATTTCTCGACGTCTTAAAGTTTAGAATCATCACTGAAATCTTCATCTTTCCCTGAATCACTGTTTATTTCTTCAACTACTTCCTGATAAGTAAAATAGACTATACCCTTATTTGGGCAATTTGTCGCATTGTACCCAAAATTGTGGTATTTGAAGCACTTTATGGCTAAGAAAGATTTAGGAGTGCTGGTTAGCACCACCTGCTGTCCGCTCTGAATAAGTTTCTCCTCAGGCCAAGGCTTGGATTTTCCCTTGAGCGTACTCTTGTTGCTCGATCTTAGGGTTGAACTCTGCTTGTAACGTGTGGCAATCGTCCGGTGATGTTGCCTCGTCATTTTTGAAGCTAGGGTCTAAACATCGGGTCAATAATGAACTAGTAGGTATTGATGATGCATCTCTCATTTTATTTTGGACCAGGTAGTGATATTGTCTTTTCCCTCATGCTGGTGTAAGTGCTTGAAATTTTCTCACCAAAACAACACACTCTTCTATAAGTTATTGGCAGTTAATTTCACCATTCTGTCCAATGGGACTTCCTGGTACTCAAAGACACTCTACGGTGTGAAGCCACTTGATGACCTAGTCCGGATCCAAAGGGCCATCAACAAATCCATCTATACTTCCAAATCCAAGTTTCTCTGATATTTCAAGCCTAAGCTTTGGGATAGAGGTTATTCATCCCTAGAATCCACATCGTGGAAGAGATTCACTCCACTCCTTCAAGCTAGCAAGTCAATGTTGTGGCTACGGGTGACCCGTTTAGATTATCTCTCTTTGAAAGTGGCAAATCTCTGTTATAGTTTGAGGACTTCAATAGAATGTTCTTGTACACCCCTTTGCAAAATCTCTCATAAATTCCATTATGGCATTTCCTCTCGATCAGATCTCCAACAATTATCCCGGTGGCGCGTCGTTAGAGTTTGGGACTTGGGTACGTGGAGGAGGGTGTGTAGGGATGATGTAGGGTGGGGGGAACAATTTTTCAGTGTCCGGTTTGAAAAATCAGCAAAGGAAATGAATTTTGTGTGGAGATAGGGTTGGGTATTGGTGGATTCTAAAAACTCTAGGATAAGATTATGGTTAGACTAGCTCTGAAACCACATGATACTAAAATTAACTCAAACAACAATAAGAAAATCAAATATTATTGTTGAATTCAAAACAAAAAAAAAATACAATCTTACAAATGAAGATAGAAATAGCAACAGATAAAACACGACATACTGAACTTAGGGTGAATCTGAGGGTAGTGGTGGTGATTGGCGAGGTTAGGTCCTCCGGAGAGGTAGCAAAGAGTGAGTGAAGGGCTGGAAGGCATGTTAGTAGCAAAGGTGTGTTGGTAAACGCGAGGGGGAGGTGTGAAGCTGCGGGAACAAAAAGTTTATTTGCTCTCCTAGGTGGCGGTAGCAAGAAAAAGAAGGTTGGAGAGCAGGGAATGGTGGGGAAGGGCTGTCCTGTGTTGCAGTAGCAAAGGAGGACAGCGACAACGAAAGGGAGGAGTTGCTGCAATGGCAACAAGCTGGAATAAAAGAAATGGATGGTTGGAGCAGCACAAAACAGCCAGACAGTTTACAGACAGCTGCAGCGAGGGGGAATATTGCCGGCTACGATGGGGAATGTAGGGACTATAGGACAGCAAGAGGACGTCTGTCTAGAGTGGCTACAGTTAGGATAGGTGGCTCGAATTGCAAAATTGTGGGGAAAAACATCAATAGCTGTTGCTCTGAGGGTGGCTTCGACAAGGAAGAACGTGGAGCAGCAGGGAGCGATGGGGGAATGGATAAATCACCGCCTCTAGAGCAGGATGCAGCTGGAGCATCACTCAAACCCTCGGATACAGCGGTCGAAATGAGAAAAGAGACGTTTGCTTGCTGTCTCGATAGAAACTCACGCAAAAACAAACCCTAGAACATAAAAAACACAAATATATAATAATAAGATAACCAGGATTGGCCCATGAGGACCAGCCGACTCCACAACACTAAAAAAAACTAAGATCGGTTCGGTCCAAGAATGAAAATGGGAGCCCTGTCGCGGGACATCCCACATCACACAACCATCGGGGAAGCGCATCCCGCCCGTGTCATAAATGCTTTTTATTTGAAAAAAAAATGTAAAAATTGGGGTGATATAGGATGTAAAGAAGCACATTATAATGTTAGGTATGGCTCATATCTGTGAGTCGAGCTTTCACGAAGAGGCGCGACTTCACAGTGAAAATGAGTGTCTCTCGAAGTTAGTGGGTTGTGGAGCGAGGCGTGTTGGTAATTATATCGTATGGATTTTATATCTATATATACGTGCAACCTCATGGGATGTAATTTGAGCTCCTCTGAAATAGTGTACTCGCCGGCTCGCTCCCGAGGACGTAGGCAATTCTTTGCCGAACCTCGTTAAATCTTTGTGTTATTCTTTTGATTTGTATCGATTCCTGCTTCTCGCTCCGAATATTTTCATAACAATTGGTATCAGAGTCTCGTTTGAGAGAATAGGAGGAGATCGAAGCGGGAGATCGAAGAAGTTAAGAAGAATTGGTTTCGAGATTCGAAAAATTGCGGTGTTCTAGGCCTAGAAGTTTGGCGTGGAGCGGCGGTTCCCGGAGAGGCATCCGGGTGTTCGCGGCAGGCAACGTGTACGGCCTGTGCAAGGTTTCGCGAGCGGAATCTCGCGACGGCAGAGGCGGTTTGGATTCGCGAGGCAAAAGATTCCTTTGCGATCTGGTGCGACAGCGAGGCGAAACAGGAGTTCGAGGCTGCCTCGTGCGACAGCGAGGCGACGACGGTTTCGGAGTTCACAGCAGGCCGGAGCAGTTGGCGGCGGAGGCGGCGCTTGCAGGAGAGTTCGCGGCAGTTCGTTCCAGGAGTTCACGACAGAGGCGAAGGCAGTTCGCGAGGGCTTCTGTAGAAGGAGGCTGCGACGAGGATTCCCCAGCGAAGAGGCGCGACCAGGCGAGCACAGGCAGTTCGCAGCAATTTTGCGCGGTTCAGACGGTTGAGGTTTGCTGAGGAGAAGAGGAATCAGGGAATCTTTGATTTCTACTAGGAGAATATTCCTTCCCCTCCTTGCGGGAAATTGAGGTGTTCAACCAGTTAAATTCGTCGGTTCGTCGCAGGAGATTTTGCGACAGGTGGAGTTCGGCAGGGCGCAGGAGGCGAGCAGGCACGATTATTTCGTGAACAGGAGTTTCGTGGAAGTATTCTTCAAACAGGTGCGAAGGGATTCGTGGCTCGTGCAAGCTGTCGATAGGCGAAGATCTGGTACGAACGAAGTGTCTTCGTTGTGGAAAATTTGATTCACGAATCGCGGGAGAATCGCGAGAAAGTTCTTCGCATTTGACGGGAAAAATTTCGGGTTTTCTTTGAATTTATTTGCGGAGTATTTTCTTTTGTTTTCGAAGACGAGGCGGGAAAATACGGTGCAGTGATTAAATCGGATGACGATGTCCAGTGCGAAATTCGAGATAAGTGAAGTTCGGTGGAGCCGAGAGCTTCTGGATTGTAGTAACAAAGTGAAAGATTTGTTGGCGCGACGAAGATTTTGAAGACACGACGAGACTTGAACTTGATGGTACTTATCTATCAGTCGTCGTGGAGTACAGTTGTAGGAGTACGCTCGTCGGATCATATGTTGGAAATGCGGCGGAAGCTTTGACTAGGCGGATTAGATGGTTTGGTGGCCAACCCACTTTGGTGTAAGAAGCTTCACGATCTATTCTCCCAAGGGATTGGATATTCGCGAGGTGGAGATTTTCTCCCATGAAGCTTGGATATTCACGAAGCGTGGAGATTGTTAGATGTATTTTATCCCAAGAGACTGAATATTCTTGACGTGGAGATTTGTTTGGTAAGCACATATACGCGGTGAAGATTTCTACCTAAGGTGTTGGATATTCGCTAAGTGGAGAATTGTTAGGTATGGCTCATATCTAGGGAGTTGGAGTTTCTTGGCGAAGATGTGTGACTCTTGGTGAAAATGAGTGTCTCTTGGAAGTTAGTGGGTTGGGGGGAGCGAGGGCGTGTTGGTAATTATATCGTATGGATTTTATATCTATATATATGTGTAACCCTATGGGATGAAATTTGAGCTCCTCTGAAATAGTGCACTCGTCGGCTCGCTCCCGAGGACGAAGGCAATTCTTTGCCGAACCTCGTTAAATCTTTGTGTTCTTCTTTTGATTTGTATCGATTCTTGTTTCTCGCTCCGGATATTTTCATAACATATTATGCAGAAGTTCAGGCAAGCATCTACCAAAAATAAAACTGCAAAGGAAAAATTATATGATTAACATCCAAAGTTGGTAGAGGAAGATAGATTTCACAGATTTCATCTTATGATACTAAGAACAGATCCAACTGAACCTGAAAAGAGGCAATCCAGAGCTTCCACGAATGAAAAGGAAGAAAGATAAGCTATTACAAAAAAAAAAAAAAAAGAAAAAAGAAAAAAAGGGATGTGTAAGTAAACCATTTCAGCAGAATCTCCCTTACATGGTATGATCAATTCCTGCATCTTCATAAGATACGGGCGTCCATTTCCCCTTTAATGCCTGAGAAGATACCATCCAACTTTTAACAATAGCAAACAATGATTTCCCAATTCTAAGGAATGGACTTTCACCTTCCAATTGGTAGAAACGATATGTCTTGGTCCCAAGCAAGAACAAGATGAGAGCAAGTCCCATGGCAATAAATGGTATCCCAAATCCAAGGGCCCAGCTAATATTATCTTGCACATAATTTAAGAGTATAATCGTCACTGCCATGCTGAGGCATAAACCACAATACCACCAGTTAAAAAATGAGCTCCTTGAGAGGCTCTCTTCAGGGTCCTTCTCATCAAACTGATCAGCGCCAAATGCTTGTGTGCAAGGCTTGTGGCCACCTTGAGCAAGTGCAACAAGGTATAGAGTGAAGTAGAAGAAGCCCACTTGGAAATAATTTGGCCTGCATGCCTTGTGATCATCTATGGAACACTTTGGTGGACGAAGGCTTGGCAACACAGACGATAGGGTCAACAGACCTAAGCCCTGAAACTCCATCCATTTTAGCAATATATTGAGAAGGTATCTAAAATCACTATTAGAAAATAATCTGCAAAACTTAATGCTAGTTTCAACTGTATGATATTCCTTTTTTCTTAGATTATTGTACTGAAACGGGGTTATGGTGAATATCTGAGGGATTATTGTAATGCAAATAGTTTTTTACATCACAGATTTTGCCCTTGTGACAAATGTGGTACAGAAAAAAAATTCTATGCTTATAGCAGTCTATGAAAACATGGCGAGATAGCAATTGAATTTTCTATAAAATCTGATAAAAAATAGTTTCTTACTGGAGTATTCATATGATTTAAGTAGCTAGAGCGTAAGATAATTTTGCAGAAGCCACAGCAAGGCGAATGGATATGTACATAATTTGTTGATGATTCCTATATTCAGCATATAAAAATATGATTGAACTTTTCAGCATGTTCAAAGATGAAGAGACAGCTCCCACTGAACATTCGCAAAATCAAACTGACCAATTACAACTTGTGAATCTTTAACAGCCAATTACTTTCACATGCAATGAAAAATAGATTTTTACAAACTGCACCATTTTATACAAAAAACAGAGTTCCATAAACCTGAAAGTTAACGTATTTTTCGTTGAGCAAACCACATTCAAACCAGGAAAAGAAATAAAGATAAAGAAGATAATTCATCCTTTTTACCGAAATGTTATAATAAAATAGGAATGATCGGTTAACTAAAAACTCTCATTAAATTTGCAAAGATTCAAAAGCATGCACAATTCCCAATAATTACTAATCATAGCATGCATGGATTACAAAGCAAGGTTTAAAATTACATAATCAGATATTAAGGCATTTGAGGTGTAAGCCCACAATTTTAAAATTATGTGAAGTCAAATAAAAGTATAAATTAACATATTAGTGCTTATAAATATATTAAAGACATAATAAGAAGTAAAAAATCGCACCTGTATCAAATAACAAATTGTGTACGTGTAATAACTTTCAAAAAAATTAAAGTATAATGTAAATATCATGTAATCAAACTAACATAAAATATCAAATGAAAATAAAATAAAAAAATCAAAGATATAAGATGGGTTTAGTATAATAGATTTCTCTAGCTCCTATAATCCAACACAATAACATCCATAAATTTAAATAAGAGTCTAATAAATAATCAAAAGCCCATTACACTCATCACCTGGGGGTTTTCATTGAAGTTTTTAGTTCAGCCTAAGTTCTCCCATTTTTCTTTTACTTTTTCAACCTAAATCATATTTCACTTCTCTATTAAGTAGTATGTCGTCATGTGCTTGATGGCCCAGTTTTGTTTTTGTCTCCATTGAGGAAATAAATGTTCAAATATTCTTATTTATTGCCACTTACAAATCACTCATCGTGTGAAGACACATCTTCAAATAGTAGAGGGTATTTGATGCGACTTTTTTAATTTGTCAAAATTTATGAACTCGGATTTATATACATATATATATATATATATATATATATATATATATATATATATATATATATTGATTTAGTTTTCTATCGTAATACACAATTAAACGCAAGTATACGTATCGCTTCGCAATACAAGTGCTCTAAATAGCTTCGAATATCGATCCTGAAGTGAGCAATTAATTTTATAACGTAGTACAAAAATCAATTCTCGAATCACAGCACAATTACAAGTAATTACTAATCATAATATAGGAATAAACAGTTGTAGTTACGAATGCTACCAAAGTACGCTTTAACTTTCTAACAAGCTTTAACTAACACAAGACTAAATTTATAACAAAGCTTCGACTGTAAGAAGAATCTTCCTCTTCTCCAATAATAATATAATGATTTAATGACATAGATCAGTGATACGCAAATGTATTGTGCTACATAGAAACATTCATATTATTTACTATTTTCCAAGCACAGACAGTAACATCGCTAATCCTAAGCTCAATCCCCAAATCCAGTAGCTAGGTTCGTGGATACCGGCTCACTCCAGAGCTCCCACTTCCCTTCCCCTGAAGGCTAACTCTCGCTTTGATTTCCAAACCCTAGGACCAAATTGGAGATTTCAGAAATTGAGGATTTCAACCTGTCACTCTGAAATCTCAAATTTTACGCCCATCAAAAGTATATTTCCTTATTTATTTGCACTCAACCCCCATGAACTACGACACTCATTCACGAATATCGAATGCGACCTTAACTTTTGTTGTGGAACTCATAATCCTTTCGAACATATCCCAATGAGTTTAAATAATTTAATTCGACAGATCAAAAGAAATGAACTACGAGTTGAAAAGTCATCACAAATTCAAGCATAATAAATCGACACATCATTTTCATATCACAACATCAACGCATCACATGAAAAGAAAAGCACATAAGAAATCTACTCAAGCACTCATGCATGAAATGATGACAAAATACTGGATTTTATATATAAAAGTAACGTCATACAAATAAGTAAAGAAAGACAACTTATCTCAAACTCTTCCCTGCAGTGAATCTCACGAATTCCTTTGACTCATATTCTTTCTTCACAATAACACACAATTATCTCTTTAGATAAATAAGAAAGAAAAAATCTCTCACTTTCCCTCTCCTCCTATACTCCTTAGAAGAGAACACACAAACCCTAGAGTTCTTAAACAAAATGAAAAGACACTCACTCTTCACTCCCTCACACTCTAAACTCTCCCCCTCTCTAAATTTGGCTCCAAACTAGCTTTAAATACGACTATAATCGATTCTCGAGCATTTTAAGCATCCCTCCAAAATCCGACCAAATACATTGAATCTAGTTTGAAATCGGGATAGCGCGCGATCGTAGGCGTGATAAGGCGCGATCCGCATGCAAGATAGAGGCGTCCGTGCGATATTTTCCGCCTTCTAGTTCGAAATCCTCATAAATCGTGCGATCGGTCTCGGCATGCATGACAAGTCGTTCAGCCATAGCTTCAATAAAATCGTGACTTTTACCCCATTTTGCCCTAAATTGCTCTTTTAGCTTCCTTTTACTCCAAAGTGCCTAAAATCATTAGTATCGCATGTAAATCAGCGAAAATACCTTTCTTTAAAGTCGTAATATCATCAAAAACAATGTATGAAACGAACATTAAAAAGTTATCAAATTTTCAATGGATCGAGATCTCCCAAACTTAACTATTATTCGTCCTCAAGTAATTTTAGTTAATACATAAAATAATGATCCATCGCAATGAATTTTCTTTCGAATCACTATAATTTTACTTTAATAAGTACAATAAGTGAAATTTTCGTAAAGATCTTTCAATAATTCAAGAAATTCGCGTAGTGTAAGATCATCTAATAATCAAGTTTAAGCAGTTCTAACCTTCTATTCATTTTAAAAATGACCGTAGATTGTCCTATCAGGCACTTAAAAGCGATTATATGAAAGCAGTTTATTGAACACTACTAAGAAAGATGCTAATCCATACATATAAGTTCAGAAATGTAATTAAGTTCTTCCCTTTCGGTAGATCCAAGTAAAGTCAATTTTTGATTAAACATCTCCTCAAGCTTCTCCTCACTTTTTCATTTCTTTTTCTTTTTTTTCTTCTTTTTTTTCATTTCTTTTTTTCTTTTTCTTTTGTTTTTTGTAAAATTTAATATAACTATAAATAATGGGTATGTAGTGCTAGAAGCACAACAATAAGTGTATTTGGTTGAGAAGGAAGCAAAATACTACTATAGCATAAGAATATGAGTGGTTAGTAACGATTTGATTTTGAGCTGAGCCGAGGTCGGCTCGAAAAAAATTCGAACCAAAATTTTGGCTCGTAGCTTAGGTCGTTTATTTCGATTTGATCTCGATCCGAGCAAAAACTCGAATCAATTTTCGAGCAATTAATGATCTTTGAGTTGAATTCGCTAACGATCTAATTTCGAGCAGCGCGAGGTCGGCTTAAAATCGGCTCAAAAAAAATTTGATCCAAAATTTTGGCTCGTAGCTCAAATCGTTTATTTTGATCCGATCTCGATCGGAGTAAAAAATTCGAATTAATTTCCGAGCGATTAACGATATTCGAGCTAAATTCACAGCCGTAAATATGGTACTCACCTCGATCACAATTTATTTGACTTTGAATGTGCCTTGATCTTAACTTTTTTAAAATTGATGTCTATAACAAGCATAGTATTCATATTATTGAATTTTAATTTGTTCATATTATTTTAATTAATTATTAACTTTTTAGATTATTTAAGTATTAATTTCCAGCATTTTATTTTATTAAATCTTAATTAACTTTATTTTACTATTAAAATTTATTAATTAAATTATAATATAAACCAAAACTTACCTTACCGAAGTTTGCTCGGCTCAATACTCCTTTTTTAGTTTGCACACTTATCCTGCTTTTATTTCTCTCATGGATTAGGGCTCTCGATCGAGATTTAAAAGTAATTTTTAATAATTTTAATAATCGGCTCCTCTGTTAAGCCCTATGCGTCGGCCTCATGCCCATGTTTGGCGTCAATGCGCCAACCTACCTACTGCTTGTTACTAGAATTGCTTCGGCTCCACATTATAGCCCAATAATCTCCCACTTGGAGGTGAACCACCAAACATCAGTCTGTATTTGCACCTCTACCACAATAGCATTAATAGTCACGTACTGTGGTCACGTATCGTGGTGTGGCTTACCCTTGGTCTTAACCTTCATGAAACCTAATTGAAGCCAATTATAACTTCAGCTTTTCAACAGTCACCACCTTTGTCAACATATCCGCAAGATTTTCAGTTGTGTATATTTTTCAGAAATAACTGCTCCTTCTAGAAGAAATCGAATGAAATGATATCTGAGCTAGATGTGTTTTGTCCTGACATGAAAAACAACATTCTTAGCAATATGAATCGTCCTTATACTATCACTGTAGAGCTTTCCAGTCCCCTTTTCATTGCTCAATTCTGCCATGAAACTCTGTAGCCAAGTCTTCTTGCTAGCATCAATAATAACAATATATTCGACCTCTATAGTAGAAAGTGCAATTATCTTCTGCAACCTGAAAACTCAACTCACCGTTTTGCTCCCCAATGTGAAGATATAGCCTGTTATACTTCTCTTTTTGTCCACATCTCCTGTCAGATCTGAATCTACGAATCCTTGTAGATTGATCATTGTATTTCCATAACAAATTGGCTTTTTGAATTTTCCCTAAATAACTGAGAATCCAATTTACCGCCTCCTAATGATGCCTACTTGGATTGCCCATATACCTGCTAACAACCCGACTGCATATGCAATATCTGGCCTGGTACAAATCATCGCATACATTAAACTTTCAACTGTTGAAGCATACGAAGTTCCCTCCAATTATGCTTGCTTTGCTTCAGAGTTAGGCAAGATAGTTTGAAGTGATTATCTAAGTGAGTGCTAACTGGTTTTGCCTCACTCATGTTGAAGCTTTATAGGATCTTCTCAACCTACTCTGCCTGAGACAACTTCAGTGTTTCTGCACTCCTGCTCTGCTGATTCTCATCTTGATAATCTTCCTGGTTGGACCTAAATCTTTCATCTCAAACTCACTTAATAACTGTTTATTCAAGCCCTTGATTTTCTTCATATCTGCCCCTGCAATCAGCATGTCATTTACATACAAGAGAAGAAGAATATAACAGTTACCAAAATGTTTGATGAAGCAACAGTAGTCTTTTCTAATACTTCAAATACCAATTTTCTGAAATTATCTTATCAAATCTCCTGTACCACTGTCTCAGGGTCTGCTTCAAGTCATAGAGAGACTCTTCTTCAATCTGCAGACCAAACGTTCATTGCTGGAACCTTAACTTTGTCGTTGCACCATTTATAGTTCCTCCAGATATTCATATAAGAAAGCTGTCTTTACATCTATCTGCTCCAGAGGTAGATAATCGATTGCTACCAGACTCAGCACAACCCTGACAGTCGTCATTTTCATCACTGGGGAGAAGATCTCTGTATAATTCACTCATTCATTCTATTGGAAACCCTTCATAACAAGTCTTGTCTTATAGCGTAGTACCATCTGACTTCTCTTTCAGCAAGTAGACTCACTTGTTGTGCAGCGATCTTTTGCCATTTGGTAGTACCGCCAAATCCAAGTCTGATTTAACTCCAATGATTGCATTTCTTCATCCATGGCATGCTCTCACTCCCTCGAGTCTTCAACTTGAGTGGCCCCCTCAAAGCACTTTGCTTCACCACTATCAGTTAGTAACAAATAGTGTAAAAAAAGAGAATACCTGTGTAAGGATCGTGGCACTCTGTTGGATCTTCTGACTTCTGTAACAGGCGACTGAGGAACTTCCAGTGCTCCATCTGGTTGAGCACTTCTTCTTTCTCAATCTTTTGATAGCCAATATCATCTCCCCATATCTGGATTCTTCAGAAGTAGCCGACGGACTGTCCTGAGTTATAACCCTATCCTTGAACATCTCCATCTCGTTGAAAGTGATGTCCGTGCTTCTGATGAATTTCTAATTCTGATAATCCCTGAACTTGTACCCACTCATCTGAGCTATATCCAATGAAGGTTGCACTTGATAGATTTTGAGTCAAGCTTGCTTCTAAAATCTGCATCAACATGCACATATGCAGAACACTCAAATACTCTTAAATGAGATAAACATACCTTGTTGTCACTCCAAACTTCTTCATGCAAGCCTTCCTCCAAAGCTACTGTCGGACTACGATTAATCAGATAAATTACACTGTTAACCGCTTTAGTCCAAATTATTTCGGCAGGCCTGCATGCAACCCCATGCTCCTAGCACGCTAAGTGATTGTTGTTGCGGTGTCCTTAGGACAGTGTACTCATGCTTGAGCCCTTTGTAGCACAGAAACTACTGAACTTCTCATCATGGTATTCACCTTCATTATCTGATCTGAAACATTTCAGCTTCAAGTATGTTTTATTTTCTACCATAACCTTCTATTTCTTAAAGACTTCAAATACATCAGATTTCTGCTTTAAGGAATAAACTCATACCTTTCTTGTGTGATCATCAATGAGATTCTTCAATAAACTAAATTGGAGTAGGACCCCATACATCAGTATGTAGTACTACAGTTTCTTTGATTTCACCACTGACTTGTTCTTGGAGAAAGAAAATTTCTTCTGCTTGACATAAATACAATATTCACAGAAATCTATATCAACTGATTTCAAATCCTGAAGTTTAATCTTTTAAAGTAGAGACTTCATACTTTTCTCGCTCATACAGCCAAGCCTAAGATGTCACGGACCTGCATCCACTTTGGTTCCAGCCACATCAATGGATCAATCATTTCATTGATCAAACAAAGGATGTCTTCAATGTTGCCCCGAGCCATCATTAATGGCCTTGGTCACCTTCCACGAATCATCTGTGAAAATAATCACAAGTTCTGACTTTGCTAACTAGCTCACAGAGATTAGATTTCTCATCAAACTTATGTCTGACATCAATAAGCTTCCAGACTATTCCATTCGACAACATGATACCAACATAACTCTTTCCTACTATACTGCAGGACTTGTTATCTCCCTAATAAACCTTGCCTAGATTACTCTAAGTGTAGATTTTGAATACCTCTTTATTCGTGCAAGCATGAAAAGAGACATCTAAATCCATTATCCCAGATTCAGTGCTGGTTAGGGATAACATCAATGAGTCATTTTGGATTTCACCTGTGAAGACATTAGTAGAAAGAATACTTTTCTATCCTTCACGACCCGCTTTCCTTGGAGCTTTGAGTCCTTGAGATGCCTCTTTTTACCGTAGTTCCAACATTCTCCTCTGCTTGACTTTGGCTTTCTTCTCTTGGAATTGGATCTACCTCTACCTATATTCCTACGCAGATTTTTTCCTTTATTATCAGCATTCAACACAGAACCTGAAGATTCACTATTCGTTGTTTTTCTATGAACTTTTTCATTCGGCATCCGACCCATGATGTCATCGAAGTTTAACTTCGAAGTCCCTGAATAATACTCATTACCATTACTAAACCATCTCAGCTTTATGACAAAGAAGATAATATCACCAGTGCTCTAACCTCATCATCAAACCTCATCCCCAGAGAATAAAACTGGCTTCTCACAATGCTGAAGTTATTGAGATGCTCTGCCATTGATTTACCTTCCACCATCTTCATGTTAAATAATTTATAATAAAAAAATCTTATTGGAAGCAGAAGGTTTTGTACATCTCGGCCAGTTTCGCCATGAGATCCAACATAGTTTTCTCATTCACAATGTTGAACACAAAAGATGATGAAAGTGTTAATCTGATCAAACTCAGTGTCGTTCGATCCAATACCCATTCCTCTATAGGCATGGTCTCATGCTTCTTGGTGATTCCTTGTAGTGGCAAATACAATATTTTCTGATAAAACAAACCCTCCACCTGAATCTTCCCGAAAGTAAATTCGTCCCATTGAACTTCTCCATATTGAACATTGCTTTTTCGGCCATTGCCATCACTCGAATCACACCCCGCTCTGATACCAGTTTTGTTGGGAATCATCCAAAGAATTGTCAATGTCACCGCAGAATTGGATTGCAGGATTCGAGAAATCCGGAACAAAAGTAATTAGAAAACACAATCAGAGTAACCAGAAAAGCACACAAGAATTTTACTTGAAAAAAAAAATCCGAAAACTGAAAAAAACTACGGAGCCACTACAACACAAAATTCATTATGTAATTCATAAAGTTTTACAAAGAACTCACAAGTTACTTCTCCACTCACACGAAGATACTTACAGGACGCTTCATAATTTTCTTTCTATGATCTAACGCGAACAACACATGCTGAGATTCCAAAAATCCTCATCTTCGACTCTTCTCTCCTACTCCAGAAAGTTGTCGATGAATACAAAAGGAAGACTCAAGAAACATCATATGTTCCATGCTTGAAAATTACCTTAAAACCGAAAATCTCGAGTTAACTGCTCAGACTTGGCGCCTAGGCGCCAAGCTCTCTGTATTTGCGCCCATAATTGGGTGCATAGGCGTCAATAGCTCGGTGTCTAAATGCTAGCTTCTCAGGTTTGCGCTCCAAAATGGGAGCCTAAGCGCCAATAGACCGACCCTTAAATGATTTTCTTTCAGGAAAAAAAGACCATCGTCAACTCTATGTTGGGCGCATAAGAGCCCAAAGCCGGCGCATAGGCACCAGCATCTGTCAAGCGCCCTTCAATGGGTGCTTAGCCCCCAAATGGCCTATGTGCTGGCCTCACGCCCATGACTGGTGCCAGTGCCCCAGCCTACTTGCTGCTTGCTGTTAGAATCGCTTCAGCTTCACATTATAGCCCAACACGCTATTAGTACGAGGCCGGTCCTCCTTCCGATTTAAAGAATCTCAGCTTGCTTCGCTTTCTTCACTCCTTGTTCGTGCCCTAGTTCTCCCTTCCCTATGGAAAGAATCACAGAGAGTCGAAGCTGCTCTTACTTCCAGTTTGGAATCTCATCGGTCTCCACTGTTCATATTCCTTCTTTGGCTTTTCAGCAAGAACATGATCATGGCATACAATTATCTTTGAAGCCCTCTTTTCACTCTTCTTCCTGTGTCGCACCACCTGCCTCTTCGTGCCTAACACGCAACCGGAAGTCGCCGCCTCCTTCTTTCACTTTTCACGTGACCTCTAACGCACACAAGCCCTAGCCTTCCGCCGCCCTCTGCTTCTCTCTGTCGTCTCTTGTGACTCCAAAATCGAAACTCCACATCAACTTTTTATATGATTTTATTAAAGATTTGATCGGCACGCCTATTATTTTATTTTTCTTTGCATTAATATAATTTATTAGTGTGAGTACTCCCTAGCTTTGGTTAGCTTACTATTGTTGTAAACTAGCTTTTTAGATGTAATTAATTGATTAAAAGATGAGCAATAGAAGAAAAAATATTTATAGAAGACACAGACAACTTATGATATGTTAAATTTAATTGTATTGTTTTAATTTAAATTCTTTAGAGACTTTTGTATCTGTTAAATATTAATTATAGAAATTGAATATAAAAAATTTAATTCCAAGCATCTGACCGTTTGTACCTGCTTTGGTTAATTCCAAGCCATGGTCAGGTTGTGAAAAAAGTGGCACCAGAGCCTGATTTAGGACTAATTAATGTAACATCGATGAAAGAGCCACTAGAATTTATATAAGAATTTAAATAATAATAATAATTAAAATTTTAAGTTAACTCATTAATAGTTATATCCAATTAGACAGAGATACACCCGAAATTATAGAAAAAGGGAGTCTGATAGAAAACAAGGAAGTAAAACCTACCATAAATGTGAGCACAAATGTCTTGACCCAGATGATGATGACTATGACTAAGCTGATTCAAGAGTTCAGATTGCAGTCTATTGGAAGTGATACATTTGTTGTGGATAAGCATTTAAAGATATTTCAAAATTTACATCTACCATCGTTTAAGAGAACTTAAGATTCAATTGAAGTAGAAAATTGACTGATACGAATTGAGAAGGTATTAGATAGTATGACCTATCGAATGAAAGAAGAATGTCATTAGCTACATCTGTGCTGGATGAAGAAGTCGAAAGATGGTGGCGTGAGCAGCGTCAAGACAAACGTGGGGACGTACTTAATATGATGGTAAGTTGAGAGGATTTCTTAGAGCTATTCAGAGAGTGGTTTATATCCCTATCTGCTTGAAGAAAAATGCAAGACAAATTTATCAGATTGGTTCATGGAGAGAAAACAATCATGCAGTATGAAGCAAAATTCACCGCACTGTCAATGTATGCACTACAGTTGATCGCTACTACAGAAGAAAAGTGCTATAAATTTCTTTTGGTATTAAAGGATTTGATTAGACAATTGTTGATGCATTTAGAAATCGATGCATCTTTAATATTAGTGGAACGAGATATAAGAGTGGAAATCGATTATCAGCTTAATCAGTAACATAAGGAGACGCACAAGAGAAAGAATATTGATGAAGGAGAACGTCTAGATCAGTCAGAGGGATCCAATTGGAAGAAGTCTAAGTTCAATTCGGTTGGATTCAGTAGAGGTATGACTCAGAGTACTATAAATATTTGTGCCAAATGAGGAAGAACGTAAGGGTGAATACTTTATAGACTTAACACATGCTATCGATGTCGTCAACCCAATTTTATAGCAAGATATTGTCCATCGCTTGAGCATAAGAGCATTGAAGTTCTGAGATCAGGTGGAGCTCATTTATAGAAGATTGCAGGTGGGCAGTGAAGGATAGAGTCTATAGCCTAAGTGCCCATTGATGGGCGCTCAACAGAGGAGCCGATGTCTATGCGCCGGCTTTGGGCCCCTATGCGACCAATATAGAGCAAGCACTAGTCTTTTTCCCAAGAGACCAGTATTTAAGAGCCAGTCTATTGGCGCCTAGGCGTCCATTTCTGGGCGCAAACCAGAGAAGCTGGCATTTAGGCGCCAACCTATTGGCGCCTAAGCGCCCAGCAGTTAACTCAGGATTTTCAGTTTTGAGCCAATTTTCAAGTGTGAAACATTGGCTGCTTGTTGAGGCTTCCTTTGGTATTCTTCGACAACTTTTTGGCGTAGGAAAGAATAGTCGAAGAGGAGGATTTATGAGATCTCAGTGTGTGTTGTTCACATCGAATCAAAGAAGAGAGATTTTAGAGCGTCCTGTAAGTTTCTTTCTGTGAGTGTGGAGAATAAACTTGTGAGTCCTTTGTAAAACATTCTAAATTACATAGTGAAATTTGTGGTGGTGTAGCTTCGTGACTTTTTCCCGTGCTCGAGTTTTTTTCATGTAAAATTCTTGCGTGCTTTTCTGGTTGCTTTGATCATGCTTTCTATTTATTTTTGTTCTGGTTTTCTCAAATCTCGTGATCCAATTCTGCGGTGATATTGCAAATTCAATAGAGGATTCCCAACACAGCAAAGGCGAAGCTTGTGTAGCTTTGATTTTGGACACGAGAAAGATGGACGAGGCTTCGGTGGAGCGGCGCCACGTGCTATTTTTGAAGGCTTATATTCGGAAAGAGCGACAGAAGAAGAAATTTGGCGAGGGCAAGGTTTTTGTCAAGAATTTGCTCGAACATGGGAGTTTTGTGCTTGTCGTTCTGGGTGACCGAACTACAAACAAACGATAGAGGAGTGGAGTTATTTGGATATGATGGCGGTAGCAATTAGCACAAGGAAAAATTGTGTTTGGCAGGACTGGGTAAGAATTTTAAATTAATTAATTAATTGATGTTTTTTCATTTTCATTTGTCAACACTCATTTGACAAGCAATATGGTAGTTTCTCCTTTTCTTTCTTAGAATGGCAAATACGTGTAAAAGTGATAGTGCACTCTATTAACGCTGGTTCACCTTCATAGTAGAATCAAAAATGGCTCCATTGTGGACCTAACTGGGCACAAAAAACCAAAAATCATAAGAAAAGTAATGAAAAAAAAACCAAAAAAGATCTATCCTAACATAATAGATTTCTTATTAGAAAATATTACCTGATTTTTGTGAAATGAAGACAATTCAATAGAGAATAGTAATGGCTAAACCAAAATCATCACCTGTGGAACCACCAACACCATCCTTAGATTTGATATATATGGCCCCAAGGTACCAATTTGGGTATCATAATCTTTGTGCTATGTTTTGTAATTTGAGTGAAATTGGGAGTTGTAACAGAGAGATAGAAAGAAAACAAGTAGATATTTAGGTTTATCGAACTAATGTTTTCTTAGACTGCCATCCGTATTATCATTCCCCGAGCATTTTTGCCCATTCATCTTACCTTCCAAGCGATTTAGCATGCATTTTATTTTCTATATTTGTGAAAATTCTCAAGTTTTTCTCCAATTTGATCTAGAAATTCACTGCTCACAGTATTAAAATATTTTAAAGTAAATAACAATCATAAAAGCATGAAGAAAAAAGTCCTGAATGCATCCTACATTTTCTAGAATCATCTACCATCATTGTCTTGGAAATGTTAAAATTTTCTGAAAAGCCCATTCACCTCCTTCACAAACGTCATTAAATATATCAATTTACTATCTCATATCTAGATTTCCCTTCTTTGTATGAAACTATGATTATATGTTTCGCAGTCTCTTTTACTCAATCACTTACCCTTATAGCTCACACTAAAAATTTCAAGCAACAAAACAAATTAATAAGATTGAAAGAACGATTTTTGGTTAATACAAAGATATTGCACTATATAATTAAGCTGTTGAATTTCAATAACATGTTTGAATATTTAAGTGTTTTTGTATCATTTATAGAAAATTTAAACTACTATATAAACTATATTTGCATGCCCCAGCTAAGAGTATATTCTAGCCCCAATATTGGCCCAATCCCTTTATTTTCAACCCACAATATACAGAACCCTTCGCTTTCTTCAATAATTCATGTAACTTAGCAAGCTAATCCCTAAATTTCATAATCCTGTACAGTAAAGACCATATCAATCATTTTAAAAGTCTAAATACTGACAGCAACAACTACATGTAATAGCAATTCCCCACCCATCCATTATGCACCAAATGGCAAAGAGTATTGCTGGATAATGTGAATCTAAACAGTTGAATTAGCCTGATGAAAAGAATACTCTTCAATTGCATAAAACATGCTTATGTCATTGGAACACAATGAAGCATTTGAAACTCAGAAATCGAATCATTCATCATTTCTTTCAAATAAAACTCTTTAATAGTTTATCAACAAATTTGCGAAACTCAATAATCTTCATATTTCCATTCCAAAAGGTAGATAAAATCCAAAAACAAATAAAGCCAAAGACTCTTTACAAATTAGTCGTTTAATCAAACAATAAGAGAAAAGAAGGGGAAGAAAAGAGCCAACCAAAATGTAGAGCAGGGAAGCGAACACAATTGTCCTGTAACGTCCAAGATACGAATCGGCGACGAAAGCTCCGGCAAGCGGCAACATCATCGCCGCTCCCAGCCAAGTATTCACACCAGCTGCCGCCGCCGCCATGGACTCCTGAAGTGGCCCAGTAAGATAAGTAATTAGGTTGGAAGAAACCCCACAATACGCAAACCTCTCCGCAATCTCCACCCCTGCGATGAGGTCACAATATCAGAGATCAGTAACCGAATGGACGTTTACAATGTGATCGTGAAGATGAAGATAGGAAAATGGTTACCGATGATGAAAAGAGAGGCGGTCCACCGTCCAGAGGATGATCGTGAGGCGGAGCAGCCGCGGTAATCAACGACGCCGACCAACGTGATGGAGGAGGTGGAAGGGGAGGGTGGAGAGGAGGAGGAAAGAAGAGGGATGAGTACATCTATGAGCTCAGGCGAAAATTCTGAGGAAGGCTGAGCTGAGGTACTGGTTCCGGCGGCGGCGGCGGAGCTGGACATTAGGGATAGTCTCGCATTCGGTTAGAAGTCGTGAGTTCAGTTGTCTAACTTCTGGTTGTAAGCAGTGGATGAACAGTCGAGCTCGAGTAGCTGTTCTCCGCAAAGAGTGTCACGTGACCGTAATATTTAATTAATTTGTAAATTATTTATGATAGATTAATGTTTATACCCCGCAAATCTTATGTATTTATACAGCCAACGCCTAAGGGTTAGGGCTGTCAAAACTGCTCGTTATTCCCAAGCAGCTCGTGTTCAGCTCATTAAGAAGTTCGTGTTTGGCTTGTTCGCTAAGTTAACGAGCCGAACACGAATAAATGTTTGTTCGTTCGTGTTCGACTCATTTTGGCTCGAAATATTACTAATCAATTATATGTATATATATATATATATATATATATATATATATATATATATATATATATATATGATGAGTAAGTATTTTTTAAAAAATTAATTGATTGCAAGGCTACAATGATTTATAATCAATTAAAAGTAATAATTAAAAAAATAGGATAAAAATTATTCAATTGGATTCAAATAATTTTCAATATAAACAATAATTTTTAAATATTGCCTCAATCTTTAACATTTTATGGGTACATGATTAGGTTTGTCAAAACAACTCTTTGTTCGTGAACGACTCGTGCTTGACTCGTGTTCGGCCCCTAAGCAAACGAACCGAACACAAACACACTTTTTGAACTCGAAATATAAACGAGCTGAGCCAGGCTCGCACCTTAGCTCGTGTTTGGCTCGTTTACACCCCTACTAAGGGTGCGTATCCACTGAGACAATGTTTTGAAAACGCCGCCACACTGTTTGAAAATCACGTTTGCACCGCTTATCCAAAAATGCAGTTGGTTTTTTTACACCAAACATAGATAGAACTCCGTCATCCACATTTCTAAATAAGCGACTTATCTGAATAATCACAGTATGCCCCAAAAGTATCCTGAATTTTTTTCTTTCACTTGTACGCCACTTCTTCCTTATCTAAAAAAAAGAAAATATTTTTTTCCCGTATCTCACATTTTCATATATATGAAAAGATATTTGAACTATAAAAATCAGAATTAGAGTGTGAGATGCGTAAATATATAAAAATTGGGTGCTATGTATGTAAATTCCTCAATATTTTAATGTGATATAAAAGACTTGGTGTTATAAATAAAAAAATTTAAAATTTAGATTTTGAATGTATAAATACATAAGAATGTGATATGAATAAGCAAAATAATCAGTATGACAGCTGCTGATATTATTATGGGAGAAAATATTACATTCGGTCTACGCACGTAGAGGTACGTGCGGAGTCTAATTCACAGGAGACACGTGAAATCCCGCAATAACGCGCAATAATACAGGAATAACACGGCGAATATTCGCCGTGTTACTTCCGCTGGTTAGCGGTATATTGGGCGAATAACACGGGAATATTCCTTCGTGTTATTCCGCATTATTCATGTGTTATTGCGGTAGTATTGTAACACCGGGAATATTCCCTCATGTTATTCCGCATTATTCTCGTGTTATTCTGCATAGTATTGATGTGTTATAATACCACCACAATAACGCGGAATAACACGGGAATAACACGAAGAATATTCCCTGTGTTATTCCGCGTTATTCCCTGATTTATTCCTCCCATAACACCGCTAACCGCAAAGTAACACGAGGAATATTCTTTCGTGTTATTCCCGTGTTATTCCCGTGTTATTGAGGGATTAAACGTGTCTCCAATGGATTGGTCTCTGCACGTACCTCTACGTGCGTAACCGCGGATGTAATATTTTGCCTTATTATGGAGCCATTTACATACATACCACTCAATTCATATATATTTACATATGACATGTAATACCTAAATGTTATTTCTCTATTTATACTACCTAAATTTTTTGAATCATTGGTAAAGTGAGGTGCGTAAAAATTAAAGTTTTAAGTGTTAGATATGTAAAAACTAATTAAATAAAATATGAGTGGTATGTATGTAAATCTTCATATAATTATTTATTATAAGGTACCTATCAACCTAAAAATCATAGGAACGAAAATTTAAATTTTATCTCCCAATGACTATTAGGGAGCTTTTTTTTATTTCATGTTTGAAAGATTTGATTCTCCGTTGCTATTGTTCTTGCTGCTTTTTAGATTATTTAACATCTCATTTTGCACATTATTGTTATGTGGACTCACTTTGGGTTTGAGGCCGCTACAAGGTTACTTTCTCTAGATGAAAAACTTCTGATTCCTATACCATGTTCTTTTGCATTTGCCGAACTTCATCACTTCCTCGAGACCGTGAGGGGTATGTTGGGATATGATAAGTTTAGAATTTGATCGATTCCCAATCAAAAACACACTATCGAAAAACATACTAATTCGAGAGATCTGAAATAATAAATTAAACAGAAGTGCACAACACTTTGGATTCATGCACCGAAGCTCCACTCAAATCCTGATACCTGGGCACCCACTTTGGCTCTTAGGTGTTGATGTTGGTCTTGGCTTTCTGCAGGTTGCGACTGATATGCAAACAGACTCCACACTCAATAATCTCCAACTTGGAAATTGATTACACTTCAACACCTCTCCTCTAGATATGCACCATCTTCATAATTTTGTACCGTAATGTGGCTTGCCTCCAGTCCAATGTTCTTGGACTCCAACTGATGCTAAACATATCTTCAATTTCTCGATAGTTGCCACTTTAGTCAAAATATATGTAGGATTCTGAGTTGTGTGTATTTCTCAAGAACAAACGTCCATCTTCTAAGAGAGTACGAATAAAGTGATACCTCAGTTGAATATGTTTTGTTATGACATGAAAAACGATATTCTTAACTAGATGAATAATGCTCATATTGTCACTATGAAACATTCAGATATATGCTCCTTGCTCAATTCTATCATACTGCTCTGCAACCAAGTAATCTCCTCGCCAGCCTCAGCGATAGCAATGTATTTGGGTTCCATACTTGAAACTACAACAATCTTCTACAACCAAGAAACCTAACTTATTGTTGTGTTTCTCAAAGTGAAATGTACACTATTTTACTTCGTGTGCCATCTATATTTTCTACCATATCAGAATCCACATAGCCTTGTAGATCAATCTTTGCACTTCCAAAGCAAAGTGTCATGTTGATTGTTCCCCTCAAATATCTGAAAACCCATTTCATTGTCTCCTAATATTACTTATTGGATTGCTCATGTACCTGCTTATTACTCCCACTAAATGTGCATTATCTAGACACATACATCATAACATAGATGAGACTTCCAATTGTTGAGGCATATAAAGTTCTCATATGTGATTGGCCTACTTCAAACTTAGGTGATAGATCCCTAAAGAGCTTAAAATGACTACTTAAGAGGGTGCAAATTAGCTTTGCCTCACTCAAATTGAACATGTATAGGATCTTCTTAATATACTGTGTGAGATAACTTTAGTGTACCTGCACTCCTATATCTGCTGATTTTTATCCCATATGATCTTCTTGGTTGAACCTAAATCCTTCATCTCCAATTTTCCTAATAATTAATTGCTCTGTCAAGTTCCAGATTTTCTCCATATCTACCCTTACAACTAACATGTCATTCACATACAAAAGAAGCTGAATATAGTAATTACAAAAAATTTTGATAAAGCAACTGTGGTCTGTCTAGAACTTTATATATCCACTGCCTGACATGAACCTATCAAACCACTTATACGTTTTAAAAGAGCAAAGTTAAACACACACGGGATTTATATAAGATTTATGAAGAATTTAATAACTTGCCTTAGATTTAGGCATGATTTCTTGCAAATTAAAATCACATTTGGAGATGATTAACTAAAAAACAATGTCCTAATGCAAAAGTATCATTATATTACATACTTCAACACATAAATTATGGGAAAATATAAAAACATAAATGTCATTTTTAAATGCTAAACAATGACTTAATACATCTTGTCTGCAATATGTATTCATAAGTTGACAGAAGACAGTTGTTTTACCTTAAATCACAATACACATCAAATTGTTCATATATGTAGCCTAATTCATATAATTTCATGCCTTACAATGTATTTCTTGAGTAAAATTTTAATCCAAATTCAAGTCTTCAAGGTCATATAAGTTGCTTTAAAAAGCATGCAACTTTTTTTAAGTATTCGAATCTATGAAATTTAAATCACATGTGGACTCTGATTTTCATATTAGATATTTAAACCTGAATGTCTGATAATGTTATATGGGTCATTTAAGTTATTTTGAAATGGCTTATGCTATGGGAATAAAAAGTTTGCAAGGATCTTCTATAAATTTATTTAAATATTTAAAATTGAAAATCTATCTGTGATCCATTGAATTAACTTTAAACTGTCTGAAAATGTTACACAATTTAAAATTAAGTGTCATGAATTCTTATTGTTTTGGGATGTGTAAATATCTGATTTTGGTAGAATTGTATGGTTATTTTAAAAAGTTATAAACACATTTTAAAGTGAAACTAAAACAACTAAATCAGGCATGAACTCAGATAGATCAAATTATTTATAAAATAAAGTCTGAAGTGCAAATCAACAAGTTTGATCATCTTCGTATGAATTGGAGCCAATAAGTCTAATATTATTTGCAATATCAAAACAATAAGTATAAATTATAAAGATAAAATATTTTTAAAAACTTATTGACAGTTGTTGCTAGATAAATGACAATTTTGCCCCTATTTAATGAAGCTGACAACATATTATGCTAGAAAGAAACTCACATGTTGACTGTTCCTTGAACATTGCCAAAAGATAACCGAAGAAAAAATATTAACCATATTTCATTAGTGACTTATCTGCAAAAACTATAATTTTCTAACAATATTTTATTTATAATGAAAAAACAAGAATGAATCCTTATCCCACTGGTAAAGCTAAACAATACCCTCAGAAACCGCACGCTTAGCAAATTCACTAGGAAGGACTAAGCGAACAAAAGTATAAATCTTTCTAGACATATATATACTAGAAGAAAGTGGAGAAGTACCTTAACAGGAAGCCCAATATATGTAAAAAAATCCTGAAAATCATTAGGGTCCTCTATAGCCTTAAGCAAAGAATTAATAAAAAAAAAATCCACCTCAAAAATCAAAAGTTGCATCCCTAACAGAACTGTCAAGTGCAAAACCCCAAAAGCATACGACATACCTATGGCACACGAACAAGAGGTGAAACTCCGGCGAATGGCTGGCGAACTGGCAGAGAATGGGCGTCGAGCGAGCGATGAGTGGGTGGCGTCAATCTGAGAAGACCAAGCGAATTGCAAACGCTAGAGGAAACGGAATGGACAATAGAACCGTGGCTTTGTGGATAACAGTGGAGGTGAGTTGCCTTTGATTGTAGCCAAGCACGGCTTTGAGTGCGGGCGATTAGAGCAGGAAGAAAAAGAAGAAGGAAGATCGGGGAGGAGAGGGTGAGGGAGAGTGAGGGCACGGGAGAAATTCTTTACCCTAACGCCAGTTGTTGACGCAGTACGTGGGGGCTTTCCCGCGTCAAAGCCAATTAAGAAATTTAGGAAGTGCGTATCAAAGCGACACCAAAAATCTGTGCGAACGTATTTTTCAAACACAACAGTGACGTTGAAAAAATGCCGCCGCACCTCAATATGCTGCCCTAAATGGGCACTAAATCCCAATGATGGTCGTATTGATTAAAAATCTCAACTGGATGAAAATTAAGCTTTAAAATTAAAATTTCAAAATAATAAGGTAAAAATTTTGAAGTAAACTCAATCAACTCAAGCTTAAAGAAAAGTTCATCCACCCTCCACAACCTTTAGTTGAGAGTGATAAATTTTTTTATTGATCTCAATTCATAAAGAATAAATGATAGATCAAATATATTTTTATATTCACACTCAAAATAGTCTCATGCTAATAAGAATGTAGTCCGAGTATCTGTTCTTGTGATTTGACCCAACAACTTCACAAAAAGTAGTAGTTACGTTCATAACCATCTAACCAGGTGATTTGATGTCAAATGACACTTATTAAATAACGATCATGGTTGTAACCCATATTTTTCTAAGGTTTCATTCCTTTTGAGTTGTGAATCATGAGTGTATAATTGATGCAATACGATCTATTAGTTAGTGTCGATTTAGATTTATTCCCGCATTTGCAATTCATATCTGTTGAAAAAGATTCTTCAATCAGATTGGGTCGACTATCCCTTTTGACTAAATATATCAGAGACCAAGACTACCCGGTCGACATAACTATAGAATCTTGATCATGTTCGTCATCATTTACCTCAGCACCAGCTCTATGCTTAACGTGATAAATTTCATAATATAAACTCTAAATTTGCTAGTACTATATTGTGAATATTCAGTGGTACGACCAGTCTTAATTGAAAGTGTTCTCTCATTATCGGGATTGATGATTAATCATAGGGGCTTATACTTATAAAAAAAATTTAAACTCCTAGTCTTAAAATTCTCGTAAAATGAGAAAAGAAATCCGTACGTAGTATCTTATCAATAATCTAATATGTCTTCTAGAAATATAGCCCAATACACGACAAAAGCTCTCAACTTAAAATTCTCAAAAAATGAGAATGAAATCTCAAGATATTGTCTTATCAACTATTTAATCTGTCTTCTGAAAATATGACCCGGAACAACACATAACTCTCAATGAGAGTGCGAGGCACGAATTTTCGAAGTCCGCATATCTAGCATCAATAGAGGTATTAAATTTATAGAACATATTAGTAACATTAATATACAAAGTTCAATACAAATACAGAAGCTCATACATCATTAATAACTTCCATGGTCAACCTCAATTAATATATACTGTTTATTTAAGACTCGAACTAAGGAAATGCAACTTTATCACTTCTAAAAACATAGTCTATTTACATGCAACGAACAAAGCCCTAAAGAATTACCTTAATTCAAAACTGCAGCATTTTGTTTCTTCTTGTACACATAAGATCGCGCAAAGTAGAGGTAGATGATCAGTCCTACAGCGTTGAGACAACCAAGAAGCCAGTAGAAATAATCAAGATGCGCACGGTTAAGATTATCAGAAAACCAACTCTCTCCAATATTACTAGTTGCCTTATCAATGACTGCAATGAGGAAGCTACTGATGAAATTTCCAATACCAAAGATGGTCATGTAGAGCGCCAGGCCAAGGCTCCTCAATGCATTAGGAACTTGATCGTAGAAGAATTCCTGTAAGCCGACCATAATAAACACCTCCGTGATGCCATAGACAATATACTGAGGAACCAACCACCACAGACTCATCGGAATGGTCATCTTCGGTAGATCGATCAATCCATGGTCTTTTGCAGTTTTCAATCTTTTGATCTCAACTAGAGCTGCTAATACCATCGATATTACTGAGAAGATCATTCCAATGCCTATCCGTTGGAGCTGCGTAATTCCTGTAGGAATATTGGAAAATTTTCTGGACACCGGAACTAGGATTTGATCATAAATTGGAATGAAAACGACAATGGAGATGCTGATGAAACTCTGCAAAGCTGCAGGTGGAACTTTGAAGCTTGAACCAATTCTACGGTCCAGGGTGTTCCCTTGTTTGGTGAAGAAGGTTGATGACTGTGCAAATACTACAGCATATGTTAAGCATGCCGCCCATATTGGTAACAACTGAAGCACTCCTCTAGCTTCTTCTATTTGGATGTCAGCTGCAGCTTCATCTTTCACAAGCCTATACAAAATGGAATTATATAAGCATTTTATTTGGAAAAAAAAGGTTTACAAATTTCCGTGCTATAGGACATTATAATGCAGAAATTCAAGCGTCTGTCACCAACACAAGAATTATAAAAACCAGTAATTGTAAAGAAAAAATTGCAAGATTCACGTCACAAGTTCAGCAATGGAAGATGGTTTATGATTCTAAGAAGATATCCCACTGAGCTTAAATTGGGGTTTTCCAAATCTTTAGAAGGATGAAAAGAAATGAGAAAAGCAGTTGAAATGATGACGGATGAACAAACCATTTCAACAGAATCTCCCTTACTTCGTACGATCAAGTCCTCCTCCTTCATCAGATGATGCACGAGAGGAGACCATCCAACTTCTAAGCAGAGCAAACAATGTTTTCCCAATTCTAAGGAATGGACTTTCACCTCCCAATTGGTAGAAGCGGTATGTCTTTGTCCCAAGCACGAACAAGATGAGAGCAAGTCCCATGGCGATAAATGGTATCCCGAATCCAACAGCCCAGCTAATATTATCTTGCACGTAGTTCAAGAATATAATCGTCACTGCCGCACCAAAACATAAGCCACAATACCACCAGTTAAAAAATGAGCTTCTTGAGATGCTTTCTTCAGGGTCCTTCTCATCAAACTGATCAGCACCAAATGCCTCTGTGCAAGGCTTGTGCCCACCTTGAGCAATTGCAACAAGGTACAAAGCAAAGTAGAAGAAGCCTGTTTGGAAATTATTTGGACTACATGCCTTACCATCATCTATACACTTGGGTGGACGAAGGCTTGGCAGCACAGAAGATAGGGTCAGCAGACCTAAGCCCTGAAACGACATTCATTTTAGATGGTTGAATGCGATACATTCAGAAAAATATGCAAACTGACGAAAAATTCTGTTCTAGCTTATATATGTAAAAATGCACGAGGCCATAAATGTAGATATGATTCAACTTGCTAAAGAGCAAATATAATTTCGTGGTCGCATCAACAATGAGGATGCAATTGTATTTAATTTTTTGGTGTTTGGTATATGTTAACTAAAAAATATCGTTTTCCTACTGCACTTTCAGCTTCAAAGTGGCGTTTCTCACGGAACAATTTCATAATTTCAAAGTGATCAACTACAATTCATAAAGTTTGGATGATCAATGCATTTCACACTTTCACATCTCCTAGCCTCTATATCCGAGCCTCAAAATTACAATACAGCTATCACACTTTCACATCTCCAAGCCTGCACTTCTCCACATCCATATATCCAGCGAACATCTCTCTTTCCCCTCAGCTTTCTCTCTCTCTCTCTCTCTCTCTCTCTCTCTCTCTCTCATATATATATATATATATATATATATATATATATATATATATATATATATATATATATATCTATATATATAAATCAAAGAGTTAAAAAAATTAGTATATTTTCATTTCGTCATCTCAACTCATGTAAAGGTAGAAAAAGCAGTAAACCCTAAGTACTCGTTCGGATGGTTCCAACTCAACCAAAAAAAAATTGCTAAAAATAGTACTCGTTCACATTGTTTCAAAATTCTTGGATAAGGACTCATCCGATTTGTTCCAACTCAGCGAGGAAATTTGTGTTCGTATCAATTCCTGCATGTTAATTGAAGTTTCATGCGCACCTTATAAGTGGGTGAGTAAAAAGAATTTTATGGCGGTGATGTAGCACGATGATGAGAATCAAATTCGTGATATTTTACTGCATAAATTACATGTTTTTATTTCCTTACGATGATGATTTATGTTTGTCGAAAATGTTTTTGCCATATTTTGAAGATTACAAGTATTCAGCGTGCTTCGGGGAGCAAAAAATATGCTCTAGTTGAGGGTTAGAGAACGAGACTAGGCATTAATATGCTCTAGTTTGGTCCGAGTGCTATGAAAAGGGGTTTAGAATCATTGTAAGGCTTTGTTTGTTGGTTATTAGTACTAAGATATATTTAGTATGTGGATGAGGCGAGGTGAAAATTTCAAAGTGCTATAGAGGCATAATAATAAATTATAAAAAAAAATAATTATAAATACCTAATGTCACCAAAAAAATGCAACATTTGAATCAATAAGTTATTAATCAAGAAGGACGGAAATCAAGTAGCTAAATTAAGAGTTTTATATAATTAGAAGCTTCCTTATTTAACTTATTTCTAATTTCTTTATTCTGATTTATTTTTCCCTGTTAGCTGAATATTTAAAGTAGAAACATGCATTATTAAGTTAGCTAAAATAGATTATATAGAATATTTTATACCTAAAATAAATTGCAAGATTATTATTTAATGGAATGAAAGCAAAAAAAAAAAAAAAAGATTGAGCCTATTCAGAATTCAGTCTATTCACTCAAATATTGACATGGTATAAGAGCCAAATTTTTGCCCTAACCACCGGTAGTCGTTGGAGAACCGTCAAGACTCCCTTCCCGCCGACCTTTTGCGGAAAGGGAGGAACTACTTCTTCAACTTGATTAGCTCATCTAACAAAGCTCCTCGCGACGGAAGGAGACACGACTCCACACCCTCCACCATTAAATCGTTCAGAGGGATCATCGTCCACTGCGACTGCTTAGTTCGTCTGCTCGTCTGGTGAACCCGACGTGAATCGCTCGTCTGCTCGTTTGGAATCTTCGTTGTCTGCAGACGTCTGATTGTTGTTTCGCCTACGTCGTCTTCATTCTACTTCGTCTTCCTCTTCGACTCAGCTGGTCTAGACAAAGTCTCTCCTTCGTTCAAATTCCATCTGCAGCGACTCTCGCTTCTTCATCGCCTTCATTTGCACGCCAACAAGACACCTTTTTTTCATCTACACGCTTGATCTTGGCTTCAGCACTCTCGGCTTCGGCACTCTCGGCTTCGTCACTCTCGGCTTCGACACTCTCGAGCTTCGACACTCTACGCTTCGGCAATCTCGAGTTCGGTGCTTTTGACGTGAGATCAAGGAACAAATCGTCTTCGTCATCACCGAAAGAAACAATAGCATTTGAATCGTATAACAAGACGCGAACTCTACTTGTGGGCTACGATCAGTAGCCTTTGGATCGTGTAACTGAATCCTTCTTGTGGGCTATGATCGATAGCATTTGAATTGTGTAGCTGGACGTGAATCCTTCCTGTGGCTATGATTCAAATTTCTGGAAGGCAACGATAGAAGTTTTCTTGCTTTTCTTTGCTCAAATCATGTTATGGTTTATGAGTTGTCTTTGAGGCTTCGACATTCTCGTCTTCGGCACACTCGGCTTCGGCACTCACGGCTCGAGGATTATTAGTCCCGACAGTGCTATCAGTTTATTGTTGGAAAATTGATGTTCCTTGATCAATCAGCATCAATTTGAGGGGGTGTCAATCATGAAGGATGAAAATCAGACAGCTAAATTAGGAGTTTTCTATAATTAGGAGCTTCCTTATTTAAATTATTTTCAACTTCTTTATTCTGATTTATTTCCCTATTAGTTGAATATTTAAATTAGGAATATACATTATTAAGTTAGCTAGAATATATTATACATCATATTTTGTACCTAAAATAGATTGTAAGATTATTATTTGATGGAAAGAAAACAAAGGGAAAATGATTGAGCCTATTCAGAATTCAGCCTATTCACTCAAATATTGACACAAGTAACAAGCAACAAGCAACGGGTGAGAAAATTCTCACTAAAATATTTCATTCAAAAAATGATTTAAGACAATACATATCAGCTAGATTATGAGATGACAATGGCAAAAAGTCAAAAAAAGAAGAAAATTGAAGAGAATGACAGGTGGTCATTAATAAAATTACTAACCATCTTTCGAATTTCTTAATTTTTATGACAAGTCATAAAAGCCTCCAAATTTCAAACTTTCTAAAAAGTGAAATTGAAAATTAAATAATAAAGTATAAATTCAAATATTTATTTATGATAGGGCTCCTATGATGGGCCTTTAACGAGCTCTTAATTGGACACTTTCTTAGACAGTTACTTGGGCACTTGTGAGTGGATATTTGGCTTCATTTATATGATGTACTACATCACCAATGTGTTAAATGCACAATCCTAAGGCCCGAGAATACGTGGGTGAAATATAAGTTTGAGTGTTGTCTCAGATTTTCTTAAAAGGCGTGCAAATTTTCTAAAATTAACTCAAACCAACAAATTAAATAGTTGCATGTGCTCCAATGATAACCTTAAGTTCCCTAAATTTAAGCGCTTGAGAATGTTGTACGGGTTATTTGCATGCTTGAGCTAAAATTAAATCTATTTTTTGAAATGTGTATGCATATCAAAGCTTTGTAAAAATTTAATTTTTGAATGTCAAATTCAATTCAAATCTATGTAATTATGCACGCTCTCGAATGAGCCGCTTTGCCTATATAACAATGTCGTAAGTCCCACTTTGAGCAATCTGATCCTCCTCCCTATAGGGACTAAATTTGATAGGACTGAGCCTCAAGTCCAATCCTCCTAATATGGATTGAAGTTTATAGGACTAAACATCTTTTTTAATGCTTGAGCAACTAAATTCAATCAAATCATACCAAAAACATTTCAAAAATAAAAAATAATCATTGATGATGGGCATATTCATTGCTCATCTCAACCAGAAAAAATTTGCTCATAATATAAAATTTTTAACGCTTAAAATCCAAAATATTTAAGCTAATTTATTACTTAACGCTTAAAGTAAAATAAATCCACCCTCCACAACACTCTATCAAGACGAACAAATTTAATATTAACTCAATCTCACAAAAAACCAATATCATATCAAATATACCATCAATTCAAACTCAAAACTATCATGTGCAAGTAAGAATGTGGCTCAAGTTTTCTATCCATGTGATTTGACCAGTAAGCTCCACAAAAGACGTGATTAAGACAAGTGTTTAACTAATAGGCTCCATCAAGTGGTTTAACCAAGAGACTCCAATGTAAAATGGTTACGGCTATAACATGTATGTTCTCTAATGACATTCTATCATTTTGAATCATGAGTCATAGGGTGTATTTGATGGGATATAAAACCCTCTATAAGCTAAGGTCGAATTACATTAGTCTTCTTAAACAAGTAAACACCCAAGATCTACTAGCTTCCCTTAGATGAAGTAACCCAAGACTGCTGGAAAAGATTCTTCTGTCAAGTTGAGTCATCTACCGCCGTTGACTGAACATACAAGGGACCATGACAACCCGAAATGACAAAACATGAGATATTGATTGGATGCACCATCAATTTCCCCACCATCCGGTCTAAGAACACGGTGATAATTTATAATTTTAAGTTTTAAATTTTATGTTATTATATGCTAAACTTGAAATTTAGTGTCTAATGATAAGCCTTAATCGAAAGTGATCTCTCATAATCGAGAGAGATAATTAACCATAAAGACTTGCACCAACAATAAACCCGGAACCCCAAATCTTAAAGTACTCATAAAATGAGGGTCAAATTTCTGTATAGTGACTTATCTACTATCTCATCTACCTACTAAAAAATTTGAATCGAAACCTCACGATAAATTCTTACTCATACTCATTTCATTTTGAGAGAGGCCGAGTATTTCAAAATTTGAGAGCCCAAAGTCACTATAAGCTTCCTAATCCTTTTGTTTTTTGCCTAATTCTGTCATAAAGCTTTGCAACAAAATCATATCATTACTACTCTTAATGATATAAATATACTAAGCTTCTGCAGTTGAAAGTATAGCAATTTTTTGTAGCCTGGAAACTCAACTCATTGTTGTGTTCCCCAATATGAAGAGATACCCTTTGTACTTCTACCATTGATATCCCTTGCCAAATCTGAATATATAAATCTCTGTAGATTAATTCCTCCACTTCCAAAACAATGTCATGTTGACTATTCCTCTCAAGTATCTGAGAATCCCCTATACCACCTCCCAATGCTAATTTACTAAATTAGCCAAGTATATGTTGACCACTCTCACTGCATATGCAATATATGATCTTGTACATATTATCATATATATCAAACTTCCAAAAACAGAAGCACATGGGGTTCATTTCATCTGTATTTTCCTTGCTTCAAACTTAAGTGATTGTTCGTTAGATAGCTTAAAGTGGCTAAGGGAGTGCAAACTAGTTTTGCCTTGCGCATGTTAAATCCATGTAGAACATTCTCAACATATTTTGTCTGAGACAACATCAATTTACATGCACTTCTGTTGATTCTCATATTGAGCATCTTCAACCTATAACTTAAATTGTTCAACTCAAACTCCCTTGATAATTGCTCCTTAAGTCTCTGATATTCTCCATATATGCTCTTACAATCAGCATGTCATCAACATATAATAGAATAATGATATAGCAATTACTAATTTTTTTTATGAAATAATAATGATTTGTCTGATACTTTATGGACCCATTGTCTGACATTAACTTATCAAACATCCTATACTATTGTCTTGGTGTCAGCTTCAAACCACACTCTTCTTCATTCCGCAGACTCTTCCTTCTTTTCTTGGAATTTTATATCCCTGTAGTTGCACCATATACAACTTTTCTTCCAAGTCACCAAGAAAGAATACTATCTCCACATTTGTTTGCTCCAGATGTAGATCTTTCCCTGCTACTAAGCTAAACAAAGCTTTGATAATTATCATATTCACTACTAGAAAAATTATCTCTGAATAGTACACCCCTTCCTTTTGCTAAAACCCATTCACAATAAGTCTTGTCTTTGTAGCTCTTGCTACCATGTGACTCTTCTTTCAACTTGAAGATCCACTTGTTGTTCAGTGTCTTTTTGACATCTAGTGGTTCTGCCAAATCTCTTATCTGATTTGACTTAACTTACTGCATCTCGTCGTCCATGATAAACACTCACTCATTTTAGTCTTTAACTAGAGTGATCTCTTCATAGTACATTAGTTCACCATTATCAATTAGTAAAAATAGTACAACAAAGGAGAATACATATGTATCGATCTTGTGATTCTGCTGGACCTCTTAGCTTCAATAGCAGATGACTAAGGAAATTGCTTTGCTTCATCAGATTGAGCACCTCTTTTTTCTCCATCTCTCAAATCATCAATATCTTCTATCTGAGCATATTTAGAGGAGTGTTCAAAATTAACTGATGGATAATCTCGAGTTATGCTACTATCCTTGTATTTTTCATTTCATTGAAAGTAACATCCGTGCTCCTAATGAATTTCTGATTATAATTATTCTAGAATTTATACCCAAATTCATCCGAATCATACCCTATAAAAGTGCACTTGATTGATTTCTAATCGAGTTTACTTCTAGATCTTGCATCAACATGAACATATAAGAAACAACCAAATACTCTCGAGTGAGATAGATTTATCTCTTTTGTCACTCTAGGCTTATTCTGGAAAGTCTTCATTTAGAGGTACCGATGGACCATGATTTATTAAATAAACTGAAGTATTCATCGCTTCTACTTAAAAACAGTTTTGGCTTGCCTGCATTCAACCTAATACTCCTGGCATGCTTTGTGATATTTTTATTCATGCACTCAAACACACCATTCTATTATGATGTCCTTAAAACAATGAACTCATGCATGATTCCTTTAGATGCATTATACACATCAGACTTGTGTTTAAAGAAGCACAATGATACATATTTGGTGTGATCATCAATGAAAATGACAAAGTATTGATAATCTTTAATTGATTAAACTGGAGTAGCACTTCATACATCAACATGTACTAACTTCAGATTTTTGGACTTCACCTTTGACCTACATTTGAAGATAGTAACATTCTTTTGCTTGTCATAGAAAAAATCTTTGCAAAATTCTAACTCTATAGACTTTATATCATGAAGCTTTTTCATAGAAAATAGGGACCTCATAACCTTCTCGCAAATATGGCCTAGCCTACGATGTCAAAGACCTGCATCAATCTTTGTTCCAGCTACATCAATTGATTCAAACATCTTATCAATCAAGCAAGGGTGCCTCCACTGTTATCTCAAGCCATCATCATTTGTCTCTCCGGTCAACTTTAACGAATCACTTTTGAAAGTAGTCACATGTTATGAACTTGCAAGTTGGTTCACTTAAATCAATTTTTTTTTCAAATATAGAACATGTCTAACTTCATTGAGCTTTCAGACTAATCTATTTGACAATCTGATATCAACATTACTCTTTCTACTCCAGACCATATTATCTGTTAAATAAACCCTCTCGAGATAACTCTGATGTATGATATGATTTGTACAAGATAAAATATTGCATTTGTTGTGGAAGTGGTCAGCAGGTGCATGGGAAATCCAAAAAAGCATCATTGAGAGGCAGTGAGGTGGATTATGAGGTATTTGAGGAGAGTAGTTAACATGATACTTAGTTATGGCATGCGGTGGAATCACTCCATCAGATTTTCTTCCTAAGCACGCAGAATAATTACACAAGGTGACCACATGGTTATGTCTTCGAATAGTTCCCTCTTGTTCGGTTCTTAAGCTCTAATTCGGATGACAAAGGTTACTCTCATGAGTGCGGTATTTCTAAACAAGGACTTTTTCGTGAAGGTGGGTTGTCAGAAGGAGGATTTCGAAGCAACGGATTTCTCTTGTGAGATCGAGGGAAAAGTTTGGAATGAAATTTTGTAAGTTTTTTTTTGCTTGTAGAGAGAAAACATGAGTGTTGTAATCTTTAAGTTTCTCACATTCATAGTAACATTTTTTTGGTAGTGTGACTTGGTGATTTTTTACTATTCTCAAATTTTTTCACGTAAATCATGCGGTATTTTTTCTGAGATTTTATTTTTTGTGTTTCTGTTCGAAATTTTGTTTTGAATTTCTCGAATTATTGTGATCTTATTGCGTGGTTTTGATTTCTAATTGATCAAAGCCCTAAGTCCATCATAATTCTACTAAGCTCTATTCAGTGTTTTGTTTACGACATACACTAGTAATTGCTTCTATCTCTCTTTATAAACAGCCATTTAGACTTTAAAGAAATGCTAACCAAAAATTTAAGTCATGCACTTCGAAAATTTAGTCCACCGCCAATTGAGAGTCATGTAAACTATGAGCCTTTTCATGCCAAATAGCATTACATCATACTCTGTTTGGTTATTAGTTGCACTTAAGCAAAAAGACATAGCTCGAGTCATCCCTTGAATCTACTTTAAACCTATGCTGAGTCTTTTATTTTCTCTAAATCAATGTAAAGAACCAAGTACATTAAATTGCATAATTTTTTTCTTGTTTCAATACTCAAAGCATGGAACATAGCGAGACTTTTACCAAATAGAGGACGCGTGATTTATATATCGTATTGTCGGCGTTGTTTTGTGCGTGAAGTGCCCGTAAGTAATGACTGGTCGTCGGAATCGAAATCCCGTCAGCCCGGCTTCGGAACGGATCAACGAAAAGAAAGGAAATCAATCGGCCTCATATTTTTCATAGTTTGAATGAAAGAGCTATGCTCTCAAGTCGTACGATTTATCACGAAAGACAAACACAAAGCTTAAGGGTGAGGCCGATCAAATAAAGCTAAGAAATATATGACGTCCGTTTGATGCCAACAGCCAATTTATTCTTAAATAAATTCACTATTTAATATGAAGAACTAAGTAGGGTTTATTTTAAATTTGGGTTCGGAAATGCTTACTATAGAAGGCAGCTCTATAGTTAATTACATCTTAAATGACCGAAATCAGCTTAAGAAACTCTCGATAAAAATCGGAAAATATTATCTTCGAGGAGGTCGAAAGGATAGAACTTTCGACGTAATCGGACAAAGAGGTGTGAAGAGGATTGGCTCAAAATCGGAACATTTTATTGTAGAATCCGAATGAGGAAGAAGCTAAGGGATGTCGAAGATCCAGGAGGCGAACGCCTAGTGACTTCTAAGTCTATCCTATGATTTGGGCTTTGATTTAGGAGATATTATTTAGAGGTTTTAACTCGCTATGATTTTATTTAATTAGGAACTACATTTGTGTGAAACGATCGCATGAACAGTGCTAGAAGATGTGAGGATTTAGGTCGTAACGAACGACAATATCGGAATCACAAAACGAGTCGGGGCTTATATTGTACAACATAGTTATACAGAAGGCCAGAAAGGTTGAGGATTTATGTCGCCTAGCGAACAACGCCGAAATCCCATGGATTGTTGTTTAACCAAGAAATGGTTTAGTTGTTGTAGACGTGTTTCTTTGTTGAAGATGGTTGTCTCTGCCGCGTAGCCTCGAAGCTCCTCTGTCGTGAAGAGGTTGAGTTTTCAAGGTGGCGAGTCGAAATGTTCGATCAGGTGGTCGCATTGGTCGAGTTCTCCTAAACATCCCATGCAAGTATGTTTAAGTGTTGTACGATTTATAACGGGATATGTATATAGACGGGAGTAACGATAGAAGCGTACGACGATATATAATGTAACGTCTTAAACGGGATGACATGCGAGTAGCAGTGTATGAAAAGTGACGGTAATATGATATAGCGTACGATGCTAGTACAAAGAAGATAGCATAACACGTATGCAAATGTAAACAACACTCGTATACACTAGGAGGCCGTTATTTTCTTTCGATCTAACAGCAGAAGTGATGTCTCACGTAAGTCAAGCAAGCAAAATAAAAGGTCGTCGAAAAACTCGAAAAGCAAAGTAGATCGACCCACGACGGGAGAGCTCGAGAAAAGTAGTAAAAGTCGCCAAAGCTCGAGAAAATCACAAAAAGACTACTGAGTCTTCTATCAAAAATCGAATGAAAGCCAGAAAACCGCATAACCGACTCGGGTCGGGGCTAGGCTCGGAAGCGGTATAATCTGCTCGAAGGGTCGTCGAAGGCTTCTTTCGATCACACGAGTGTATAAGCTCGCTACTTCGAGCAAGAAAGGTGTCCAACTAAACCTAACTCGGAGAGTGTTCCCCCACTCTAGGCCCGATAATCAACAAGTTGGACAATCAAATTTTATAATGTAGTTTTGAAATTTATATTTTTAGCATGCATATGGATTTCGGATATGCAAAGAAAGTTTATCGATTTTTTTTTATTGTGGTGGAAAGATATTTTCGTTGCGAAATGTAGTATCGTATTTTTATCGGATTTTGAAAAATATAATTGCCCACGAGTCGATCATTTCGTAGGGTAAAGGATCGCTAACAATCCTGAGAAGGTACGGGTGCCCCTGCTGCCTTTAGCGGTGAATGATGCGCGTCATCCTACGGTTCACGGGAGCCCGGAGCGAGTCACGATGTCGTGGGATGGGATATCATTCTACTCTATCACCTGGCGTGCCTTTCGCATCATCGCCGTCATCGCCCCAAAACAAAACAAAACAAAACCGACTCCGAGTGAAGCGGGAAACACGTGTAAGTCGATAAGGAAGGAAGAAGAGGAGATTAACCCACCTCCATGCCCGAAAAGACTAAAACGGAGGAAGGTTAATCCACTCACCCCTAAAACATGTAACAACAGACGTCGAAAGCTGGGCCCGAGGTCCTCGAATCGGTCCCGAGGACGTCATTTTCTTACTCGGGCACGGTTGGATTATCCCCGAAATGGATATCCTCGCATTCGAATAAGACTCAAACGAAAAGCTAGTGACCCTCGAGAATCGTTTAAAAATCGATAAATCAAACGAGAAAAGAAGAGTAAAGTGACTCCGAGAAAACCGACAAAAGCCCCAGACTCATACTAAAATCCAGACCTCCCGACCCTCAATTGATTTTTTTTCATTTTAAGTATAATTCTTGCAAATAGGACTACTCTCGGACTCGGATTAAGCTCACAACGAAGAATAGGAGAATCGGAAAACTTCCAATACATATGAAAGTGAGTGTACAAGTCCAAAACCTCAAAACTAGCACCAATCCCACCAAATAAAATCTTTAAGAAAGTGCCTTAAGTATCGATGCTCAATTCACTCCCATAAGCAAATGAGAAATGACTGCGAATTCATTTCCATCAACTCCAAGTTCAAACATAGCAATAAGCCAAGCCATCACCACATCAATCACCACCATGAGGCTCTCGCCAAGGCCACAACAAAGGGGCGAGCAATAAGTAAAGCCCCCATCCAGCCTCAAAATCACAAATCAACATCAAGAGGCTCACGGTCAAGGCAAATCGGACGAGGAGGAGGCTCACAAGTAAGGCTACAAGCAATGGGAGGGACTCACGACAATCCCAGTAGCAAGGGAGCAAAGAAAAGTAAGGCCCTTCCCCTAAATTCCAAATTACCACAATGAAGTCTCACTGCTAAATCCCGACGAGAAGACAAGCCCCATAAAATCAATTCAATCCCAAGTTCACCAAAAAACATATAAAGGTATTTATCAAATAGCCATGGAGTTTAAATTCACCCAACTCCAAATCGAAACGACCACCAACATCAAATCAAACCCGAAGAGCACCAAAGTCCTAACCCGAGCCAAGAGCCGGGCTCGAAATAGCATAAAATCAAGTCACGGCGTTCCCCACTCCGAGCCAAAGCAAAAGAGGAGTTAAATGAGCCAAACCCGGCCCATATAGTGGTCGAACCCGAGCCATGGTCGAGCTGGAATGAAGCCGACTTCAATTCGAAAGCAATAATACCGCAATGCCAAATGAAAACCGAGCCGTATGAGGCCAAAATCCGGCTAGGATCAAGCTTAAAACAAAGAGTATAGCAAAGTCTCAACAAAGCCCGATATAAGAATAAATCCGAATACCAAAGTAAGCCCTCAAATAAGGAACAAATCAAATCAACCAAGCTCCCAAACAAAGCCAAAATAAATTTCTCAAAGCATTGAAATAAGAGCGACAAATATACATCGAAATAGCCTCTCGGGTAAGGGTTAGGATAAGCCAACCGAGCCTCAGATGAGGCTATGACGAGCCACAATAAAGTTGGAACCAAACCTAGCATGAGGCCAAAACAAATACCTCCACATACTCAACATATCAAAATATAGAGCCACTACCTATTTATCATGAGAGTGAGCATGGGGCTCTTTCAAATTAAATTAAAACTCCACCCTAGCATGCTCTTTGATAAAGAAATGAAAGGAGTAGGAAATGAGCTTCACATGCATATAAAATTAAATAAATCCTTCCATGCTTCATATCAAGCTAAAGTGAGTAAGGAATATCTCAATGCCTATGTTAACATGCTTTGTACTTGCTTCAAATAAGAACTTCACATAGAATCCTTCCTCACTATCTCTTACATGTATTTTTGTTTGATAAAGAAGAGATAGAAGTAAGGAATAAAATTCCACATGTATGTAGCCTTCAAATAAAACTTTCCATACTTCCATAAAGGGGCAAAAATGCAAGAAGCCCGATAACTAACCCCCCAAAGCATTCAAAGCTTTGAAGCCATAAAATACCTTGCATGGGAAAAGTATAAATACTTCCAAATTGAGCTTAACACTCCCCTAGCATGTTCTCTAACGAGATGAGAAATAGGAGGAGCAAAGAGACAAGCTCCATAAATATATAAAGCTGAATAAAACTTTCCATTCTTCATATCAAGTTAAAATATGCAAGAGACTTCCAAATTTCCACCTAAACATGCTTGCGAGAGGGAAAAGTACAATCTCAAAGCCATACATTTAAGGTTTTAAACTTGCTTTAAGTGTAGGAAAAGAAGAGAGAGTAATATCATGCCATGCCTATACCCTCTCAAGCAAATGACCTAGCTCAAAATCTTAGAACGTGTCCATATTTATATTTTTAACATGCTTGAGCAATAAATTTTCTCAAATAAAACGAGTAACAACGAACTAACATGCTCGCTGGAAAGAGAAGAGGGAAGGCATCCATTAATTAAGCAAGCAAACAAGTTAATCCTTAGCATACAAGTGCCCAGCCGAGAAGCCAAACGGGGAGAAACATGTCGAAGCCACAAGCCACGGCCACCTCGGGCCAAACCAAGGAGAAAAGAGGAGAGGAAGAAGGTTACCAGCCAACTGTAGGACACACAAAGGCACAAGAAGATTCAAGCTTCGAATTGGCAGCACCTCCCCATCTCCATCGAGAAGATTCGGTCAGCCCTAATTATCACCTCGAATGGGGTTTATATAGGCGAGAGGAGGAGAAGGAGTGCCGCTACTCACACGTAGAGTCGAATGAGCTCGGGCAAGGCACGGGAGAAAGGGGGAGAAATGCCGCTCGGGCCACTTGCGCACGCGGGATGCCGCAGAGATGCCGCAGAGATGCCGAAGATGAGCTGCGAGGGATGGGCGCCTGCGAGGGATAAGAGATGGGATCGACTTCGTGCCAGTCGAGGAGGAAACCGCAGAAGATGGGGCGAGAGGCGTGCGGCTCGAGCGCGGGAACGGGAGAGGCGACCCGAGCGGGAGAAGGCTCGTCGGGTTATCTCGTGCGTGTGCGGGAGAAAACGGGGGCAAATCGAGCGAATCGGAGGAATTTAGGGCTTAGGATTTTAGTTTAAAATAGGTTTTATTATTATTTTATTAAAAATTAAACCCTAAATCGCAACTTTCGCTTCCGACGAAGTATCGTCACAAATTTAGCGTCAATTTTAGGTAAAGGCGACGTTCCGGACGCATCGACGCAGTCCGTTTCGTCGTTCGAGGTCGTCTGGGCAACCTCTTCGACGGTCGCGTCAAAATCGCGTCGAAATTTGGTATCGTCGCAAAATTGACTCGAGTCCGATCGATCAGAATAGTGCAGGTGTGTGTAAGACGTGCGCGAGGCATGTCCAATGTCCGAGGTCTCATAGGGACTCGATTTGAACTCCCGACATCGATTTCGATCAGATCATAGACTAGTGGTACGGAATCTCGTACGGGATTTCGAAGAGTAACGAAGTGGTTTCCGGACACTCTAAAACGAGGTAGGTCCCATCGCTAGGAATCTAGGATCGTCGGGGAAGCTCCTGAGGCTAGAATCCTAAATCTAAGAGGAATACTAAACCTCGACAAAAAGTGAGGTCAACACATATATATACATATATTATTTGCATAAATTAAACATTTATTTAAACAAATTTAAATTACATCGAATAATAGTTTTCAACAATATAATGATACATTCAGTAAAATTAATTTTCATCTATCAAAAAGCAAAAAGTATCAAAGAAATAAATAATGAAGTTATGAAAGAGTGCCCAAAAATCAAGAATATTCATCTACAGACAGGCTAGAAACTAGGCATAGGCAGTCTGAAGTGACAGAATGAAAAAATGAGGCATGAAAAAGCAATCTCAAAACAGAGCTTGTAAAAAAAAGCTAATAAAACTAGTCACAAGAAACAAAGAGAAGCATATAAAAAATACCAAATGAGAAATTATGAAAAGAACTAATCAACAATAAATCAATGATTATGAAAGATAATGAAGAGAAGCAAAAACTCATATCTAGTTATTATGGTAGATGCAGAACAAAGCCATAAAAATCAAAACTAGGTCTTCATTTTGAGCTAGATCCGAGGGAATAGTGCTACAATGCAACGGTGTGGCAAGAGACCATACGAGACACACATTTTATTATGATATTTTACTTCAAATGAAAGCAATGCATAGGGCCAACACATTGTTTCAGTACGCTCCTAAAGAAGTATTTTCAAAAAGCACATTAAATGCAGTCTTAGCGTGCAAAATCTAAAAAAAATTTTAGATAATCTTGTTTCGGTAATTTAATTTTTTCTATTGACATGATCTATATAAGAAAACAAACAATAGCCATAGCATTAATAGCTTCTAAGTGTGCCTACTCTATCTCGCACTCATTAAGCACTAAGTTCAAGTTTTTGTAAAACTCACTCGGGTTTCTCAGTTACCACTTTGATAGTGTGCAATTTTATGTAGGGTAGAAGCCAACAAGCAACACCATGGCTAATTTGACAAGTCCAGCAAAGTTCTACTTAGCACTCATTGTTTTGCTTACATGTCACTTTAGAACTTGCTTCTTGTTCCCTTCAGAAACAAAACTAAGCTTTCTATTGTGTCATGGGTTCCTAGATAAAATAGTAATTATTGTCCTAATTTTGAATTGTTGAGAATTTCAAATATTATTTAAACTCTGGGAAATCATTTTCACAATTGCATGAAAACTTGAATTTTTAAGCCCTGCAAATTTTAAAATGATTTGCATATTTTTTCACCAAACAGTCATAGTTCATCCATAGAACCGCTCTGAATTATTCAGAATTGGTCATAATACCCAAAGTTAATCATTTGGCCATGGTTTTTCTAACTTGATGCTCAGCGTGCACTTAAGAATCAGCTTCAAGGCGAACATCAACATTGTAAACATCTTAAAAAGATCATCAAGATGATTAATGAATTCTTTATTTTTAATGAGGATAACTTCAATACAGATCTCTACATTTTGTCCTTCATGTGTTCTTTACTCTGCTTATTAATCCAAATAAGATAATATTAAAATAGAAGGTCCCACCAAGTGGTGAAACTTGGGAGAGGATGGGGTTGGCTCTTACCCACCCCCATGGTAAACTCTTTTAACCTTTCTCACATAAAATCCTAATTCCATCACTAGCCTCGTCATTGGTGATCAAGTTTATCTAATCTTTGTCAAATGGATTCATCATAATTTAATGATAACTAGAAATGTCAAGAAACTCGGCATGGAATAGCTTACCACAGAATCAACCAAAGCGTCAATGTTGAGAAATTGGTATGAATCGTATGGATAAGCATGATTGTTTTGCTTCAAATCAATGCCTATCCTCCATTCATCAATTGACACGCATAGAAGATTTACTAAATCAATCATCACTATGTTGGAAATCTACTCAAGATATCGAACCTCTTGGTAAACTCTTTTTTTCTAATTAGATGTGCAAACGATAATAAATGGAATTCAAGTCAACCACAGACATCCCAGATGGTTTCTATGAATAAATATCTAAGTTATTTATAAAGAGTATTACTACTCGAAAATTACATTAACACAAGAAAATAATCCTCTTTTTATTTTCTTTTTTTTACTTTTTTAATTTTTTTTATTTTTAATTTTTGCAAGACATCTCTTCTTCTAAAAAAGAAATTCAACAACCTCCTCATTTAATCAAAATCTTGATCGAATGACGTTTTTAGTATTCAAAATAGAACATTCTCCTTCTTAATTGATATTGAGGTGGAATTTTTTGAGCAATTCCATTTAGCATAAAAAATTTTATTATTAGATGACCAATTGAGACAACTGCTTGGAACTAATATATCAAGGGCCGCACAAAGATGATAGTGAAGGTTGACGGAGTACAACGACATCATGAAATCAATAAATTATGCTTCATAAGATTTGTAATCCCCAAGTAACTTCAATGATGAATATCCCTTGAAAGACACATCCCTCACTTGAGAAATTGATCAAAGATCCCTTGGGAACTCTAAGATGTATGGTATTCAGACAAAATTAATTACAAATGAATAAACAATGCATTCAAAGTATCGTTGGTCTCAACCCAAATTCCAAGACCCGCTGTCTAACTTACTACCAATTTCACTGCAATCACATCAACATAAATGTTCCAAAAGAATAAATGGTCTTCATTTAAAAGGATATGACTAGCGAATGGGTGCAAGGTTTACTTTATTTTCATTAAGTGCGCATTAAATCCATTCACAAGCTGCTTCCCTAACTGATAGATTCAATCTGCCTAATCATTGTTAGTTCGCTTTGGTATGCATTGTCGATGTCTGGTTAATGACGAAATAGCATTATTTAAATTAATATCATAAAATATACCCACAAATTATGCTTCTCATATCCCTTACGTCATGCATGCCTCATCCCCCTGAATCATGCCGTAATAAGATTATCCCCTTCCCAAGTGCCTTTAATTCATCAATCTACTATCTTAAGACTCAGTCACCCTCCTTCATATGCAATTATGATTATGTGTTTCACTTAGACTATTATAGTCTTCATTCTTCTTAAGCCTCACACTAAAGACTTCAGCCAACAAAACAAATTCATGGGATTTAAAAAAATTATACATTATTTTTATACAAAGAATTTTTAAACAAATTGCACAGCTTTCTAGATCATTTATAGAATATTTTAAAGATTATATAAAAATGTATTTGTATGCCACTACTAAAATTATATTTTGGGCCAACGTTGGTCAATCCCTTTATTGTCAGCTCATGAATTCCAGACTCTTTCTGAAATGTAATTTGGCTAACCATGACCTACTTGTCCTGATGTTAGAGAAAAAAGAACATAACAATTATTTTAAAAGAATAAACGAAGAAAATAATAACTACTGGTAATGCCAAGGCTACATCATGCATCATGCACCGAATAGCAAAAAGTATCTCTGGACAGTCAAATTATGTGAATCTAAACAATCGACTCAGTCTGATGAAAAGGATACCCAGCTGCATAATATTAAGCTTAAGCCCTTGTGATACAACTAGGCATTTGAAACTCTGAAATCTAACCGTTCGTTACACTCCTCCAATTTTCTTAAGAAAAGGAGCAATGAAATGAAAAAAATAATAATAAATAAAAGTAGAAACACCACCCATTAGCCTTAGCTAGAGACAGAGAGAGAGAGAGAGACCAAAGAGGAAGTCAAGGATAGGGAAAGTTAAGAGCCGACCAAAATATAGAGCAGAGAAGAGAACAGAATTGTCCTGTAGCGCCCAAGATACGAATCAGCAACGAACGCGCCTGCAAGCGGAAGCATCATCGCTACCCCCGCCCAAGTATTCACACCAGCTGCCGCCGCCGCCGTCGACTCCTGGAGCGGCCCAGTGAGATACGTAATAAGGTTGGAAGAAATTCCATAATATGCAAATCTCTCCGCAATCTCCACCCCTGCGACGAGGTCACGAGAATCTGAGATCAAAAAAAGAATGGACGGGCGGCAGTAGAGAGAGGATATGAAGTTAAAGAAATGGATTGAACTTCTCTTACAGATGATGAAGAGAGCGGCGGTCCACCTGCCAGAGGAGGATCGGAAAGCGGGGTAGCCGCGGTGGTCGACGACGCCTACCAGGGCGACTGCGGGGGAAGGTGAGGGGATAGAGACGAAGGAATGAAGAGGGGATGGGTCCATCTCGGATGAAAAGCCCGGTCGATCGTTTTGCGGAGGTAAGCTGAGCTGAGCTCGCTGCTACCGTCGGCGGAGGGTATCAAATTATTGATATTCAGCGGGGTGGAACGTCACGTGTCTTAAAAAATTAATAAATTTATAAATAATGTATTTTTATTTTCGGAATTTAATTAGATAGCACTCCAAAATTTATTATTTATGTATTTAGCATCCTCTAAGTTTTATTTACTCGCCTAACAGTCTAACACTTTAAACCTTTCTCCGTCTATACCGAAATCCAGCGTCCAAAGTGAATGCATAATTGATCTCTACATATGTTTCACTTATAATAGCACAATAAGATATCAATAATATATGACTAATATATAATAACACCTGAATAACATGGGAGGAATATTTCCTGTGTTACCGGGCAAATTTTCTTTCTATCACACGCCACGTGGCGTGATTTCGTTGGACTCTGCACGTATCTCTACGTGCGGAGTCCTGATGTAATATTTTCTCCACAAGTTGAGTCAAGCAACTCAAGCAAATGCAATGAAAAAGACAAACGAAAAAATGCAATGAAAAAGACAAACAAAAAAATGCAATGTCATGAGAATTGAGATCAAAATATCTCGATCACGCTTGAAGTCACTTGAACCAATGTCCATTTAAAAAACATACTTTGCATTATGACCAAAAAAAGTTAGCATTGTGAAAACGAGTAGAATCCACGCCGTGTTAATCGAACTCAAATGACCTCAACTAATAGTAAAATTTGCTCAAACATCATTTGATCGTAAAACAGACCATGCGTGAGAGCATTTAGAATTTTAACTTTGCTCAAGGAAGACACTCATACTGTCATATTTTTGTACATTATATGATGATGAGTATATCGAGACACAAATTTAAAATTTTAAGACAATAACACTAAATTTTTACTAAGCTCTCATTTCTTCCTTGTGAAATCTACTCCCAATTCATGTGTCCCATGACCATTTAATTACTCAGGATAATTAGCTACATTTGGTTGTCATTAGGACCCCTCAAGCTTAGCATTCAGAGGTTGGATGGTAAGTTTGTTCCTAAGATTTAGAAAAGCTTTGGAAGGCAAGTCGTTAGCGAATATATTTACAATTTATTCTTATGTGGCAATGTGTTGTACTATAATTATTTTGGTCGTAATTTAATCTCTGATGAAGTGATTATCTACTTCAATATGTTTAGTACAAGTGTGGAAGTTAGAATTGTTTGCTAGAGCAATTGCAAATGTATTATCACAAAAAAAACTAGTTGTTCTTGTGTCCAAAGCTAGCTAAAATTCTAATGTTAGATATTGCAACCACATTAATTTTGTTGATCCTAATAATAGAGCTCTATATTCATCTTATGATGAAAATCTAGCTACAATTGATTGTTGTTGTACCTTCCATGAAACAAGAGTGACCAGAGATAGATATTTTAGTAATTGGATCCTTAGCGTAGTCAGAACATGAGTAGGATTGAGCTGGAGAAGAGCCTTCAACAAAGCAAAGTTCATTTGTGAGAATTCCTTTGAGGTATTTAAGTACACATTTAATTTGCTGAAAATTTACAATTGTAGGTGAGTGCATATGTTGAAATACTTGATTATTCACATGTGCAATGTCTGACCTTATTACTGTAAGGTACTTCAACATTCTTTTCAAATGTTTATATTGGGTGATGTCTAGAAAGAATTATTGTAATGATTCATTTGTGGAAAATTTGGTTGGGCATGGTGTAGTAATTCTTTGCAGTTTTGGAGTCCTGCGTGTTTTAAGATTTCTATATATAAGGCACTATTTAAGTGGTGACCTCATGTAGTCGTGTGGAATCGAATTTCTAAGAAAGTAGATAGAACTCCCAATTCTTGTATGTTAAATATATTGTGAATTGTTCTTAGAAGTTTCTATATAAAATTCAATTCATTTATTGTAATAAGAATATCATTCACATTGATTAAAAGGAAAATAATACAACCATTTTTTTGATATATAAGGAATGAAGGATTTGCTTGACTGAATTTAAATTTTTATTGTCATAACTAGTTAAAGGAAGAAGAATACCACTGTCTAGATGCTTTATTAACCCATATATGACTTATCACAACAAGAATATTAGGTCTCTTTTTATCTTTAAAATCTTATGTTTAACACATCTAACTAAAGGATCTTGCAATGGTAATGTGTTGCTTCTATTATTAGAATTTGATTGTTGGCATCTTAGCTACAAGATTAAAAATTTCAAGAAAACTAATTCCATACTCTTTCTTAAGTCTGAGCCACCACCCGAGCTTTGTATATAGATGTAGGCCCATCTGAATGGTGTTTGATCTTGTATGCCCATTTGCACACTATGATAGTGCAGCTTGATGGTGGTGGCACCAATTCCCATATCTCTTAATATTGAAGTGCTAAAAACTCTTGGGGCGTGGATTTTCTCCATTAAGTAAGTTTCTTGAGTAAAGTTGGTTGGTTCATTAAAATTGGCGACTTGATGAGATAGAGATACAACATCTATTTAGGTTCCCACTTCTTGTTTTTGTTTTTGTTTTCATTAGATATGTTGGATGTTACAGTCTTATATGGCTCTTGTTGTACTTTTTTATGGAGAGATTTGATTGTTTGAAGGATTTAACGTTGTGGGAATATGAATAGGAGTAGTAATATGAGGTGAGGGTATGGAGTTGTAGTGAGACTTTGTTGATAGGTTATGTGGTGGAATTATAGGTAGTGGCATAAGTGGGGGTATTGATGTATTAGTTGAAGAGACAGATCTGTATGTGTCTAAGGAATGATATGGACATTTAGTTTCAACAAATGTTACATGTCATGCTAATAACTTTTGTGTGTAATAAGATTGTAACATCTATATCCCCTGTGTTGTGAGGAGTAGCCAAGAAACAAACAGGTGGATCTTTGAAATTCAATTTGTCTATGACTGAAAAGTGTTGCCATGGTTAACTTGAAGAACCAAATAATTTTATTAGTGAAAATTTGGAGTTTGTTGTGGAGAAGCTGAAATGAAGACTTTTTATTTATATTTCTTGAGGGCATTTTTTTTTATCAAATTGATGACAGTTTGGACAACATCTGTCAAATTTTTTTGTGGCGAGTAAGTTGTTAAAAGAAGTGTTTTATCCATTTAAAGAACATGGTGATGCTTGTGCTCAACTACCCCATTCCATTCTAAGATATAAGGCCAACTAAGTTGTTGTTCCCATATGATGCTAGGTAGGATTGAAAAGCATGAGAAGTAAATTCACCTCTTCCATCTATTCTGATTGCTTTGAGGGAGATATTAAATTGTGTATTGGTTAGCTTATGCAATTGTATAAAATTTTATCAGTGAAAACTACCAATAGTATCTCATAAAATGTTTAATAAAGAGAATAAATTATTTATACTTATCGAATGATACAATGGGGTTTGGTCCCCATATATCACTGTTAAATGGCTAAAAAGGTTTAGTACTATGATTTATAAACTTTAGTAAATGTTGTTTGTGATTTTTAACATATTGACACACATCATAATTTGTGTGTAAACCTCGAACTTCATATCAAAATAAGGGCAAAATTTCTAGTTAGTGTCATCTCTACTATCTCATCTACCTTCTAAAATTTGACTCGGAATCTCATAGTAAACTCTTCTCAACCATTCAAAGAGTTTCCTTCTTTAACACCATTGTTACTTATCTCATTAAAATTTCACTTTTCTTGACTCATTAACTACGAGAAATAGAGTTATTAGTTGCTGAAAATCAACTGGTAAAAGCATCAATTTTGCCGATAATTAGGATTATTAACAAATATTTATTAGAAAAAATTTTGCCGCTAAAAAATCTATTGTAAATAAATTTGTGGCTAAAAATTTTGTCGCTACCTTTAGCGGTTGATTTGCATCAAATTTGGAAGTCATGGGACAATTTCCAAGTGAAAAAATCAGCGATATAAGTGCCATCTTAATTTACGGTGAATTTATGCTGCCGATAATTTATATCAAGATTGTAACTGATTTATTAGTCGTAGGATAGCTTGCCACAAAATTATTAGTCGAATAAAGTTGGCCTCAATCCTCTCAACCCTCACATCTCTCACACAATTTAGCATTGATTTTTGCTTCTAACTCCTCAGCCACTACGACCACACGCCTGTGAAGTTTGTCATCAATCGATGATGATGCCCGATGGCTATGAGCATGATTGTTCAGCCTCTTGGACAAATCCCTGAGTGCCCAAAACATGGATCACCATATTCTTCTTCCTAACAGCATTCCTTTAAATCTCGAAGTCTGAGTGGTGAGGTTGTGACCGACCACAAGCCCTCCTATAGAAATAAAACAAAAGGATAATTAGCACTTTCATGAAATTATAAGTAAATTACAGAAATAAAAAAAATATATACATTACTTACATGGACTAGCCAAGATCTGTCATTGACCTACTATTGGTTCTTCCAGGGTCGATGCACCGAGAATAAAACTCGATAGTGGTGCACTCCTGTCCAAGCACCTGCCCTTATTAACATGTAAAAATAATGAGTATCATATAATTATATAAATGAATTGTTGACAATTGAATGAATCTTTCTAACTTCTATTGGTACTCATTGTGTAGGATTGAATCTCCAATGTAATAAGGAACCCATGCCCTCACACTCGGATGGCCGATTTTTATGGGTTGTCTCCCTTTTTGTGACATACTTTGAGTGGACCACAACTTGAACAATTCCTCTTAGACATCCTTGCCTATCCAAATAGACTGCTTGTTCTTCTTGCAAATAGTAATAAACATATCACCCAAGTGGTGCATGGCTCGTCTCTCAAATTTTTGTATTATCTAATGATGATGCTCATGATATCAGTTGAAGATAGAGGTGTAAACAAGTCGAGTCGAGTCGAGCTCGAGCCGCCTTTGGCTTGAACTTGAGCTTGATTAATTTTATCGAGCTCGAGCTTAAGCCAACAAGTTTGATAAAATTATATTAATTTAAAATAAATATATAGTAAGTTAACAACCCGAATAAACAATTATGAGGTAAATAATAAGAAATCATTTAATAAATAGTAAAAATTATCATTTTCTTACATTTTTAATACATTGAAGATAGAAGTTGGAAATTTAACATATTTTGAGTATATTCTATGGTAATATATTTTTAAACGACTTGGCTCACGAGCTAACAAGTCGAGTTGAGGCTAGCTTGAGCTTAGCTTGTTAGCTGATCGAACTTAGTTCACAAACCACTTATCGAGCCGAGCTCAAGCCGGCTCACGAGTCGGCTTGACTCAATTGCACCTTAGTTGAATAACCTCTGCAAAACAAATATGAAGCACTATTTATTATTTTTAAAAAAATTGTGTTACAAAATCAATTGAATCTACCCTACACAAAAAAAATTGCATGCTTCTCTCCCTTGTCCTGTGATCTCAACCTCATGTGAGCTTGTAAGAGCATAGTTTCATTCTTTCACCTATTGACGGTGAACTTATTATAGGATGACAACTTTAATCCTTTTCAAATTTAACGGCAAGATAAAAATTCCAATGCAACTTTCACTTCGTGGTTTGATAAGCTGGTTGCATGTTTTGTCTCTGCATTTAAAAAACAACTTATTAGCAGTTGTTCTGGATAAATGATTATTTTACCTCTGATCTGGATAAGTTGTTTAGCTATTTTGCGATTTGCAGTCCAACAAAGCAAAACAAAAAAAAAAGAAAAAAAAAAGATAAGAACGAAAATGCTGAAGAAGAATTCGAGGAAGAAGAAGAAGCCGAATGAAGATGTTATACATGTTGATTGCCGAAGACGAGGGAGGAGCGCTAGGGCAGAGGATCCGAACTAGGGGAATGGATATGCGAACGATGGGTGAAAGAAGGCAGTGGAGTAATATGACACGAATGAAACACGAACAACAGGGATCCTCTCGCGGGCGGCGTTAATCACAAATACAAAACGATGTTTTGGATAAGCTGGCGAAACAAATGACGTGACGGTGTTTTGATGGCATTTTCAAAACACCGCCCGCAGTTATAAACTGTCTCAAACAGGCCCTTAAACTATAACTTTGACTAATTAATGCCTACAGTTCTTTCTAATATCAGTTACACATTCTTAAAGTCCAAATTTTCATTTTTAATCATTTTATATTCGTGCCTTAAAATGCTTATGGTGAACTAAAAGTCCCAACTTTGATTTACCCAATGGTTACATAGAAAGAGAGCAAGTCTTCTGAACTAAAGCTTTTATCATTTGAATCATTGCTTATGGTGAACTAAAAGTCCACTTGAATGATTCAGCATATCAAACATTTTTCTTTCCTATTTTTTTTTATTTATTTGTTGCAGGTACCAATCTATCGAAAATGACCTCGAGTCATTTATTAGCAACTTAGGGCAAATGACCGTCACATAAGTCACTCAAAATGACTTCTGATCACGAAAAAGATAATGTGAATACGTCCCGAATGACAAAATTATATAAGGAGTATTCTACTGCCAAAAAGAACCAAACATCATGAAAACATAGACCGCTGAAGCGACACGCATAATTTAAACCTGAATTACCTCGATCGTCAACGATTCTGATCGAAAAATAATCTACGTTCAGAATATCGAATTTAATTAGGAATGACACTCGTATTGTTAGATTACATCTAGAATAATTGACACATAAATTGGGACAAAAATTAAAAATGAAATAATACAAAGCTTACACATGCATAAGACCATCTTTCCCGCTTAAGCAAAGCCACGGCCAATTCATTCTTGACCCATGCTTTTGAGGTTCATATGAACAATTAAAACAAAGCCAGCTCACAATATTCTTTATAATAACTATAAAATATAATTTAAGTGAAACCTAAAACGAATCCATACAATCAACTGCTCGTTTCAATCGTAATCCGTAGGGCTTAGTTTGAGAAGACGGTGACGTTCCGTTATATCGCAATGAACGCCTCTTCGTGAAAAAGCTTTCATTTCATTTGGTGAAAGAGCGTCTCTCGAAATTATTTCGAAAGAACGATAATTTTTTATCATTTTAGATCACGCTTAGACCTATACATAAATGGTTTACTTATTGACTAAATTCCTAAATTCAAATGGTCATAGAAATACTCTCATAAACATGATTTAATTTCTGAAGAAGTTATCTGCAAGTGCTCCACAATATTGACAAACAAACTTAGCAGCAGCAACAACAACAACAACAACAACAGAGCCTTAATCCCACTAAGTGGGGTCGGCTACATGAATACATTTTCTCCATTGCGTCCTATTTAGTGTCAAATTTTCGTTTAATTCTGATAAATTAAAATCATCTTTTATGCAATAAGCTCAAGTTTTCCTAGGTCTACCTCTGCCTTTCTTGACATAAGTTATATCTAAACATCTACTCTCCTAATTGGATCATCAGGTGGTCGATGTTTAATGTGACCAAACCATCTAAGGCGACTCTCTCTAATTTTATCTATCACTGGTGCAACACCAACCCTATTACGAATTATTCATTTCGCATTTTGTCTCTAAGTGTAAAGCCACTCATCCACCTAATCATTCTCATCTCGGCAAAACTTAGCATAAAATGCCTAAACTTAAATGGTGATAAAATGTTTAACGTGCGCAAAGTGTGAAAATGAAAATTGCACTAAAATTACTTTCATTTTGAAAATTGTATATTTTATCTTTTAAACAAAATATAGGATTAGTATAAAAGAGGAAATAAGTAATTTAATAACAAAACTAAGAGCACATTTGACATTTATTTTGACTTAAAATATATATAATTTTTATATATTTTATGTGTTATCTTTAAAAATAAATTAAATTGTATGTAAAAATAATCAAAGTGTATAAAAGTAATCATATCTTATTTTGTATTACGGTAAGATTTAAATCTTCTTAATCAATTATTCATTAAAATAAATAAAATGATCATTGTCTTCTTTGACGCCAAATTCTTATGTATTTATATATCTAACACCTAAAATTTGATTTTTCTTTTATAACAGCCAAATCCTTCGTATCACATCTAATATACCATTATTTTCAATTTTAAAAAGTGAAATTGACATTTTCATATATATTTAAGACGGCATATGTAAAAAAATGAAATCTTGGTGTTAGATATGTAAAAACATAAATTTTGATAGATCTGTATTTAAACCTTTTTTATATATATATATATATATATATATATATATATTAGCCATAAAATTTAATGACACGTGAGTCCTACGTTTACCCTGTTTTTAATATTATTTAAATCGAACATTCTATGACGTGTCTAACACATGTCAGAACCGTGTTAGAGTTATGTACATGTGTGATACGTGTCTGACAGTGCACGGCTCCTTAATTAGAAGTATCCGTGCATCACAACTTTAGATTATAAAATTAATATTTTGAGATCAAACTCAAGAAAATTAAATTATGCATGCTCTCAATCAATCCATATGGTCTTTAGCGCAGAGTTGTAAGCCCCTCTCAAATAGTCGGATCCTCCTCTTAAAGACTAAAATTGATGAGTCTAATAATTTTCAATAATGTCTCAATAATAAGTATAAAAATTTACAGGTTCAAACACCTAGTTTGATCAACCTTCTAGTAAGGACTGAAACTGACAAGACTAATGTTTTAAATAAAGTGTGAAATGTAAAATAAACTGTAAATCTAAATGTTCAAATGTTCATATCCCTGATGATAGCTGGGTTGATAGAAAGTTTTAGTCATAAGGGACTACTTTTAAAATAAAATTTCAACGAATATCTAAATAAATTCAATAATTATAATTCATAAACCGAATTATTTGTAGGCATAACATAGTTGACAATATTTATGTTCAATCATATGTCAATATTAAACTAAGCCCTTTACAAGCAAAATATAAAATCAATATGGTTAAAAAAAAAGCAGTCAAATCCCAGTTAATGATCGAATTGACAGAAGATTTCAATTGAATTGATCAACTTTTAAATATGCTTTTAAATAACAAACCAAATCATTCAAGTTAAAATCAATCATCTAAATGATTAAAGCAAATAATTAAAACATTCAAACTAAAATGCTTAAAGCAAAATCCATTCATCATTCTCAATAGTTTATGGAGAGCGACAAACTTGTAATTGACTTCAGCTCACAAATCGTGAGAGTCATGTCGAGTGCATCACTGCATGTAGGCTGAAGGAAATCTCATGTCAGTAAAGATATAGCCGAGTCATCTGTCTGTGTGTTTTGGCCTAAAGACTCAATAAAAAAGTGGCATTTACTATCATAGCCCTCGAATCGAGTGATTTACTGCCAAGTAGCACTATTACATTATTATTATAGTTGTAGCATGTTTGAGTGTGCTCTTTCATTCTTTCCCTCCCTTTACTTCTACCTCAAAGTTTCTACCGCTCTGATTCATAGTTATGTTTTACAGGACAAATTTGAATTCAACAAAAATCTATTTTAAGCTTAAGATTCAACCACTAGATGTTAAATTAGATTTAAAAAAAAAAGTTTGAACAAATACTTCTACCCTTTGCCTCAATCATAAATAAATTATTCTACAAACATGCCCTTCTTATCACACTGCAGCATTGGATTTAACTATACAGCATTTCACACACACACACACACACATACATAAAGTTCATAGAATTCAAAATAATCAATCTTCTCTCACGAAAAAAGATTTCAAGTAGTCTCTTTCTACTATATGGCCCAATCTTGGATGCAAAATCTTTGATTTCTCTTAAGATAAAGTTAAAACTATTACCTCATCTGAGAACGTTGCTCCTAATAGATCATAGATTTTTTTTCTTTTTTTAATTTCCCTGATAACAACAAATAAGCCATTTGATACTCCATGCTTCCCAATTTTCAACCTTTAAAAATACCTCATTTCTTCCAACATTCACATAAATATCAAATTCCTTTTTTAATGCAAGCAGATACCTATCTTTGGTCAATACTCTTTCCACTCCATCCATTTTGTCTTAATAGAACCAACTCCTTCAATTCAATAAGAAAGATGGAGAACAGCTCAAGTCAAGCAACCATTCGAAATAAGCTTTCCTTCATTCAAGCAAGAAGTACATAACATTCACATCTATCAGAAGCAACTGCTATATCACTATAATCCTAATCTAAGTTTTTCTCCTTATGTTCAATTTCTTCAGTTTGGGGCAATTTCTTGTTAAATAAACCAAAGAAAAAGTCTCTCTTTTTTTATCTTTCAATTTCTTCAGTTTTGGCCTATTTGTTATTAAATAACCAGAAGACGCCCGATGATAGCCATTTTTCCTTCTAATTTGATCCAAGGTCGATCTTCGTTTCTTTCTTTTCTCCTATGACTTACAAAATGATATTCGCCATAATTTTGCTCTGCTTCTGATCTCTTCTCGAGTTCCTACACCTCTTCCAGAGACGATGAATCTCTTCCATAGAACATAGTTTCCTTTAATTTCTATAAGAATGGAAGTGCACCTAGCAAAAGATCTTGAGATTCATATCTGATCTTGATATCATGTTCTCGAGATCAAGTATTATATTATGTAAAGTATCAAGATTTTCTTTCATAGACTTGCTTGCCTGAAACTTGAAATGTATAGACTTGTTTCAAGCATAATCAGTTCGTACGTGATTGTCATATAGAAATCTTGGAGTTTGATCCAAAGAGCAGCAGCAGACCTCTTCTTGTACAAATTGCTCCAGATAAAAGATCAACACAGGTGGGCTTCATCCAACACTCCTTTCTTCTCTAGAAAAGAGAATTAGGATGAATTTTATCGTTCAAACCTTGCCGCATCGTCAGTGCTCTCGTCGTCAACCATCATAAGCAGAGTATGTCACTGCCTGTAAACTTATTTGAATCAAACATTGTAGATCACACCGCTGAGCTCTAACGCCACTTGTTGAAAGTATATACTCTGAGGAAGTTTACCATGAAGAAATCAGGAGATGACAAAAAAAAAAGCATAACATACACAGAACAAGCACTTAAGCATAGAAAGCCCAACACGCCAACAAATAGCTCTCTCTCAAAATTATTCACGGTTTCAACTCAGAAATAACTTAATGAAAAACTCTATCCAAAAGAAACAAATTTATTTGCTATTTATAGAAACTGAATGAGTTCAACTATCACTCACTCCTCTCAGAACTAAACAATGATCAAACATGATCATATCACATCAGCTTCAATAAAATTCAATATGAATACAGATGTTCAAACTTCATCAATAATTTGCTTACCATTTTACATAACATCATTGGATGACGTTAAAATTCTTGTAAAGAACCACTTTAATGCTAAACTAAACTGCGGTATTTTGTCTCTTCTTGTATACATAAGACCTTGTGAAGTACAGGTAGAAGATCAGCTCTGCGGCACTGAGACCAGCAAGAAGCCAATAGAAGTAGTCAAGATGAGCACGGTTCAGATTATCAGAGAACCAGCTCACACCACTTTTACTAGTAGTCTCATTGATGACAGTTATGAGGAAGCCACTAATGAAGTTTCCAATGCCAAATATGCTCAAGTAAAGGGCAAGTCCAAGGCTCCTCAGTGCATCAGGAACCTGATCGTAGAAGAATTCCTGCAAGCCCACCATTGTAAACACATCAGCGATGCCATAGATAATGTACTGAGGAACTAACCACCATAGACTCATTGGAATTGCTATCTTTGGTTCATCTATCAGCCCATATTCTTTAGCAATTTTCAATCTCTTGGTCTCAACTAGGGCTGCAATTGCCATGGCTATCAGTGACAGGACCATTCCAACCCCAATCCTTTGGAGTTGTGTGATTCCTGTAGGAATCCTGGAAAATTTTCTGGATACAGGAACTAAAATTCGATCATAGATTGGAATGAAAGCGACAATGGAGATGCTGATAAAGCTCTGCAAGGCTGCAGGTGGAACTTGGAAGCTTGAACCGATTCTACGGTCGAGGGTGCTCCCTTGTTTGGTGAAGAAGGTTGATGACTGTGCAAAAACCACAGCATATATTAAGCATGTAGCCCATATTGGTACCAATCGAAGCACTCCTTTTGCTTCTTCTATTTGGATGGCATTTTCTGCTTCATCTTTCTCGAACCTACACAACAATGGCTTTTCAGGAGCTTTTTATCGCTAAACTATATCAAGATGCACATGAGAATTAGTACATTAAATTATGATGCAAAAATTCAGGGAAGTATCTGTTAACAAAAAAGGACAAAGGAATGCAAGTAACATCAAGAAATTGGATTAAAAGATAGATCTTAGATTTTTCAACTTCTGTGATTCTAATAAGAGATCCAATTGAGCTGAATTCGGGAAATTACCAAATAGAATAATGAAACTGCCGCTAAAATGCTATGGAAAGCATGTAAAAAGCTATTTGAATGGATGTAATATACGGACACTACTCAACAGAATAGGACTTACTCGGCATGATCAACTTCATCAGGCAAGGAGGTCTGGCTCCCAGTCAATCCATGAGAAGTTGCCATGTGACTTTTTACAAGACTAACAAATGATTTCCAAATTCTATGGAAAGGATTTTCACCTTCCAATTTGTAGAAGCGATATGTCTTGGTTCCAAGCAGGAACAAGATGAGAGCAAGTACCATGGAAATACATGGTATACTAAATCCAAGGGCCCAACTAATATTATCTTGCACATAATTCAAGATTATAATTGTCACTGCTGTGCCCAGGCATATACCACAATACCACCAGTTAAAAAATGAGCTCCTTGAGATGTATTCTTCAGGGTCATTCTCATCAAACTGATCAGCACCAAACGCCTGTGTGCAAGGCTTGTGACCACCTTGAGCAATTGCGACAAGATACAAAGCAAAGTAGAAGAAGCCCGTTTGAAAATAATTTGGACTACAAGCCTTGCCATCATTGATACACTTGGGTGGACGAAGGTTTGGTAGCAGAGAAGATAGAGTCAGCAGACCCAAGCCCTGAAATGCAATCAGTTTAGTTGGCTGAATGCAATATATTGAGATAACATGCAGAGTTCATAAAATTCTGTTAACAGCAAACATCTGGATATAATTAGCAAAGTATGTTCATTTCCTCATAAAATCTGTATTAAGACATGTTATAGTGCATATCAAGGAAACTATCAGTACAGATTGTGAAGTGTCAAACTATCACTATGCCATTGTGACAAATGAGGTAAGAGTAAAAAATTATATATGCTCTAATAGTCTATAACCACAAGCACTAGAAGAAGCTATTAACTTTTATGCATAATCTAAATGAAATGAGTTCATGTTCTGAATTATCGATTATAAAAACCGAAAATGATATAAAATGAGTGCAATATAAGTTGCTGAAGGGTAAATATGATTTCATAGTTCTGGCTGACGTTTTAATTGGCTGGTGAACCTTATAAGTAGAAGTTTTTATAAAAAAATGAATCGCAACAAGAAAAGGAATATAATCCTATGTTAGTAGAAGTTTTATAAAAAATAGATCAAAACATAAGTTACATGTTAAAATATGATCAATTACTAGTGCTATTCAAAATTTAAAAACCTTTTTTTTTCTCAAGCAAATCATCAAGTATGGAAGCACCATATAATCCAACATCGTATATTACATATACTTTTAGTCATAAGAACAAGGTTAGATTAAATACAAAATAATTCATGCATTTCATGTTTAACATCAAGTGTTATCCATCTGTTTCATATTGACACGTATCCTATATTTACAGTTGTAAGATTAATATGAGCACTACATATAACCAAATTTTGAAGATTAGAACTGCATATGATGGCATTTGCATCCATATTCATTAGTGAATTCAGGATGATTTGGCTTCAAAAATTAAAATGTAAAATTTTTTTAGTTCTTCACAATAGAACCGATAGAGGCATTTGGTAACGGGACAGTGTGCTTAAAACATATGACTAACAATTGAATAAAATTTATAACACTTGAGTTTAAGGAAGCAAAGGTAACACTATAAGAAAGAAAATTGTTATTGGAGATGTCAATAAAGATATTAATTTTTAATTGGAAACGGTTTTTAGTGGTTTCAAGCGTATTGTACTTGGTGTAATGCCCTATTTGGGGCAGCTTAAAAGTGCAGCGGTATTTTTGAAAACGCCGTCTGCCTGTTTGGATTGTGCTTATCGCGCGCTGATCTGAAAACCGGGTTTTAAATTTGTGTTGCACGCGATAAGCGGGAGGACCTCGTGGGCCACTTTTTCCTTAGCGTTTTCGTTCGCATCTGGATTCGAATGACTCTCGTGACCCTCCCCGCTATTCATCATTCACATACCTTTCTCGCGACCAAACTCCGAAACCCTAGCGCTCCTCCTCTGCTCTTCGGTATTTCTGGTGCTTCTCTTTCGGCATTTCCACTCCTCCCTCCATTTCCGGTGCTCCTTCTTCTTCAACAAAGTTTTTCTTTGATGGTGTTTCCTATTGATTACCATACCCTAAACCTTTGGACAACAATCTGTTTATTCTTATGAGAGGCTTTTTATTTCTTCCCACTCCTATGACCTCCAGCATATTTTCCGTTCCTATGATTTCTTTGGTGCTTTTATGACCTTTGGTTATAACTCTTTTAAGAATTTTGTTTATTCTTGGCTTGACTTTTTTTTTTTTTTGGTGCTGGCGGAATTATTTCGTTCACTTGCATTCAGAGGGATTTACAATTCTAAACTGATAGATATACTTGTTAACTATTAAAAGAAACACGTTAAGTTGTCTGAGTGTCCTTCTGAAGCATGGTTTGGTGTGACAGTTTGCCTTGTTGCACAATTTGTGATTTCTTTTTGGAGTGAAGGTAGGCACACATTATATGATGAGGCTTTGACTGATGTTTGTTAGTGTTTTCATTGCAATGTCTGATCTGATTGCTTTTTCTGGGAAAATTTGAATTAATGCGAATGCGTTGTAACTCTTTTGTTTGGTCATTAGTAAGGGGAATCATAAATCCTTGTTGGACATACTGGGGATTTCAAGAATGTCATCCAATTGTCTTGCCTTTATTTGAGATGATGAACCTGTCATGGAAATTAAGCAGCTTGGATGGCCCATGTCTTCACGGGCAACCACTGCTAATGAGCCAAATGTTGGAAATAGCTTGGATGGCCCATTTCTTTGCATAAACATGTGTATTTAATTTTAAACATTTTGTGATAGTGATATTTTTTATTTGTTATTAAAGATTTGACTGTTATGAATATAAATTTGGAAGTTTAGGTGTTAGATAAGAAATGTGTGGTGTGTATGTAAAAGCCCTTTTCTTAAATATATGGGCAGTTATTACCCAATATAATACAGGATGGTTGTTAAACGGATGGATGCATATATTTTGTATGCTGATTTTATTAGTTATTTCAGCATAAAAAGATAATTACTATACATTTCATGAATACTTTTTTTTTGTCTGATGTGAGAATTGCCACTCTGAATCCACCAAATATGAATATACATTCAGAGCATTGATTTAACTATTTGTCTTCTTTTAACTTATAATGCATCTAATCAGAATTGAAATTATAATATCTTACAGCTTTTGAGGATTAGCTACAGCCAATAAGCCAATGCCGGCTTCTTTGACTTCCTTCTCCCACTGCAATTTTTAGTAGAACAATGTGAGAATACAAGCTCAGTGAAATTTGTATTAGGGTCATTGCATACATTCAATCATTATGAATGTACATATCTAACAATTATAATTTATGTTTTACATATATACCACCCATATCTCTGTCATATCACATTAAAAGTCTCAGATTGTTCATTTACCTAAAAAAAATCGGCAAATCAGTTGTTTTCAAAACGCACAAAACAAATAGCTAAACAACTTATTCAAAACATGCGCAGACTGGACATTTATTCAGAATCAGCTGTTTTCCAAATGCATAAACCAAACAGTTAGACAACTTATCAGAATAAACAGCTTATCTGGATAAGTTGGATAAGCTGCAGCTGCCCCAAACAGATCCTAGGTCGGACATGTTATAAAGGCTTTGAGATTAAGTTTCTATCTAATCTTTAATTGTCAAAAACTGAATAGAAAAACTATCTTAAAAAATTTTGGGATTAATAATGTGTATTTATTAGATATTTATAGCATTAGCAAGACTAATGAGCTCTATAGCATAAAAATTATGATAGATGAGCCACAATTCTATTGTAAGACACTATGTAAACCACTCATCTAGAGAAGTGCTTAAAGTAGAATACACCAATGACCATTTGAGCGGTGCTGTTAATTAGAAAAATAGGCAATACTTTCATTTCACTCTATTAATATAAATGTTATATAGGCCCTTAGAAAGACTTCATATGTGTTTATTTGGATTGATTAGTAGACAAGTCCAAAAGGAAAATCTTTTAGATTGATTATAATGGATAATTTTACTAGACATACTAGATTTATAAGGGTGAAGTTTTTAGCACAAAAAAGTAATTTTTTTATGAGATTAGGACATTTTGAATCTGAATTCAAAAAAAAATCAGGATATATGATTTCTATTATACATAATGATCATAGAAGAGAAATTAAGAATATAAGATTCGAATAAGGAATGCATGTTATCTTTATGCACTTAGAACTCCATAAGAAAATAGAATAGCAAAAATTTAGAGTCCTAGTTGAGATCACCCTACCTATGCTCAATGCATATAAACTATCAATGAGTTTTGAGGCAGATGTTGTAATCAGTGTTATATTTTGACTATAGTAAATAATAGTCGTAGATTGAGCATAACAGCCTACAAATTACTCAAGGTAGAACAACAAATTTATTATGTGCTTTACATCGAACAACGGAAAATCAAATTTAGAAAATTTGGATGCAAAAGCAAATGAAGTTACACTTTTGGGTTACTCTTTTAACAAGAAAGTGATAGTCTTTAATAAAATATCCTGGTAGTAAAAGTGTTTACATATATAAGCATTCATGAATCATATGAGGCCAATCGAATTAAAGAATCAAGCATACTTGAGGATGTCAAAACTACTGTTAAAAATTTAGAGTTTAAAGATAGAGAAAAAAGCCATTGCCAAGAGAATGTAAGTATTCATCTAGTGATCCTATATAATAAATTATTGGAGATTAATTTGCGCATAAAGTTTACGAAGTTGACAGATGCATCTAGATTAATCAAAGCAGTTCGATTGAATACTATTCATCCTGTAGTGACATACAAAAGGCAATTACGATCTGTGATCTTTAGGAGTAAACCTCTGTCCAACAAAAGTAATCATTGGGATTAGAGGATAGAGAACCTATAAGAGATTGTTGGTACAACTATGGCATAAGAAAGGCTTTTACCAAGGCCCTGCTCAAGCCCGAAGCTATCATATATGCTGAGGAAGGCAAGCAATTCCCACAAATGAACCAGGACATCATAGTCCACTGCAAACTGTTGTGATTATCTTGTCCTTGGATTTAGCTTCAACTAGAGGGATATGACTGCCTTACTAAAGGGTCGAGCCCTTCCCTTTGTCAAAGGGTGCCTTGATCATAAGTGGTGGAAAACCCCTCACTAACTAGACTTTCTAGACATCATCAACCACAAAATAAGTTCCACCGAAGAGTACAGATGTAGCTGGAACATTCTCTACATCCTACTATAAATATGCCAAAGTAGATGGAGCTGTGCTTCAGATTCACTAACATTATCCAATCACACATCTTTAAGAATCTTGTAAATTGTTTCATCTTCGCAAGAGAGTCAAATGAATGCAATTCACAATTAAAAGAGCAAACATGAGCAGAAACAGACAACACAGAAAAAAAGACGTAAGAAAATTTATTCTTCACTGGGGTTAAAAGAGAGAGAAGAAAATCCTTTTATATAAGATATGAGAGAAATAGCAATTGAAATGATTTTGCAATTAAACTTGCTATTTCATTTAACATCTGTGTTTAAATAGGTGTTACAATATTTAACAAATAAAAACTCTATAAAACCCTCTAGTTACACAAAATCACAACACTCCCCTTCAAGATGGGCGAAACATATTCACTAAACCAATTTTGTCACAAATTCTAGCTAACTCCACTGAACTAAGTCCTTTAATATGGCAATCAACCACCTGCTCTCTAGTAGTTACATGAATTAATTCCAAAAATTCGTTATTCAGCTTCTCCTTGATGAAGAATCTATCAATTTCCCATGTTTAGTTCTATCGTGTTGCACCGGGCCGTTAGCAATGCTGAATGCTGACTTGTTGTCACACCACAACTTCATTTGAGTTCCCTAGTCCACTTTGAGTTCAACCAACAAGGTTTTCAGTCATATCATCTCAGCAACTCCTAATGTCATGGCTCTATATTCCGCCTCTGATGTTGATCTTGCTACAACTGATTGTTTATTGCTCTTCCACGAGAATATGTTGCCACCTACAAACATGCAGTATCTTGATATGGATCGTCTATCATCAGAACAACTTACCCAATCAGAATCACAAAAGGCCTCCATATTTACATGTCTATTCTTCATGAATATCAATCCTCCCTGGTGCACACTTCAAATACCTTAGAATCTAATATGCTACATCCATGTGACCCTTCCTTAGATCATGCATATAGCGGCTCACCATACTTTCTGCAAAAGAGATATCGGGTCGAGTGTGGCACAGATAGATCAGGCGGCCCACCAGCCTTAAATACCTCTCACGATCAACTGATTCAACTATCTCTGTACTTAGCTTGACCTTCTAATCAATTGGGGAGACTGTAAGTTTGCACCACCGCATACCTGTCTCCGTGAGAAGATCTAGTACATCCTTTTTTGGGATAAAACCATCATCTCAGGTCCATGTGCCACTTCAATCCCAAGAAAATATCTAAGTTGTCACAAATCATTTACCTTAAATTGCTCCCCCAATCTTCCCTTTAGTTGAGTAATCTTTGTCTCATCATCGCTAGTGATAATATATCATTCACATACACAACAAGAATGACAGTGTGACATTCACGTTGGTGAAAGAACACCGTGTGGTCTGATCTGCTAATATCCCATGTCAACCATCGCCATTTTAAACTTGTTAAACCAAGCTCGAAAAGACTGCTTCGACCATACAGTGCTTCCCGAGTGTACACACCTTGCACACTGTCTGGATATATTGAATCCTGGTGGCCTCTCCATATATACCTACTCCAGTAGCTCCATGAAGAAAAACATTCTTCAATTCCAATTAGCGGAGTCTCCATCCACCATTCACTACCACAAAAGCCAGTGTCTTCACCGTGCTCATCTTTACAATTGGTGCAAATGTTTTATCATTGTTAATGTCATAAGTCTGACTGAACCCTTTGCCACCAGTCGTGCTTTGTACCTTTCCACCTTTCCTTTTGGAGTTTGTTTTGCAGTGAATATCCACTTGTATCCAACTGCCTTCTTCTTTGCTAGTAGTAGTACAATCTCCCATGTTCAATTTTTATCAAGAGCTCCAAGTTTTTCATGTATCGCCGCCTTCCACTTTGGATTCTTTTTAGCAAACTGTCAACACTTGGGTATAGAGACAAAGTCCAACGATGCAATGAATGATCCATGCAAAAAGGTGAGATTTTAGAATAAGCAATAAAGTTTGCAATGTCAAATTCCCACCCAAGACGATCAGAAGGATGTTCGGCATTGCTGCAGGAGGTGCTCCTTATCGTTGGGGGAGGGGGGTAGGAGTGGACGAAGAGAGAAGACTATGACCTGGGAGTTTTGAATCAAATGTGGATAGCGTGGTGTCTCAAAAGTTGGGGAAGACTGGAACAGGGGACTTCTTGGCACTGCCAACTCTATTCCCTCAGATTATTTCTTCCTTAGCTCACCTTCAGTCTGAATCCCACCACCTTTGAGTTCAATCGCTTCATTCTTCTCCTCAGTTGATTCATCCCCCATCAAAGGACATGACACTGCTCCCACTTGCATCAGTCGATCACCACTACTACTTACTCTCTCTTGCCTCATATCTCTAGTGTTTGTTGAGTCATTGAATGATGAATTCACCTCCAGAGTGTAGTATGGTTCAAACTCTTCGTATGACAAATTCATACTCATAAAGAATCTCTTCTCGACCGAGATCCAGCAGACATAACATTTCTGAGTGGCAGAATAACCCATGAACACACATTTCACAGCTCTGAGATCCAACTTCCTTGCAGATGACATGTTGTCATTTATAAAGCATACCCATCCAAATACCTTCAAAGAAAGGATCTCATTATTGTCTCTTTTCAACATCTGACAAGAAGACTTCCACTCTAGCATTCTTAAGGGCATCTTATTAATCAATTGAGCAGCTGTCAACATTGTTTTCCCCCATAAGTGCTATGGGAAATTCATTGTCATCATCATATTTTTAGCTACCCCTAAAAAATGTCAGCTCACTGCAACTCAAATATGTGATGTTGTGTATGGACACGTGGTTTGGTGTTGTATCTCTCGAGCTGACAGGTAGTTCTCTAATGCTTGGTTGATATTATCAGATCTCAATGCCTTCACAACTGCCTCATATTTGGTCTGGAATGTCTTGTGGAAATCTTTAAAGCAAGTAATCACCTCACTCTTCTATTTCATCAAGTATATCCAGGTACACGAGAAAAGCAATCAATAAACATGACAAAATAACGATAACTATTCATAGAACCAGTAGGACAAGGTCCCATACATTAGAATGTATCAAATCAAATACATCATAACTCCTATTCCCAAAACTGGCATAAGAGCTCCTAATTTCTCCTTATTTGTCTTTTCAAATAAGGATGGATACAAACAACTTAATAGACTGAACAAAGAGTATCTCATACTCCTGTGATGTAGCAGCAATATATCTCAAACTTTTTAAAATTGTCTTAAAGAAATAAGATAATAAACTAAGAATAGGAGGGAACTTTTTATTTTTAAATAAATCTAAATTAAAAAAGATTGGGAAGGAAACTTGGGCTTTGATTGATTTCCAATCAAAACCACACCGTTGAAAAAATAATCACATCGATTCAAGAAACCTGAAACTATATCGAACAAAAATGCACAAAAAAGTAATTTAAAAAAACCACACCAAGATTTAATATGGAGCATCCCGAGAACGGGAAAAATCACAGAGTCACACCACACCAAAAATTTTACTATGAAAGAGAAAATGTACAAAAATATACACCATTCAAACATTTTCTCTACACCACTAGAACTTACAATAATTTCGCTCCAAATCCTGACTTGATCACGCAAGAGAAATCACACATTATGAAATCCACCTCTCGAACTTCGCTGCACTACACGAAATTCTTTTGAGAGTTCAACGTGCGCAAGAGTTTTGCAAGAGTGAAGTGTTGTCGCTCCGAATTAGGGCTTAATAATCGAATTGGGAGAAAAACGGCCCCAGCGTAATCATGTTGCACTTTGGCATAATTATTCCAGCCACTCTGTTCTACCACTGTAGTTGTTTAATCAGCTCAATTCAAACTCCACACTCGACAATCTCCCATTTGATGTCATATTCCTGTACTGTAGTTTGACTCATTTCCGATCTCAACCTTCTTGGACTCCGACTGAAGCTAAGCATAGCTCCAGTTTCTCGATAGCCGCCACTTTAGTCAACATATCTACAGAATTTTGAGTTGTGTATATCTTATCCAAGAATAACTACACATCTTTTAAGACAGAGAGAATAAAGTGATACATCAGCTTAATATATTTTGTGCTAGCATGCAAAAATAAATAGCACTCCAAATGTCACAATGAAAAATTTCAATCCCCTACTCCTTCCCAGTTCTGTCATAAAGCCCTGAAACCAAATCATTTCCCTATTAGCTAAATGACAACAATGTATTCAGCTTCCGTAATTTAAAGTGCAACAATCTTCTGCAGCTTCGAAACCAACTCATTGTTATGTTTCCCAAATTTAAGAAATACCCTGTAGTACATCTACGATTCAAATATCTTACCAAATCTAAATCTATAAATTCTTATAGACTGATCCCAACACTTCCAAAGCAAAGTATCATATTAATGGTTTCCCTCAACTACCTGAGAATCCACTTCACTGCCTCCTAATGATGCTTTCCATGATTATCCATATATCAATCGATCGCCCTCACTGTATATGCAATATCTCGTCTCGTAGATATCATAGCATACATCATAGTCCCAACTGCTGAAGCATACAGAGTACTCATCCGTGCTTGCAATACTTCAAGCTTAGGCGATAATTCCTTATATAGCTTGAAGTAACTACCTATCAATTTTGCCCCACTCGTTGAACCTTTGTAGGGCCATCTTAATATATTTTGTCTGAGACAACTTTGGTGTACCTACACTCCTATCCGTATTAATTCTCATCCCGAAAATCTTTTTTGTTGGACCTAAATACTTTATCTCGAACTCAATAGATAATTGCTCCTTCAAGTCCCTCATTTTATCAATACATGCCCATGTAATTCGCATGTTCACATACAAAATGAGCAATATATAATAATTATCAAAGTTTGTGAAGAAGCAACACAATACTCTGCGTAGCGCTTTATGCACCCAATGTCTGAATGAACATATTAAACCTCATGTACCATTATCTCGGGGTCTGCTTCAAGCCACAGAGGTTCTTCTTCAACTTGCAAACCAAATTTTCTTTCATTGGAATCTCGTAGTTCTACGGTTGCATCTAACCTAGTTCATATTCAATATCTCCACATAAAAAATTGTATTTACATTAATATGCTCCAAATATAGATCTTTCTCTTCTACTAAGCTTGGTACAACTCTGATAGTCGCTATCTTCACCACAAAAGAAAAATCTCAGTTTAGTCCACTCCTTATGTTGAAACCCCTTCACAATGAGCTTTGTCTTGTATTGCCTCCTACTATCTGACTCTTCAGCCTGTAGACCAACTTGTTAAGTAGTGCAATTTGGTCATATGTACTATCACTAAATCCCAAGTCCGACTTAACATCAGTGACTCGTCTTATCATTCATGGCAAACCCACACTCTTACGAATCTTCAACTTCAGTGGCCTTCTCATAGCACTATGCTTCATCACTATCAGTTAGCGACAAATTGTATAATGAAGGAGAATAACTTTATGTGGTCTTAAGATTTTGCTATACATTCACTTCTACAGCAGGTGGTTGAGAAACTTCCAATTCTTCATCTGATTGAGCACACTTTTTATCTCTGCCTTTCTGATCATCAATATCTTTTATCTCAACATATTTAGACCCTTCAGAGTAACTGATGGGCAATCATAAGTTCTACTGTTGTCCTTGTGCATCTTTATTTCATTGAATGCCACATCTGCGCTCCTAATGAACTTTTAATTCTGATAATCCTGAAATTTGTGCTCAATTTCATCTGTCATAGTATACTTAACAAACTTTGAATCAATTTTACTCCTGCATCCTACATCAACATGAACATATGCAGAACACCAAAATACATTCAAACGAGAGATTTATTTATTTTTCATTGTAAGCTTTTTCGAGTAAGCCTCCATTCATAGGTATTGACAGACCATGATTGATTAGATAAACACTAGTGTTCACTTCTTTTGTCCATAATTGTCTTAGCAAGTCTGCATACAACATCATACTCCTAGCATTCTCTGTGATATTTTTATTAATGCGCTCAACCACACTATTTTTTTATTGTCCTTAGAATAGTAAACTCATGTTTCATCCCTTCTACAAAACAGATATTCTTGAACCTCTGATCATTATACTCGTTTTCATTATGTGATTTAAGACACTTCAGCCTCAAGTCTCATTTTTTACCACGACCTTATATTTCTTAAACGCTTCAAATAAATCAGATTTATGCTTTAAAAGGTCTACTCATAAATTTTGACTTGACTGTCAATGAAAGTAAAAGTAGTGGGAACCTTAAATATATTGAATTGGAGTGGGACCTAATACGTCAGAAAGCAATAACTCCGACTTCTTTAACTTCACCGTTAACGCACCTTTGGAGAAAAAAACTTTTTGCTTACTATATACATAATCTTTATAGAACTATAAAGTCTTAGATTTCAAACTCTGAAGCATGTTCTTTGAAAGTAAGAATTTTATATATTTCTCACTTATATGACCAAGTCTGTAGTGCCAAAGGCCTGTATCAACCTTGATTTCAGCTATATCAATGAATTTTGTTATATCATTAATCAAATAAAGAATGTCTTCATATAGTCATGATCTATCACTATTATTTTCTGGTCATCTTCTGTGAATCAACTGTGAAAATAGTCACGTACCCTGACTTTGCTAGTTTGCTTATCGAGATCAATTTTTTCTCCAGACTTGGAACACATCTAAATTCATTGAGCTTACAAACTATTCTATTAGCAAATTTATATCAACATCACTCATTCATACGATGTTATATGCCTTATTATCTCCCAAATAATTTTTTTTAAATCACTCTGAGTGTAATTTTTAAATGCATTTTTATTGAGACATGCATGAACAGAGGCAACTAAATCTACTATCAAAGATTCAGTACAAATCAGAGATAAAACCAATGAGTCACCATTGATTTTGTTTGTAAAGACATTTGTAGAGAGATTTTTGTCTTGGCCTCCACCACTAACCTTAAATGTCATTTCTTCCCGCAATTCCAACATTCACCTTTGTTAGTTTCTTTCTCAAGCATGGAGTTTCCTCTTCTGAACTTGAACATGTCTCTGCTTGTATTCTTGTCAAGATTTTTTTCCCTCCTTTCAACATTCAACGTAGAACTTTAAGATTCACTGCTTGTTGTCTTTCTGCGAAATTCTTCATTCAGCACTAACCTTACAATGTCATAGAATTTTAACTTCATATTACTAGAAGGGTTACTCACAATTGAAACTTATCACACAAATTTTCCATCCACACCACTGAAACTTACAATAATTCAGCTCCAAATCCTTTATTGATCACACAAGAGAAATCACAAGCTCTGAAATCCACCTCTCGAACTTCACCGTTCCACACAAAAGCCCTTCGAAAATTCACCACGCACAAGAGTCTCACAAGAGAGAAGTGTTGTCGCTCTGAATCAAGGGCATAAGAATTGAATCCGGAGAAAAACTGCCCTAGCATAATCATGTCGCTCCCCAGCATAATAACTCTAGCCGCTCTGCTTCGAAACCTGAAATCGAAGGAACTTTTGCCTATGTACGCAGTTATTTGACCTAACCAAATCGTCCTGACATAGCTAAACCCAATATTGGTGTGGTTACGCACGTCATGTAGCATAGGGGCGCCATTTTTGTAGCACTGGGTTCCTTTGTCTCTGTCGCTGCTCCTATTTCAGCCCAAGTAAATTATACTCCACACTCAACAGAGAAAACAACTATCATCTAAACATTATACTGATGAGAATAATACCTACTAGTAAGTGCAATGCATTTATCGTACGCATCCAAGAAACAAAGAATAGAAGAAGAGTGTCAATTTATGCAAATCCGAATAGCCCAATCAGTCACATCATAATGCTGGGCAGTCAGAAAAAATAACTTAATCATTCAAAAACCATAAATCCCTAATCAAACAACAAATTCATTGGATTTCATTTCGTTTACTCCGAACAATGCTACTTGGAACACTCAACCACGCAGCTCAATTCTTATCGAATTTTCTTTCAAACAAGTGCCTAAAATTATTATAAAAACATATATATTCATCGTTTAACAGAAAAAGAGAAAAAGGGAGGGGCATTATTAGGGCAAGAAAAGCAGACCAAAACGTAGAGCAGAGAGGCGAAAAGAATGGTCTTGTAACGTCCAAAATATGAATCGGCCACGAACGCGCCAACGAGCGGCAGCATCGACGACACTCCCGACCAGGTATTAACTGCAGCCGCCGCTGCCGCCGTCGAGTCATGGAGAGGCCCCGTAAGATATGTAATGAGATTCGAAGAAATCCCATAGTACGCAAATCTCTCTGCAATCTCCACCCCTGCGATGAAAACACCAGATCAGAGATCAGAAACCGAATGAACAGCTGCAATGAGAGTGGGGAGAGGAAAGAATATCTTTCTTACCGATGATAAAGAGAGCAGCGGTCCACCGGCCGGAAGATGCTCGGGAGGCGGGGCGACCACGGTGATCAACTACGCCAATCATGAAGGCGGCAGAGGGGGAGGACGGAGTGGGAAAGGGAAGAAGGGGCGATGAGTCCATCTCAAGGGATGAGCTCTGCCAATGGTATTAAGGAGGAAAGCCACGCGTGCTCACTGCTTCCGCTTCCGGTGACGGAGGAGGAGGAAGTGCTGGGAGTGCGAATTTGCTCGTAAGAGTCGACACGACACCTCTCAACAATGTGAAAAAGAGTCCAATCAAATAACGGTGTTGACACTTCAAATCACAAAATAATACAGAAAAATATTTTTCATATGATATTCTGTGTTATTTAAGTGTTATTGTGTTATTATAACATCATTGTGAATCTAAAATATCAAAGAATAATACAGGAGTATATTCTTCTGTGTTATTTTATTATTCTATCACAATAACACATGAATAACACAAAATAACACTGGAAGAATATTCTCCCGTGTTATTCCGCGATTTCACGGTGAACTACGCGTGACGTGATTTAATTGGACTCCGGACAGAATAAGCGTTCCTGAATAATATGTAATATAATAATAACCTAAGAATATCTCTAAAATGAAATTTATACAATAAAATCTAATATTTATTTAATATCTAATAATTTATAAATAATTTTTAATATTTCAAAGTGAAGTTATTGAGATTATTACGCACGCAACTATTATGTGCGTATTTTGTATTTCGCATTTAAAAAAGCGATAATAAGATTTTTTTTGTTATTAAAAATTAGAGCGTTAGGTGAGTATAAATCAAAGTGTACCGATAAATTATATGAATATATAAAAAATTTGTCAGATATGAATGTAAATGCACTTAAATTTTAATATTAAAAAATGGTAGGAAAAAAATTTAGAAGTGACAGTGATTTTATCCCCAAAATATCATTAGCAATGAGTTACATTTTGGCTTTAATTCTTCTAGCTTTTATTAGAGATTTTATTATAATATTAATTTAATGAAGGTTTTGATTGTAAGAACTGAAAATTTATAAAATTAATTTCTTTCATTGATTATCGTTGTCTTCTGATATGTGTGATCTTTTCTTGTCGTCTTCTGATTTGTCGACCTCGTAAGGGCATCACCTCATCTGACTACCTCCTCCTGATCTCCCTCGTCCCTCTCTTTTTCTCTTGATTTCGCTCTCATTCCCAAGCCCTTGCAATACAATCGCGCCTGGAGCTAGCAGTGAAGGCAACGACAGGATCGTAGCTTGTAGAGACCACGGAAACTTTCGCCTGCTCCTAACTGAAACCATCGAGGAAGGTAAACTTCGTCTTCCTCCCTCTTGCTCCACGCCACTTCCACGCGCTACAGGTTCTCTGAACCTCGTAAACCCATCTTTTTGCTGGATTTGCTAAATCTAGAGATTTAAGAGAGTAGAGGAGAAATGAGATTTAGGGTATGTTTGGGACAGCTTATTTGGTGCGGTAGCGTTTTGAAAACGCAATTCGACTGTTTGCAGTAACCGCATTTTAAGAAGCTTATGCGTTTTCAAAACGCTGAAAGTAGCATTTTCACAACGCACCTACCTAGGTGCGGTGCAGTGGGAGCATTCTGACTGTGGTCTGACTTTTCCAAAAAAGTAAAAATTTGTAATAGCAACCGCACCTTTAAGAATGATAGGATCAAAATATGTTTTTGTGTTGTTTATTAGGTTATAAAAATATTGAAATTAATTTTTATTCTCCTTATCAGATTAAAATAAAATAATATAATATTTTAAGTATGTTAGTAGGTAAACAGTCATAGATTTTTTTTTTTAATGTTATAACAATAATAATAAATTAAGAACAAGAATAATAGTATTAATGGTTGAAGGTTAGATAACACCAAAATTTAGTGAATAAATAAGTTTATTTGCCTAATCATTTATAGTTCAATTTTTCAATAAGTGTAGGATTGCTAGTCGAATTCGAAGAAGTAACGGCCGCCTCAAGGTAAGTAACTACTTTTTATTAAAGAATAAATGTACTCTTGCTAGTTAGAGGCGTTAATCCTTGTTAATTGTAGCATATGTATAGTTATTCTATAGGATTGTGAGTCATGTCCTTTATATTTTAATTTTATATTTGTTATAAGCTTCAATTATTGCACATGATGGAAGTACTGACTGCGTTAATTTATCGGTGCAAATTATTTGCATATTTGAGTAATCTTGTAATTGTAGTGTTTTTCTTTTATTGCATTAAATTATGAACATGCATGTGGATTCATATCATATTATAAGCCTATATGAAATTACATTCTTCTTATATATTATACTTATAGAATCAATTTGGTATGCTTGTGTGTAATGACATGTAGCTCAGTGAAGCACTTAGATTTTGACTAGTCGGGTTGACGAGCCTACAGAGTAATGACTATCATCTTCTTGTTGTCTTACAATATTATGTATATGCACGTTGTAATCGTCCTTATTTATTGTCCATACTTAACGTCGCAGTTTCTTTATCGTTTATGTTTTAATAAATAGTTGTTATTTACTATATTTGTTTGTTAAACTCACTCTTTGATATTTTTTATAACATATTACATTTAGCCATCAACAGAACCATTTTCATCATAGCAGACTTTTCAATTTTAGTGTTTGGTTGCTCTTTTCCTTTGGAATAAAATTTACATTTTATTTTTATTTGCATGCAAGTCTTTTTTTGAGAATACAAAGTAGGATCATTTTCTTTCATCATGCCCTGCGCTCATGGGGTGTGACATTGATCATGTCAATATACAATTTTTTACTTAGAATGGAAAAAATAGGTTTTCCTCAGTTTTTTATAATTTCGATTAGAGCTTATACACAAAACTTTTATTTATCTATTATCTTTAATAGAACAATAACTGGTTCGAATCTCTTACTTATCCGTTATAGTTATAGATGTCTTCTCCTCTAATATTGAATCTCACAATATCAATATTACTGCTAGCAATTACAACTTCTCATATTTTATTTATGTTAATGACTATTTGGTCTTTGAAAAAGCTGATAATCATACTATTAATGGCATCAATCCCATACTTATTTTGCTAATTTATGTGTTAACTTTTCAAAATTAACCATTTGTTTTCCTAACATTACGAACTTTGATTTGCAATAGCAAATATGTGATGCTTGAGAGTTTCATCATAATGTAATTGTTTTCTCGATGCATTTTAATACTTGTAGTCACCAGCTTGTCTATTTATATGTTGTTGTATAATTCTTTTATTTAAATAAATCTCCCTCTCAAATTATATAAATGATTCGAATATAAGATAAATAAAAAAGAATGATATATGACAACAAATAGACAAACAAATAAAAAGAAATAAGCGAAAGGCTTATATATGGGTAAGGCTGTGAAAACGACTTGTTGTTCGAGAATAGTTCGTGTTCGACCCATTAAGTAACTGATGTTCAATTCTTTCGCTAAGCAAGTGAGCCGAACACGAACAAATTTTTTTGTGCTCGATATATAAATGAGTTGAACACAAATAAAGTTTTGTTCGTTCGTGTTAAGCTTGTTTTGATTTGATTTAATTAATGAGTATTGTTTTTAAATAATTTAATTGACTACAAAGCTACAAATATTTGTAACCAATTAGAATTATTAATTAAAAAATAAAATAAATATATACTAAATTTTATTTAAATGAATATCTTAATTTAAACAGTAGGATTTAAATCTCACCCTTACCTCTAACATCTTAAGACTATGTGACTAAAGTTATCAAAATGACTTATTATTTGCAAACAGCTTGTGTTTGGCTCGTTAAACAAACAAGCTTAACACGAACATATTTATTGAGCCGAACACAAACAAATTCTTTGAGCCGAAACGAGCCGTACACGAACAGATTTTTTGAGCCGAACACAAATAGATTTTTTTAGCATGAAATATAAATGAGTCGAACACGAATAGTGGTATTTTTTAAAGAGCTAAACAAAAAGAAAGCTTAGAATAGCCTCAAGCTCGAATGGCTTACAACCCCCAATATATGGGTAATCCTCTTCATCCATAGTTGTTGATTTGAGCCTCTATCTCCAACCACTATAACAACAATTTCCGACCTCAATTTCTCTTCTACTGTCATGAAGAGATGGACCTCCATCTCCTTTTCTATCTCATTGAAGCTGCTCTATCTCTAAACTTTTATACACTTAATAACAGTCTTCACACCTTCCCTTCTTATCGATCACATCTCCCCTCCTCTTTTTCAAGCTCAATTGTTGTCTTCTCTCAATACCACTCTCTTCTCCTATTACGTCTTCTCTCAGGTTTTTTTATACTAGGATAGTTTAAGGGGAAGTAAAGAGAAGCAATTGCTTCCATAAAAGGGCGCAGTCAAGCAGAACATCAGAGGCCCTTTGTCGGATTTGAAAGGGAAGCAAAAACTCCAAACTAGAACCTAAAGAGAATAGAAAGCTAATGTTAAAGCTCTTCAAATGGAGTTTACAATTTTCCAACATCAAGTGTCCATACTGATACTGGAAAGCATGAAGAACATTCGTTCTCCATGGATAGATCACTGAGCCTTGAAGGGACTGTGATGGAATGTCACATCCCTCAATGGAAGAATTTTATTGGTGGCTTATTACAGAGAAAAAGAAGATTATGAGGTTATCAGCCTTCCCACAGGCCATGAAAGCTTCATGCCTGGAGAGCATGGGACCTTTTCAGAGCAGCGAAGAACAACCCAAGTGCGGTTTAGTTCAGCTAGAGATTCCTATGAGAAAGCCATGTTAGAGGAATTTTGATTACTAGGCGCATGTGGTGGTGACTAATAACTTCAGTCGTGAGAATTCATTTGGAAAGGGAGGACATGCAGAGGTCTACAAAGTTTGCTAAATTGCCATCATCAATCACCTTGCTTAAGTTATAATGGGAATTTTAAATACACTTTTCACGATGGGGCAGAAAATTTTTCTTATTATAAGTACTCATTCCTATTATTGCAAAGAGGTTGGGAAAATCCTGCTATAAGTACTTGTTCAGGTCATTTCAATATGACAGGAAAATCCTATCATGCTACTTTGTAGAAACTAAAGGCCTACCACATCTTGTTAGGTGCGGTAGGTAAACTTATATTTTGATTTGGTTTTCAAAACACCAATCACGCATGTCTTATTAGGTATGGTGGTCAAACCTAGGCCCTGAGGTCGCCCCCACGCGGTAACGACGTTACGAGACTGCGAAATATTGTCGAAATTTAAATTGACGGGACCTAAAAAATTGAAAAATGAAAATAAAAATTAAGTGTCCGTTCCACTTGTTCCAATTTAGCGGGGAAGTATTGTTGTATTCTTTGTGGGTATTAGGGGCATTCATGCAGCTTGTTATGTGCGGTGGGTAAAAATATATTTTGGTCGTGGTGTCCTATAATACTATTCGTGCACATTTTTTCATTTATAAAATTAAGATTTAAATTATAAAATTCAAAATACTTAAAACAAATAGTCACTCAAAAGCTAAAGGCAAAATCTATTGATCCTTTATAACATTTTTTCAGAGTGTACAAGTTTAATGTTGAGCCAATTTCATATCAAACATATTACTAAATCCATGCTCAAAATAATCTCAATCTAGTAAAGATGTGGCTCGAGTACTTGTTTGTTTGGTTTAGCTGCTAAATGACACCACAAGAAGCAGTTACGACTAGAGCCCTCTAACATGGTGGTTTGTCATCAAATGACACTATTATATTACGATCACAGTTATAGCCAGTATGTTCTCTAATGTCAGTTTATCATTTTGAGTTATGAATCATAGGATATGTCTGATAGGACATAAAACCCTCTATAAGCTATGGTCGACTTAGATTAGTCCTCTTATACAGATACGCGCCCTAGATCTATAAGGTTCCCTTAAATGAAGCAACTCATAGTTGCTGGCAGGAATCCTTCGGTCAAGTTGAGTCAGGTACCTTCTCCATATCCTCTGTCTCATTGAAGATGCTCTGTCTCCAAACTTTTTTACACACAATAACAGTCTTCACTGTTTCAGGCCCAGTTATTGTCTTCGCTCAATACCCCTCTCTTCTTATACTTCATCTTCTATCAAGTTTGTTTGTAGGGAGAGTTTAAGGGGAAACCAAGAGAAGCAATTGCTTTCGTGAAAGAGCTCAACAAACAAACTTGATAGAAGATGAAGATTTAGGGTTTGGTTGAGCTCTTTCATGTATGCTTAGTTGAGCTCTTTCATGGAAGCAATTGCTTCTCTTGGTTTCCCCTTAAACCCTCATCGATAATTGACACAAGGCTTTGTTTTTCTTTTCTATGTTAGCTTCCTATGCCTGCTTCTACTACTACTCTTCTTCCTTCAGTGCTTTCTCACATACACCATTTTTTTATGTAGTTAAAAAACTAACATTGAATTTTTTATATTAAATTACATAACACCTAATTTTTTAAATCACAACAGTAATATCAAACCCTAAACCTAAAGAGCCTCCTCACTACATTGTTTTTGGGGTTGTTGAAAAAAAGACAAAAGAAAATGTAGAAGAAGCAGTCAACCAAGCATATAACTTTTGATCCAGAAAACGTGACTAAGACTAAGGAATAACAACAAATATCAAAGCCTGAACTAATTATTTCCCCTTAGCAGGAGGCCATGGGTCCTGGTCTCTACTAATGCTCAAGAATAAGTAACTTATGTGATAATGTCAAAGTTAGTAGAAAAGCTTTCTTTTTTCACTCCGTTCCAACCTTAGTCAATTTACAGGTTTTGTGCTAAGCGCATTTAGAGCAGGCTTTGGCTTTCGTGTAAGGCCAAATCACTTTACCAATCCAAACACAAAGAAAGACAACTAATCCAATGTCCGGAAGGAGAAACCCTAGCTTAGATTAAGGCTAAACCACTAAAAAAGTGTGCTCTTTCTATCTATTTTTTGTGAGGGAAGAAGAAATGCATGAACTTTAAAATTTTGATTAATATTTAATAATTAATAAAAAATAATTATGATGTTATAATTTATGATCAAATCTAATTACATTAAAAATATTAAATATAATTAGATCAACATAAATACGAATTAGTAATTAATTAGAATAATATCTTGCGCTAATTAAGATTTAATAGAGTTTCAAAAAGAATTAATTAATAATTAAAAATAAACAAATAGATAAACCATGTTAATTAAGATTTCATTAATTTTAAAAATTAATATAAATGAACAAAAATATTAAGGTAATTAATAAAAATATATTATTTGGGATTTAATATATGCACAGAAGTTATTTTATTGAAGTACTTGATAAATAATTAAAATATTTTATTCATTAATTTTATCCCCCCTACTCTTCTTGAGAAAAGAAGCGAGGGGAGAGAAAGAGAGAGAGTGTCCCCTCTCCTCTTCTCCTTCATTTTTATGTCTTCTAGTTATGAACTCTGAGTTGTTCTTTTATCATCGTATAAAAATATGTCAAGGTACATAATGTTGAGCTATGTCCTTCCATGTAACTTGACTCACAAATTCAACTTAGTTCTGCCACATCGACATGTGGGCTCGGCTTGATCACTTCAGCAGGTGGGCTCAACTTAACTACTTCGGCAAGTGGGCTAAGCTTGATCACTTGTGTAGGTGGTCTCAACTTAACCACCTCCATAGATGGGCTCAATTTGACTACTTCATCAATTCATATGTTCGGCAAGTTAGACAACTCAACTTGGTTCAGCTCAGTTTGTAGCTTGATAGCGTGGCTCGGTTCAGCCCAATTTGGGAGCTTGACAGTTTGGCAAACATTTTTAGGTATAAATAACATTCAAGTTTATTTTTAATAGATTTGAAATTTAGTAGATTTGGGCGAACGTCAAATACACTTATCAGTATAAAGTGATGTTGCTACCTCCCGCTACAATACACTGCTTGCTGTCGCTCGCCACCGGTCACTGTCACCCGCCTCCACCGGCCAGTCTGTTGTCTACCTTGTCGTTGGATGTTAGTCGCCACCCACCACCCCCAGCCACTGCTGGTCATCACTGTCCGACTGCCGCCGCCGTCTTCGTCCAACTGCCGTTGCAAACACTAATACCGACCACCCGTTGCTGACCTCAACAGATTTATTTTTCATTGAATTTGTTTTTCTTTAAACCAAACAATAAAAAAAGTAAAGTCATACATTTATTGTATATAGAACCAGACAAAATACATCAAATACAATACATGAATTTTATCGTTGCTTTCATTTTACACTGCAATCCTTTTTCAGCAAACCAAAAAGTAAATAAAATTTGAGGTGCTTTAGCATTACTTACTGCGGTATTCCTTCTTGTACACATAAGACCGAGCAAAGTAGACAAAAAGGACAAGCGAAGCAGCACTAAGTCCTGCAAGGAGCCAGTAGAATTTATCAAGATGAGCTCGGTTCAAATTGTCAGAGAACCAGCTCTCCCCTTCTCTTCTAGTCTCTTTATCAATCACTGAAACAAGCAAACCACTGATGATGCTTCCTATGCCAAATATACTGAGATAGAGAGCCAAGCCCAGGCTCCTCAATGCATCAGGCACCTGATCATAGAAAAACTCTTGAAGGCCAACTATTCCAAAAACATCCATGATGCCAAATAAAATGTACTGAGGAAACAGCCACAATATGCTCATTGGCACTGTTGCATTCGGCTCATCAATCAGGCCATGTTCTCTTGCAGTTTCAACTCTCTTCATCTCCACCATAGCTGCAATCACCATAGAGACCACCGAAAAGAACAATCCAATGCCAATTCTCTTGAGATTTGTGATGCCACTGGAAAGCCCTGAAAGATTTCTGGTCAGGGGAACAAGAACACGGTCGTAGAAAGGAATGAAGGCAACAATGACAATGCTAATGATGCTTTGAAGAGAAGCTGATGGAAGTTGGAAGCTCGGTCCTATTAGCCTGTCCATGTTGACACCTTGTTTGTTGAACAAAGTTGAACACTGAGAGAAGACTACGCCAATGGGTAAGCAGGTTGCCCATATAGGAAACAATCGAAGCATACGCCTAGCTTCTTCAATTTGTTCCTCCACGAGCCTAATTGCAAGATTTTTTAATGGCAATCAATGCTAAATGCATTAAAATACCAGTGACAATCAAGCATAGACGCAAAAGCTTACAGGTTGCACCTTAATTATGCACAACAATTATGTTTTTGTACAAGCATAGCATATGCTGGATTGTAACTTGTCCTGAACAATAAATAAGGTAACTGGCACTGGAAACCAAGAATTTTAACTCGAATGTAATTTTCTACACAACTAGTGCGGCGAAAAATCACTCCCATTTTCAGTACTAAAATGCAAAGCTAGCTTTATATCCTCACAAGCATAAACAAAGTAGTAGGTATACTGATAACAACCAACCTAAAAGAATCAGGGTTTCAATATCATGTAATAAATAAAAGCAACCAATACAGCTCGTTATTCTTGAACAGCTCGTGTTCGGTTTGTTCTGAAATAAGATTATATATATATATATATATATATATATATATATATATATATATATATATATTACAATAAGTGTCTTATAGAGGTAAGGCATTGAAGTAAGAAATTAGCTTATCTTTCATTGGGTTAATCAAAATTACAATTAGTAACGACACTTCCCTTCATGTATACACAGGATATAACTAAGAAATCAGAAAGTTTTTTAAGGAAATAAAACTTTTTTAAGTCGTCTCTGCTCTATGTCCGCGGGGAGTTCCTTTCCCGTGTATGTCTTCAGTCAATAGGCTCGACACGAGACGAGTTGGCTAGCTATGTAAGGCCAGCTCCAAGTCTGGTCTAACTTTACTGATCGTTTGCCTGCGGGCTGCTGGGTCGGCTTTTTTTAGGATAAGGTTGCCTGGGGCAAAAGTCTTCACTCGAACATGTTTATTGAAGTAACGGGTGGTTAGCCTCTTGATTCCCACTTGTAGGAGCATTGAGCGGGTTCGAGTTTCTTCTATGAGATCGAGGGCCAACATTGCCTTTTCGATGTTAGCATGCTGCTACTCGATCAAATCATCGTCGGGGAATGAGGAGGTCGTAATGATCATTTGGCTATGATGATTGTATTCGATTGGTAGCACGGCTTGAACAGAGTTTGTCTGGTCGGCACACAAGGCATCATTTGGATCGCCCAGAGCACCGGTGGTAGTAGTTTCGCCCAGTTTCCATTGGCTCCTTCGAACTATTTCCTTAATAAAGTCAGGATGAGTTTATTAGCTGCTTTGGCCTGCCTATTCATCCTAGGATGATGTACTGAAGCGAACTTTAGGCCAATTTCTTACCTCGTGCATAAGTCTTTTCCTCGCTGGTCCGCAAATTGAGTCTCATTGTCGGTGATAATGAAAAGTGACAGGCCATATTTGCATATAAAATCGGACCATATGAATTTTAGACTACCTCTACATTGACTCGAGCGAGCGGTTTCGCTTCCATTTTGAAAAATAGTCAACCGCTACCAAGAGGAACTTCCTCTAGCCTTTTGAAGGATGAAAAAGTCCCAGAATGTCTAGTCCCCATGTTGAGAACGATCAAGGACTGATGACCGGTTCTAGCTTCCGAGCTGGTTGATGATATAAGGGCACGTACTTTTGACGCTGTTCCCACCTTTTGAAAATTCTGTTGCATCATTCAGAAGCGTCGGTCAAAAGTATCATTGTCATTGCATGTGGTAGGCTAGGGTTTTTCTTCCAGAGTGACTGCCACATTTTCTGGAATGCACTTTTCAGAGCACGGCTTGGACTTTGTCCTCTCTTAAGCACCTCAGGTATACCGACATAACCGACCTCCAAAAAAACTTTATGTCGATTAATAGGTATAGAGTGGCTTTAATTTTAAAGCACCTCGGTTCTTTAGTGTTTCTCTATATTCTCTCAGTTTGCAGATAGTGGATGTATAGATCCACCAAACTCTTGGTTTTGTTGATCGTTACCTCCATGGCCTCCAGTTCGTCGATCACCGGCTCAATGAGTTTTCTGGATGGTCCTAAAAAATGCATTTTGAGAGGATGTCAGCAACTTGATTATTCTCTCGACTGACGTGCTCAATGCAGAAGCCCTTGAATTTGTCAATTTTCTTCATCGTCTTAGCGAGGCATCTGCCATTAGCTCATCTCTGGCTCCAAAATCCCTCCTAACCTGATTCACGATCAGCAAGGATTCTGACCTCACGAGGAGGTCCCAAGTGCCTATCCCATAGGCTAGACGGAGTCCGGAGATCAACCCTTCATACTCAGCCTGGTTGTTTATGACGTTGAACTCTACCGAGATCGACTGATAGAGATATTCTCCGGCCGGGCTGCTTAGATCCAGTCATAGCTCTGTTGTCGCCTGTCTGGAGGCTCCATTGACATATAGGATCCATGTCCTATCTTCAGTGACAATCGCTTCGTTTGGCTCTTCTTTAGTGGAGAATTCAGCCAGGAAATATGTGATCACCTGGGCTTTGATTGCCGTCCAAGGAATGTTGGAGACGTTGAATTCACTGAGCTCTACTACCCATTTAGGAATCGAAGGGAGTGCTGCAGCTGTGTGAGCACATACTTCAATGAATGGTCCGTGATGAACCAGATCAAATGCGTCTGGAAATAATTTTGAAGCCTGCGAGCTCAAATAATCAAAGTGAATGTTACTTTTTTCATAGTGGGGTACCTGGTTTCGGCACTATAAAGCACTCAGCTTGTGTAGGAGATTGGGTATTGCTTTCCTGACTCCTCTCGAACAAGAACTAAGCTCACAGCCTCTCGTCTAGCTCCAAGGTACAATGATTGTTCTTTCGGCAGCTTCGGGCTCTGGAGCATGGTGGTGAAGCTAAGGAATCTTTCAGATTTTTGAATGCTTCCTCACATTCGGTCTTCCATTCAAAATGCTGATTTTTCCTCAGCGCCTTAAAGAATGCAACACACTTGTCGCCGTACGTCAAGGTGAAACGACTGAGCCCGACAATTCGACCGCTTTGTCTTTGAATCTCCTTGGTACTTTGCGGGGGCAAAAATTTCTAAGATTGCCTGTACTTTCTCTGGATTGGCTTTCAATCCTTTGGGAGTTAACAGGAAGTCGGGGAACTTCCCAATCGATGTCCCGAAGGTGCACTTGGAGGGGTTCAATCTCATATTAAATTTTTTGAGTGTTTTGAAGGTCTCTTTCAGATCTTCGATGTGTTGTTCGGTTGTCTTACTCTTAACTAGAACATCGTCACTGTAGACCTTAACATTCCTTATTTATTAGAAAAAATTACATCAATGTGGCGCCGATTGGTCGCGCCGGCATTCTTAAGTCAGAAAAGGCATTACATTAAAACAAAATATGCCTTATGAAGTAATAAAAGTTATTTTTTTTGTGTCAACGGTGCATTTTTATCTGGTGGTAGCCGTAGTAAGCATCAAGGAAACTCATTACCGAGTATCCAACTGCTGCGTCCTCCAAAGTGTCAATCCTCACCAAGAGGTAGGTGTCCATCAGATAAGCGACGTTGAGGCTAGTGAAGTCGATTCACATCTGTCATTTGTCATTGGCTTTCCTGGCCATCACGATGTTTGAGAGCCAAGTTCAGTGTTGGACTTCACGGAAGTAGACGGCGTCTAACAACTTATGCATCTATACTGCACTCGATTCCGCCAGAGTTCTAGTAGTCAACTGGATTTTCTGCTGGACCAGCCGAGAGTAGGGGCTAATGTTTAGCCAGTGGCATGCTGAGTTGATTGAAACATTGAGCATTTCCATTGCGGTCCAAGAGAACACTTTTCGGTGCTCCTGAAGCGTCCGTATCAGTTTTTCCCCGAGTCATCATCAAAATGCTCAATAATTAGGAAGATTTTATTGAATTCTTCATCGGATATTGGTACCTAGAGGACGGTTGCACATGTCTCAAAACCCTCCCTCTGGATCTGTATATTGAGCGGTTCATGGTCAGCGCTCAAAACAGCTCACAAATAACAGCTTCTAGACTGCTTTAAGTTCCCTCAAGACCGTAATCACCTCTCTATCGCCCGAAAATTTTACAGCCACATGGTAGATAGAAGGTACCGCCTGGTAGTCATTCAGGAGTGGCCGAGTCTTGACGTCAGCAGAGTGTCTGAGTCTTTCCTCGACTTTTATACGTTTAAAAAGTGTGAAACGAAGACTCTTTTGAATTCATAGTAACTTGGGATAGTTTGGGTCAGCAGACAGTTGAACAACTGAAGGATCGACTCCTTCAAATTGGTTAAGAAGAGATGATACATTATAGGATTTTGAACGACGCTACGTGGTAGATCGGGTTGGTCCTCCTTTTGTAATAATCTAGGTAAGGGATCCTTAGCTTGGGCATGGATATTACCTCTTTGCCCCTCCTGCGAGCGGCCGAACGGGCACTTGCATATGTTCTTCCCATTGCTTGTTCGCCTGTGTAGATGCACTGATGCCACTTTGATGGGACTCGCCTTGTCCCTCCGTCCGCTGGTTGCTGACTTGGTTGTCCAGAGCAGGCGGGTTCGTCGGTGGGTGCCTTTCAGGACGGAGTCCCTGAGGTTCCGGCTCCAAACGGGGTGCCTGGTCGTTCCCATGGGTGATTCCTGCCAGGAGCATCTTGAATTGCTCCATCATCAGGGTCATGTTGGCTTGCAAGCCCTAGACTTGTGCATGAACGTCTGATTGTGTAGCATCTCTATTGGATTCCATGTGTGATATCTCTCTTTGGGAAGTTTCTGCTTTGTAGTATTTTCCACTTCTCGTATGTAGCATATCCACGCTCACTGCACCACTTCTTAAGATGTTGGATACTAAATTGTTCTATGTGAACACACCCCGAGAGTTTATGATTGAGTGAATAAAGAAAGAGAGAAAAAGGAGTGAGAAGTTTCCTATAGAGAGAATCGGTAAAGGTTTCTTTATTCGTATTTTTACCTCCTATTTATAGAAGTTTGTACAATTACAAAAAGGATAAAATGTTTATGGAAACCGCTCTTAATATAATAGATACCTTTATTGATCATATAGATTTAAGACCATATATGCATTATAACTTGAATTTTAACATGGTTATAATTGACTGACCGACTTGCTTAAATTTGGCTGACTAAGGTGACCGTCTGAGTGGCGACTGCGCCTCTCTAAAGGACTTGTCGGTCGGCCGAAGAGTCTATTCAAATGTCAATCTCGTTCTACGTATCAAAAGGCAAGTTGACCGATTAGCTGTCATTAAGGATTTTCGCTTACGCCCTGGTTGGTCTGGACTGTCGGTATGATCTACAGTTCGAATCTCTCGCCATGTTATGTCGGTCGATTCTTGGCCATGCGGTTGGCCGTAGGGTGGTTGGACCCCTTGTTGTCCAGCCGTCGTTTAGGCCGTTCGAATGCTTTGAAATTCGTGCTGACAGTTTTGGGGTGTATACATATATAATTTTAGATTGCTGGAATAAGAATAAACAAGTTCAAACAGATACCAAGCCCTCCAAAATATTAATCAGTAATTAGAACCAATCAAAAAGTTTAATTTTGTAACGTGAGATCCAAATATTGAAAAGGTGAAAGCAAGAAAAAAGAAATCTTACTTCCTGTATTGATCAGATTGACAGCCGCAGTGCTGTTCCAGGTCTCTGGCTTCTACTTCAAATGTGAAACGATCAGCAGAGGATTGCCTGATCGTGACCATAGTAGCAATCCCTTTGCCAATCCTAACAAATGGGTTTGTATCCTCCAAGGGATAGCAGCGGTAAGTCCTACTTCCCAACAAGAAAATAAGAAGAGCAATGACCATAACAGCACAAGGGATTCCGAATCCAAAGCTCCAGCCAATGCTTTCCTGGATGTAGCTCAACACAATGAAGGAAGCAATGATACCAATATGCATGCCAAAGTCCCACCAATTGAAGAATGAACTTCTGTCAATGCGCTCTTGGTTATCACTTTCGTCGAACTGGTCGGCTCCAAACGCCTGAAGGCAAGGCTTTTGCCCTCCTTCCGCAAAGGCAACTAGATAGAGAGACAGGAAGAACAAAACAACTTGGAAAACGGACTGAGAACAGGAAGATGAATTCAAAGTAGGCACTAGGTCCCCTGAGCAGGGGCTTGAAAGCATAGCAGAGAGAGTGAGCAACCCAAGACTCTGCAGATTGATGAAACCTATGTGATTCGAATAATGAACAGACAGAGAGGGAGAGATACAAAAATATATAAATAAATAAATTTCGAGGAGCAGGGCGAACCAGAACGTAGAGAAGAGAGGCAAGAACTATGGTGCGGTAGCGGCCGAGGAAGGAATCGGCGACAAAAGCGCCGAGGAGGGGAAGAAGCATGGAGGCGCCGAACCAGCTGTTGACTGCGGAGGCTGCTGCGGCCGTCGACATGTTGAGGGGGCCGGTGAGGTAGCTTATGAGGTTGAAGGAGATGCCGCGATACGCCATTCTCTCGGCGATCTCAACCCCTGATGACAACAAGAGAGTTACTCATGGAGGTGATGAAAGAAGATGAAGATGATAGAGGGGAGCTTACCAATGATAAAGAGGGCGGCGGTCCAGCGACCAGAAGATGATCGGGAGATAGGTCGGCCGCGGTAGTCTACTACTCCGACCATGGTGGAGGATAGCCGGAGAAGGGATTGGCTCTCCATGGATGCTCTGGTCCTCTCGCTTGCTCTCTCTCTCTCTCTCCCTCTGTTTTCAGGACAATATGGAATTTGCTCCGGAATGGCTGGAAGTTGCTCAGTGATCTGTGTGGCGTTTGTTTTTTCGGATCCCGCCAACAACTGTGGTCTTAATAATTTTTACTGGAGGACATGCACGTAGAGCTATGTGCAGAGTCTAATAACATCACGCTACGTTATGTGTATTGGGAAAAAAAAATAGAATAATACAGATAATATTCCTCCCGTGTTATTCATATGTTATTCATGTGTTATTGTATGTTATTCATATATTATTTATGTGTTATTGTGTTATTATAACTCTAGGAATATTCTATAAGCAGAATAACACCTGAATAACACACAATAACACCTGAATAACACACAACAACACATGAATAAAACATGAATAACACAGAGGGAATATTCTCTGTGTTATTTTGGCCGAATGTTATTTTTTTTGTCACACGCGCCACATGGCGCGATTTTACAGGCCTCCGCACCTAGCTCTACATGCGGAGTCGGGATGTAAAAATTTTCCGCTGACTACACCTCAATTTGTCAAAATAAAAATTAATGATTTTTTATTTTTTATTTTACCTTTGTTTCCTGCCTAAATCTAGGGTTTATTTATCGGATTAACATATATACAACATTATTTTTATGTATTTAAATATCTGACATTGAAATTTGGTATATTTATGAATTAATAAAACTATTATCTGTGATTTAATGACAATAACTACTTTATTTTATAAAATAGATTAATGATTACTAATTAAAAAAAAGAAATTTTACTTAAATTACACATAATTCTTACGTATTTATATATATAATAGCTAAAATTCCATGTTTATTTTTATAATATTTTGTTGTCACAAGTCTATATACGAAAAGCAGTATCTTAATTTCTAATAATAGAGATTATTATATTTTTGATGGATGTTAATATGAATGTTTAGTTGTTAGCTATGTAAATATCTCATTAGTAAATAATTAAAATTTGATGTACATTCATTTCATCATTAATAATTATTTTAAAATTTCATTCAACCTAACTGATTTAAATCATAAAATAGGCAGACAAACCGTTAATGAGAATTAAACCAAATTTATTTTTTCTCATGTTAAATACTTCTCAAAATAATATTGTTTTAAAATTATTGAAAAATTAGGGCAAAGAAAAATGCAAGAATCGAGAACTGAACATTCAAGAACGAAAAAAACACAAAGCAGATTTAATGAGGTTAGGCAAGATACCGACATCCTCGGGAGCTAGAGCGGCTTGTCAGGGACATTTAGTCCCACATCGGCTAGGTGTAGGGCCGAAAAGCAGTGTACAAGTCCTGGGTTACCCTCATCTCTTAAGAGCTCTTTTGGGAGCGTGACAAGTGGTATCAGAATGAGGTACTGTCTGCCGAGTGTGGAGACTCTCCACGGTGTAGGACCTTCGGTGGAGCTGATTCGTGACAAGGGCGTCACGTGATTGGGTGAAAGAGAATGTCAGAGACATTTAGTCCCACATCGGCTAAGTGTAGGGCCGAAAAGCAGTATATAAGTCTTGGGCTGCCCTCTTTCTCTTAAGAAGAGCGTGATAAGCGGCTTTTTGATTTCTTGAAAAAGGAGTACATCACTCTTAAGATTACAAATACAGCATATATATATATATTTAATTATTTAAATCAAGCCATATTTAATTATTTTATTATTATGTGATTTTATTTTCCATATTATTTGTAAAATTCTAATTTCTTATGTCCCTATTTTAGTTGGACAAAGAATTGGCTTTCTGCCATTGTCGTTGATGAGGTGGGAGATCTCTAACTTGTGCAGTAGTTTTTATAGTACAGGTGGTAGGTTTGATTTTTTTCATTCTGTTCGCCTTCCACTTTATTTTATTGGTGAAAACGTTATCTGTTTTATATATGTAATTAATTTTTGTCGTCTTTGATATAATTTAGTTCTTAATGCTGACGTGGATTCCGATAAATGTTATGATATAAGAGAATTAAATTGCAAAAAATAAGGAGTTTATGATTTGTAAGATAACGGATATTATCTCCCTATTTATAGGAGAGGGATAAAAAGTATATATTTACAGACTTACCCTTGCTTTAATGGGGGTGTTACTGAGTATTTTTGGCATTTAGTGGGTCTTTATTTAGTTAGGCTCGTTCATCATCCTATATTGATTTGGGGCTGTCAGTTGACTCTTGATTATCTTCGGTCGTTCAAACTTGGCTCAATCGACTGCTTTGATCAATATGTTGACTATCGACTCCTTGATCAGAAACATCTATCCCCAGAATGAGACCAGACTTTTGGGTAGAAGATGAATGATTGTATTTGAAAAAAATTTCTTCGTGTTGTTCGTGGGGTATATATTGGTAAAATTGTCGACCTCCTGATGAAGAGTCTGAAAGGCGCTTATGAGAATTTTGGATTTAACAATGTTTTTATGTATAACATCAAAATATTATAATGATAACTAGACTTTTAGTTATGTAAATACCTAAAAATTATTTGATATGTATGTAAATTTTCCCATAATTTAATAATTTTGTTTGCGTTTATACGTGCACGCTACATTTACTACACAATATAATAATTGAAATATGATAAACTCTTTTATTTATTTATTTATTTATGTTTTATCCTCAAGAAAGAATAAAGAAAGAGTGCTTGGATTTCACCATCATAGGTGGGCCTACATTGATGTGATGATGAGTCAGCAAATGTGATGACTCTCATGCATATCACCCAATTCTTATGTATTTATATTTTATATGTTTAATATTTAAATTTAATTATTTGCATTTACACAACTTAAATTTTTTATATCATATAAAAAATATCATTATTTCAAATTTTAATTAAAATACACATTTTTATTTATTCTTGATATGTCATCAGCAAATTGTTATCATTTAATATGCATCTTGAGACATGACACAAATCTCAATGTATTTTTTGAGTAACATGTAAACTCAAATTAAAAATCACCAGGAGCCTCAATTTCAGAAGCATACAATCAAACAGACTAGCTCAGCGAGACAAACCAATGAAATGAGGTACATTCAAGCCATTACACCACTTTTGGAAGCTATTAGTAGGTCAAATGAGTCTAAAATCTAGCAAGTTTATAGTCAGATAAAGATTACTCAGTTTCGACATCATTAATGTACTTGAATGAATCTATGTGACCAACTACGAATCGTGTGACTCACTGCTCATGGAAATTCCAACTACGGCCTCAGTGGCTAGTTGATGTTATTGTAGCTCCCCACTACGGCTTACACAATCAATTAAAACCTATTTAGCTCACTGCTCATGCATCTTCCATTTATTGCATGAGTGACCAGCTGATGCTATTGTAATCCCCACCACGATCTATCTAACCAACTGCTGTTATTAGAGTCTCCAATCACAGTCTCGGTGGCTAACTAATGTTATTACATCTCCTCAACTAATGTTATTGTAATTTCTCACTACAGCCAACTACAAACCTATGTGGCTCATTGGTCATGCGGCTTCCAACAATAGTCAAGTGGCCAACTGATGTTATTGTGGTTCCTCACTACAACTTACATGACCAACTCTTGCTATTAAAACCTCTAACTATGGTCTCAGTGGCCAAATGATGATATTACAGCTCTGTATCATGTCATACACATCCAACTCCGACGTATGCGACTCACTGCTCATGCAACTTCCAATTACAATCTCATTGACCAATTGATGATGTTGTTGTTAGAAATTTATGTTAGAACTTTATGACACAAATTTTAAAAATACATAATAGCGAAAATCTTTTAAATTCATGATTTTCACATATCTATAATAAAATAACACATACATGTATTCATAATGATAAAATTTGATCTCGAAGAGATGGACTTTCTCTCTCTAATCCCTTTCAACTTTTTGTACTTTTTAATAGAGGGAAATGAAAGGGTGTATTAGGAAGAGAGATAACTCATTCTCTAAATTATGTTCTATTTAACCACCATTCATCAAGGGGTTTACTAACTAATAGGATTTATGATAATTTAATAAATTAAATTATTTTTATTATCAAAATCAATGACATAAGTTAGTAACTTTTATTCATTTTAGGGGTTACTTGAGTTACAAATATAAATATCATAAGTTATCATGAGTTATGACATAAATAACAAAAGTTTTCATGAGTTATAAAAATTAATAACTTAAGTTATCATTTATTATGACATAAGTTATGAGTTAATAAAATAAATAACTTAAGTTATTATGAGTTATAAAAATAAATAACTTAAGTTATAATTTATTATGACATAAGTTATGAGTTAAGAAAATAAATAACTTATGTTATAAAATTAATGACATAAGTTATTGATAAGTTATTAAAATAAATGTGAGTCACAAATAAAAATTTAACATTCTCCCACTTAACTCACATAATTTTAATATTGCATAACATAATGCATAAAATGTAAGATAAACCCTTCATTATATTGGTTAAATCATAAATTATTTAATAAGTTTGAAATTAATATGAATTATGACGGTTGTGTATCAATTTATCGACACTGTCCCTTCCATGTATCACAATATCAATTACATACTTAACATAATGAGAATTAATATCATGGTCCCATAAGTCTATTAAAAGATAAAACTTATTTAAACAACATACAACATAAAGTGTACACTAACGATAAAAACAAGATTTATAAATATCATAAACAAGAAAAAATTGAATTCAATGTGTCAAAATACAGAGAGCATAAAACTAATAAAGGGTTTTGCTAATGCGCATTCTCACGACATGTTCGTTAAATGTCTTAGGTGGCAACCCTTTCGTTAAAGGATCTGCAATCATGAGATTGGGCTGATATGCTCAATTGACATCCTATGTTTCTGAACTTCTTTTTTAGCAGCAAGGTATTTTAATTTCATGTGTTTAGCACCTTTGGAATACTTGTCGTTTTTGGAAAAGAAGACTGTTGCAGAGTTATCACAATAAAATTTTCAGCGGCTTGACAATACTATCGACAATTCCAATTCCTGAAATAAAATTCCGTAGTCATAAACCCTGAATTGTAGCTTCGAAGCAAGCCACAAATTCATCTTCCATAGTGGAAGAAGCTATGATAAACTGCTTCGCACTTTTCCATGAGATTGCCCCTTCAGCCAAAAGGAATAAATAGCCAAATGTTGAGTTTCTAGTATCAACACATCCAACAAAATCTGAATCTAAATATCATATCACTTCAAGATCTTTAGATCTTTTATAAGTGAGCATGTGGTCCTTTGTTTCTTGTAGATACCTTAAAATTTTCTTTGCAGCTTTCCAATGATCTATTCCTGGATTACTTTGATACCTGCCCAGCATCCCGACAATAAAGCTAATGTCTGGTCTGGTACAAGTCTGAGCATACATTAAGCTTCCACAATAGATGCATAAGGAATTTCTTCCATTTGTTTACGTTCAAAATCATTCTTTGGACACTGTATAAGGCTGAATTTATCTCCTTTTCGAATTGGAGCAACACTTGTTGTGCACCCTTCCATATTAAATCTCTTAAGAACTCTTTCGATATATATTTTCTAAGACAACCCTAACAATCCTTGTGATCTATCATGATATATTTCGATTCCAATCAAATAAGATGCCTCACTCATGTCTTTCATTTCAAAGTTCTTAGAGAGAAAATTCTCGGTTTCATATAATAAACCAAGATCATTAGTAGCCAACAAGATGTCATCAACATACAAAATAAGAAATATTATCTTGCTCCCACCGACCTTTAGAAATATACACCGATCAACGGTATTTTCTTTAAATCCAAAGGATGTAATGGTATCCTTGAACTTAAGATACCATTGTCGGAAAGTTTGCTTAAGTCTGTATATTGATTTCTTAATTTACACACCATGTGTTCCTTTCCTTCAACTGAAAATCCTTCAGGTTACTCATGTAGACCTCTTCATTTAAATTCTCATTCAGAAAGGCAGTTTTCACATCCATTTGGTGTAACTCCAAATTAAAATGAGCTATAAATGTCATGATAATTCTAAATGAATCTTTCGTAGAAACCAGAGAAAATGTTTCTTTATAGTCGATGCCATCTTTCTGAGTGAAACCTTTGGCAACAAGTTTAGCTTTATATCGTTCAATATTGCCATTTGAGTCGCACTTTGTCTTAAAGACCTATTTACACCTGAATCTTTTACAATCTTCAGGCAATTCAACGATATCCCAAACTTTGTTGTGATTCATCGATTTCAACTCATCTTTCATTGCATCTAACCATTTAGAAGAATTTTCACTTTTTATGGCTTGTGAAAATGAAACTGAATCTTCATTGACTCCCAAGTCAAATTCATACTCATTTAGATAAACCACATAATCATCAGAAATAACAGATCATTTTTGTCTTTAAGACTTTCTAGGTGCTACTTCATGTGGTTCATCTAATGATGGTTCATTAGCGACAGTTTTATTGTGGGGGTGTTTGATCATTTATTTTGTTGTTTCTATAAGTTGTCAAACTGTTCAAAACCTGTAGGAATAGCAACTTAAGAAGAAATTTTGGGTAAAGAAACTTGAACCCTAATTTCTTGGATCTCCACTTTACGTGGTTCCAAACTCCCACTAACTTCACTATTTTCAATGAACTTAGCATTTCCAGCTTCAATGATTCTTGTACTATAGTTAGGACAATAAAATCTGTACCCTTTAGATTTTTCTGGATAACCAATGAAAAAACCACTGATTGTTCTTGAGTCTAGTTTTCTTTTCATGTGGATTATATATCCTTATTTATGTTGGACAACCCCAAACATGGAGGTGTCTTAAACTAGGTTTCCTTTTTGTCCACAGTTCAGAATGAGTCTTTGGAACTACCTTACTAGGAATCATGTTTAACAAATATGTAGCACTCTTTAAGGCATGCGTCCACAATGATGAAGGTAAAGAAGAATGACTCATCATACTCCTAACCATTTCTATTAGAGTACAGTTTCCTCTTTCTGCGACACCATTTTATTGTGGTGTTTGTGGCATAGTGTATTGAGCACATATGCCATTAGTTTGAAGGAATTTAGCAAATGGATATGAACATTGTTCAGATTCATTGTAACTTCCATAATATTCATCGCCTCTATCAGACCTTATAATTTTCACTTTTCTGTCTAATTGTCTCTCAACCTCAATTATATACACCTTTAATGCAGCTATAGCTTCAGATTTTTTATACAATAAGTAGACATACCCATAACGTGAAAAGTCATCAATAAATGTGATAAAATATTTCTCTCCTCCAAAAGATGGAACATCAAAAGATCCACAAATGTCGGTGTGTATAATTTCAAGGAGCTGTGTGCTTCTTGTGGCGGCTTTTTTAATTGTGTGATTTGTGTGCTTTTCTTTAATACAATCCAAACAGAGGCCAAGATCAGTAAATCTAATTAATTAAGAATTTCATTCTTTACTAATCTTTCAATTATTTCTTAGGATATATGACTCAAACGTTTATGCGACAAATAAGCAGAATTTTCATTCATAAAACCACGTTTAGTACCAATATTATGATGCAAAGTCATCAGAGTCTCAGCGAAAAAGTTATTAAGTTTAAGCTTATATAGGTCATCACAAAGAATACCAGAACCTATAAGATGGATGTGTTTAAACAAATTGAAACAACCATTTCCAAATTTAAAGGAGTATCCAATATAATCAAGTTTCGACAATGAAATCAAATTACGAGAAACGAAAGAGACATAAAGTGTTTGAAAAAGGTCTAAATGATGTTCAGTATCTAAAATTAACCGATAGATTCCAATAGGTTCAACTGGTGCTTTGACTTGGTTTCCCATAAAGATAAACTTTTCATTTGAGTTTACGATTTGGGTTGTAAGGAATCCCTACATTGTATTAGAAACATGAGTGTTATAACCAGAATCAATCCACTAAGTATTATAAGGAACTTCTGCCAAATTTGATTCAAAACATACAAAAACACAAGGTTTACCTTTCTTTTCGAACCAGTCTTTGCGCTTTTGACACTCACTTTAATAGTGTTTAGGCTTTCTGCAAAAGTGGCACTTAATTTTTTTATGTTCCTCTTTGTGAATTAGGGCAGACGTCTCATTAAGCTTTAGTGGTCCTTGCTTACCCTTTCCACTCTTCTTTCCAGGTTTTTTTACAGCTCTTCTTTGGTGACTTATGAGATTACTGTATTGATTTACTCCTTTCTTAAGCCGTGCTTCCTCTTGAATGAACATACATAGTAGTTCATTCACATTTCACTTATCTTTCATAGTGTCGTAGTTCATGTGAAATAGACTATATTCAGGAGGCAATGAGTTAATGATAATTTGCACAAGGAAATTTTCATTCACTTCCATTCCCAAGGTCTTAAGTCTTGCTGCTATGTTCATCATTTCAACGACATACTCATGCATATTACGAGAACCATCAAATTTCATGTTTGTTAGCGTACTCAATAGTGTCATAGCAAGAGACTTATCGGCAGAGTCAAACTGAGAACAATTCTCAGCAAATTTCATAAATTTCTTAGCACTTTCAAAGTTAGAAAATGTACACTTAATGTTGTTTGCTACAGTCATTCGCATAAACATTAAGCTTAATCTGTTTGATTTTTCTCAAGTTTTATAGGCTATAATCAGTAAGAACAACGGGTTTCTCAGTTGTGAGTGTCAAATCAAGATCCAAAACACTAAGATGAAACTAGACTTGCTCACGCCATTCAGAGAATTAAGCCCATTGAATGTTTGAACATATGTAGATAGCGAATGAAGAGAAACAAGAGTAGTTATTGCAAATAAATAAAACATGCTCGTACATTAATGCTTCGAACATTAAACTTACATAGATATTCATATAAAATTAGATTAAAATAATAATTATAATAATAATAGTGTATTGAAATCTCATTTAGGTGATATACCAATATATGGTAATAAACATAATTGATGCTTGACTTAAATTTAATAATTGATAATTGTTTATACTCAAATTAAACATGTTTATTATCTTTGGATATATAAACATATCTTAGTTAAGTATATAAATGGACTACAATTATATTCAAATATTATAAAACAAATGATCAACCTTTGAGCGATCCAAAATTATTTTTTAATCAATGAATTTTAATATTTTTGTAATAAAATATTAAATTATTTCATAATAAGCATCACAAACTCATGAGTAATTGAATTTATTTAATTTGACATCTATTAAACTTACTAATTTGGTTATTTTGGTGACTAACAAATTAAACATAACATCGACATCAAATAAACAATAATTCCAATCACATCAATTTACTTTAATGATCTAATTCAAGATCTAATTTGCAGCGAAAATTTAATACAATTAATATAAATAAAATTATATGAAAAATCATAAATTTAGTAATCAAGGCTCTGATACCACATGTTAGAAATTTATGTTAGAACTTTATGACACAAATTCTAATAATTCATAATAGTCAAGATCTTTTAAATTCATGATTTTCACATATCTATAATAAAGTAACACATACTTGTATTCATAATGATAAAATTTGATCTGAAGAGATGAAGTTTCTCTCTCTAATTCCTTTCAACTTGTTGTACTTTATGATGGAGGAAAATACATGTGGTGTGTAAGGAAGAGAGATGACACATTATCTAAATTATGCTCTATTTAACCACCATCCATCAAGGGAGTTACTAACCAATATGATTTATGATAATTTAATAAATTAATTGATTTTTATTATCAAAATCAATGACATAAGTTAGTAACATTTATTCATTTTAGGGGTTACATGAGTTACAAATATAAATATCATAAGTTATGACATAAATAACGTAAGTTTTCATGAGTTATAAAAATTAATAACTTAAGTTATCATTTATCATGACATAAGTTATGAGTTAAGAAAATAAATAACTTAAGTTATTATAAGTTGTAAAAATAAATAACTTAAGTTATAATTTATTATGACATAAGTTATGAGTTAAGAAAATAAATAACTTATGTTATAAAATTAATGACATAAGTTATTGATAAGTTAATAAAATAAATGTAAGTCACAAATAAAAATTTAACAGTTGTAGCTCCTCATTATAATCTATGTGACCAACTAATACCATTACAACCTCCAAATACGGTGTTGGTGGCCAACTGATACTACCACAACTCCAAGTACAATCTATGTAACATTTATGGTGAACTACTGTATTCGTAGCAATCAACTACGGCATGTGCGATTCGCTATCGTTATTATCACAAAAACTAGAGCTGATTACAATTGTTATTACTGAACTATTATTGATATTAACTTTGTTATTTCATCTCCCCAAATTAAGGAAAAAAGTGGACTTATGTACCCACAATTACATAGTTGAGTACTTTGAGCGAGAAATAGTGAACTTATGTACTTATAATTATATAGTGGACTACTTTAATTGGGCTAGACCCCTTGATCTTTATCTTTTTTAGAGTTTTCTACATAAAAAGTCTTGTTAGCTCATCCGATTAATACTGTATTTTTGTACAATGCTGAGATATTAATTTATTACTATACCGCAGTAGATTTTCCTGTGCACAACAATTGGTAAGTTGACAACTTGACATTTATTTAAAAACTGAAGTCAAGATATTAGATTCGTAAGTACAAAAAAATTTGACTTGTTTATATGTATGAAATATATACACTTCAATTTCTTTGCCCGGCCCTGCTACAAAAGAGCAAATATTAAGTCTAGGTATTGATTTTGTTTCATTCTGTTCGCCTTCCACTTTATTTTATTGGTGAAAACGTTATCTGGTTTATATATGTAATTAATTTTTGTCGTCTTTGATATAATTTAGTTCTTAACGCTGACGTGGATTCTGATAGATGTTATGATAGAAGAGAATTAAATTGCAAAAAAAATAAGGAGTTTATGATTTGTAAGATAACGGATATTATCTCCTTATTTATAGGAGATGGGATATAGAGTATATATTTACATGCTTATCCTTGCTTTAATGGGGGTGTTACTGAGTATTTTAGGTATTTACATAAATGAGCGTGTGATTTGGCTACCATATTGCTCGATTGGTTGATATTAGTTGGCTTTTATTCGGCAAGGCTCGTTAATCATCCTATATTGATTTGGGGTTGTCGGTTGACTCCTAATTATCTACTAGTTGCTCAAATCTCGATTAATTGATCGTTTGATCAGTTCGTTGATTATCGACTTCTAGTCGAAATATTTGTCCCCAAAATGAGACTAGACTTTTGAGCAGAAGATGAATGACTGTATCTGACAGAAAGTTCTTAGGGCTGTTCGTGGAGAATATCTTGATAAAATCCTCGACCTCCTGATGAAAAGTCTCGAAGGCCATTATTAGAATTTTGAATTTAACAATGTTTTTATGTATAACATCAAAATATTATAATGATAACTAGATTTTTAGTTATGTAAATACCTAAAAATTATTTGATATGTATGTAAATTTCCCCATAATTTAATAATTTTGTTTGCGTCTTCGTTTATTTATTTATTTATATTTCATCCCCAACGAAGAATAAAAAAAAGAGTGCTCGGATTTCACCATCATAGGTGGGCCTATATTGATGTGGATGATGAGTCAGCAAATATGATGGCTCTCATGCATATCACCCAATTCCTAGGTATTCATATTTTATATGTCTGATATTTAAATTTAATTATTTGCATTTACACAACTTAAATTTTGTATATCATATAAAAATGTCATTATTTTAAATTTTAATTAAAATACACATTTTTATTTATTCTTTATATGTCATCAGCAAATTGTTATCATTTGATATGTATAACACAAATCTCAATTTATTTTTTGAGTAAGAAACATGTAAACTCAAATTAAAAATCACCAGGAGCCTCAATTTCAGAAGCATACGATCAAGCAGACTAGCTCAACGAGATAAACCAATGAAATGAGGTACATTCAAGTCACTACACCACTTTTGGAAGCTATGAGCGATTAATTGGAAGGTCAAATGAGTTTAAAATCTAACAAGTTTATAGTCAAATAAAGATTGCTCAGTTTAGACTTCATTAAGGTACTTGAATGAAACTATGTGACCAACTGCGACTCATGTGGCTCATTGCTGATGGAAATTCTAAATACGGCTTCAATGGTCAGTTGATGTTATTGTAGCTCTCCACTACGGCTTACACAATCAATTACAACCTATGTGGCTCACTGTTCATGCATCTTCCATTTACTGCATCAGTGGTCAACTGATGTAGTCCCCACCACGACCTACGTGACCAACTGTTATTATTATAGTCTCCAACCACAGTCTCGGTGGCTAACGATGCTATTACATCTCCTCAACTGATGTTATTGCAATTCCTCTATTCAACCAACAATGACCTATGTGGCTCATTGCTCATGCGGCTTCCAACTATAGTCCAGTGGCCAAATGATGTCATTGTGGCTCCCCAATATAACTTACGTAACCATTTATTGTTATTGAAACCTCTAATTACGTTCTCAGTGACCAAATGATGCTATTATAGCTTTGTATCATGTCATACACAACCAAATACTACCTATGCAGCTCACTACTCATGCAGCTCCAATTACAATCTCATTGATCAATTGATGATATTGCAGCTCCTCACTACAGCCTATGTGACCAGCTGATATCATTACAACCTCCAACTATGTCGTTGGTGGCTAACTGATACTACTACAACTTTCAACTACAGTCAATGTGGTCAACTAATACTATTACACCTCTGTCTATAACATTTATGGCGGATTACTGCCTTCGTAGCAATAAACTACGGCATTTGCGTCCCGCTATCGTTATTATCACTAAATACTAGAGCCCGATTACAACTATTATTGTATATCAGCATTGCTATTCCATTTTCCCTAACTAAGGAGAAGAGTGCGTCTATGTACCTATAATTATATAGTGGACAACTTTGATTGGGCTAGACCTCTTGGTTTTTTTTTCTTTTTCAACGTTTACCACATAAAAAGACTTGTTAGCTCATCCGACTACTTTTCTATTATCTATGTGTGTACTGAATTTTCATACAATACTGAAATATTAATTTATTACTATATCGCACGGATCTTCCTGTGCACAGCAATTGATAAGTTGACAACTCGACGTGTATTTTAAAACTGAAGTTTAGATATTAGATTTGTAAATACAAAAAAAATTGAATGTTCTATATGTAAATCCTCCATACTTGTATGCTGCAAGCGAACGAAATTGAAGATTGGGCACAACCATTACAATACAATGGAAAAATGGTACCAAATATGAATTAATTGATGCATCTCTATTTTTATTATTGATAATTTCTACTGTTAAGTGGTTGATGAAGAATGTTTCCATAAGCATTGCGGTGTGTCTTGTTCATCTGTTGTATTTGGTTTGACAAGTAGACGAAGGGTCTGTTTGGTTCCAGCTTTTTGCCGAGGCACGGGGCGTCGCAGTGGCTTCGTCCGAAGCTCGTCTGTTTGGTTCGCAACTTCGAGGGAAAGCTTTCGATAATTTGGGTGAAAGCGGGCCGCGGGATTGACTCCACGGCCCCAGCTTTCGCGATGCAATATTTTGAATTGCCCTTGCTCGCGAAGAAAACCGAGCGGACGGTCCTGAGCCTTCTTCCTCATCGTCCATGTTTCGCGCCCGCACTCCTACTGATTCTGCTCCTCCTTTCTCGTCGAGCCCGCATCCCTAGCGCCCGCAAACCTAGCTGTGTCGCCTTCTTCCTCATCGAGCCGGTGTGCAGCCTCCTTCCTCGTCGAGCCCGCTCCTTCTTCCTCGTCGTCCAGGTTCATTGGTATGCATTTTAGAAAGAAAAAAAAAAACTTGATTTTTTATTGGATCCTATTGTGAAAAAGAAACTTTGATTCTGCATATACTTTTAAAATTCTTAATTTCAAAGTTCATTTTTTTCTAAAATATTATGATCAAATGTAAACAATGAAGGGGATGAGCTCTAATATTAACAAACTTAAGTCCCGATTGATCTTGCTACTTTTGCATTTAGGAAAAATTAGTGTAAAAATTTCTTTCGCATTTATTTGATAAGCTTCTAATTCACTTTCTTGTACTTCGTCGGTGCAAATTCTGGTGAAATTTGTAAAATAGTTTTTAGTAATAGGTAGATTGACAAACAGTTTTAACAAATATGAAGCAGTTCATTACGTTCTCCGAAATAATGCCTATACATGTTCTCAGACATACTGCAACTAAACAGTATAATCCGCTTCATCAGCTGTTTCCTCATAGCAATTTTCCTAAGCAAGACTAGAATGTCTAGCTGAAAGTTCGGTAGTTCGTAATGCGCCGAACAGACCCGAAGAAAGCCGTTGGCGTTAAAATATCTCTCTCCCATCCCATTTTTCAATTGTTTTCCATCTTTCAATTGTAAATTAATTTCAACCACTTGTATATAATAACATTTCCAGCTTTCACAGCAAACAAAATTACATGCGAGAGAACATTCATAATGTATGAAATATATACACTTTAATTTCTTTTTTTATTTTACTTTAGTATTATTATTTTATAAAGTTTAGAGTTATTTGGATCAATGTGTAAATCATTATTGGCCTAATGATTGATAATTTTATTCATCAACTAATTTGGATCAGTAATTGCTGGTGGACGTGTTTGGCGTACGAGAGCAGATCTTGGCGGCATTTGGCTCATTGGCCGTTGGTGAGAACCAGGTACAGAAAAAGACTTCATTGCAATTTTGCAATTTATTTATTCAACAATAAACACTGTCGTTAATTAATTAGGGGTGTAAATGAACCGCACACGGATGAACAGAGTTAATGTTCGTGTTTGAAATATTCTAACACATCACTGTTCGTGTTTGGTTCGTTTAACAAACCGAACGAAAAAAATATATATTTGTGTTCATCTAGTTTGCTTATCGAACGAATCAAACACGAACTTCCTGACGATCCAAACACTAACTGATCACGAACAACGAGCTTTTTTGACAGCCCTTGCTTTGATAGCATACTTCCTCAAAATAAAGCAAATTGATTAGGTATTCCGTATACATCAGGTAATCCATACTTCCTCAAAATGAAGCAAACCGAATAAAACGTTTAGTGTTTTTTTTTAGGGTTTTATTTTGATATATAGTATAATATATTAATTATAATATTATAATATTTATATTAATATAATTAATACTATAATAATATTATCGTTATTAATAATTTATAATATATTATAATTTATAGAAGTTTAATTATTTAAAATATGATAAATTTTTATAATATATAATTATTTTTAAAATATCATAAATTATATATATTATTATTTTAAATTATTTTATATTTCGAACAATAACGAATCGAACACGAACGAACACATCACTGTTCGTGTTTGGTTCGTTTAACAAACCGAACGAAAAGTTGTTCTTGTTCGTCTCGTTTGTTTATCGAACAAATCGAACACGAACTTCTTGGCAAACCGAACACGAATTGTTCGCGAACAACGAGCTTTTTTTATAGCCCTTTCGTTAACTATATTTAAGCATCTAACTAAAACATGTGCTCTTGCCTTAATCAAATTTTTAATGGAAATATTCTTAATGAAAAAAAAAAAAGGATTGGGCTACGTTATGATTTCAGTATTTGGATTAGAATTTTAAAGATGAATGAATGAAAAAGTTCTATAAATGTTTTACTCGTAATTTTCTCTTAAAAATATGTCAGGCTTGATTTCGTAGCTAATGAAATTAGCCATTGTAAACGCCAATAAAATTCTTTGACTTAATGCAAGTAATAGAAATAAGGGGGATCTGTATATAAAACTATTAAAATCTAATGTGTATGTTGTTGAATCATAGTCAACACGCAAGCAATATTGTGTAAGTATGAAGATAGAGATACAGAGAGAAGTGAACATTAATGAACAATAACATATCGTGTCTTATTCGTGAAATGATATTCTTATTTATATTGGAGATTATAATGTCATGATGTTACATTTTCACCTTTGTTTTAAAGGGGGTTGTACAAAATATTTTTTTGTAATTTATATGTATTAGTATGTCGCTTGGCTGTACTCTAGCTCGGTCAGCTGAGCTTGATTGATTTCGGGTTAGCAGGATCGGTTCGGTCAGCTAGGCTTGGTCGACATTGCCTGTTAGTTGATCTAGTATGAGTGTCAAGCCTTGATGGTAAGTGAGGAGATTTTAGATTTCCCCGGTATGATTGGAGATGCTGAGGCATTAGGTCTTTCCTCGGGTCAGTTTTGTCATTGTAATTAGCTTTGATGCCTTTTTATCTTGATTTTGACGAAACGGTCCGTACTCGAATCATTTGGTTATTTTTCATGGCTTGGTAAACTTTGGCAATGCTGGTTTTGGCTTGAACGACTGCACTCGATCAGATAAGTGGGTCTCACATTCTTCTTTAGCGGGTCATTCCTCTTTGCACTCTTCTCTTTTAGACTGTTTGATCCCCTAAAAATTAGCACTGACATATTTTATGTACATTTTTTAGTTATTCAATTATCTTACTTCTTAAAAGTGACACTATGATAATTAAACTCTCTTCTTAATCAATTATTCAATAATTAAACTCTCTTCATTTCTGCTTCATTAATACTTATAAATAAGGTGTGACATAACTCTTTGCATTTCATATTTGCTTTGCATCCTGTCTTGTTCGAATCAACTAGCTTATGAGCATTGAAATGGAGAACGTGTCAAATCCTCCGATTGATGTCCCTAGTAAAAATACGCTTCATGTTGTATTCGGAAGACCAAAGGAGCAGTACCTCCCGAAAGGTGAAAAAAGAAGAAAATCAGCGTTGAGAAAAGAAAAGCGGTTGCATTGCCAGATGCGGATCAGGTGACCAGTTTAAATTTAGGGGAAATGTTTTGTATAAGAAGCTGCTTCGACTAGGATATATCTTTGGTTGAAGTGGAGGATGACGCCCTCGTAAATTATTTTGTCTCGACCTAGCTCTTGAGTTTTTTATTGTAATTTTTATTTTTTTTAGGAATAAAATTTATTTTTTTTGTCTTCATTCTTATATTGATGTGATCTTTTTGTCAGCATGCTTTCAAAATTACTGTACAGTTCCATTTTTACCCTGGTATGACGGTATTACTTCTTCCGTTTCCATATATATATATATATATATATATATATATATATATATAAGAGTGAGGGGTTTGATGATGATGCACTTTTACTTTGTCATTTTCTCCTCACTTTCTTTCATTAAAAATTTTCCTTTTTTTCTCTACTTCATGGTTCCAAAGTATTCTTCTAAGTCATTTCTATCTGTTTTTGTTTGTTATTTTTTTAAGGTGTCGTCAGTTTGTCTATCAACACATATTTTCCTTTTTCAAATAAGTCACTCTTTCGAATCATGTGAATGATCAACATAAGAAAGAAACTGGAAAAACATGATATACGACAAAGATAGACAATGTCGGCATATTTTTAGGTTGAGTGTTGTATTTTTTGAAAAGGGGTCGCCTAACAGAATTTGTCGGCGAATTTTAAATTTAATTTACATATATATATGATTTGGAAAGTAGTGTTTTGATTTTAAAAAAAATAATTTTAAAATTTTTAAGATATGAAATCAAACTAATCTCACATCTCGAATAGTTTATATAAACGAGCACCGCACCACAAACCGTGTATTTATTCCGAAGAATAGACACACTGCTTGATGATGGGGCTCGAATAAATAAACTAAAAGATTTGTGGCCTCCGTTTGGTCTGCGAACCAATTTTATGAGCAGACAAGTTCTCCCAGCTTAATATAAATGAATCGATGCGGGGTTTATATTACCTGGGTTCTTAAAATTCCTATAAGGGCGAGCTCCTATAGTTAATTACATCTTAAGTGACGGGAATCACCTAAGAAAACTCTCAATAATAATCAGTAGTTCTGCTCTCAAGAATTTCAAAGTTTAAGTTTTTCAAGGGATTGAATTTCGGAATTGCGATAGGGAATAGATCAAATTTGGAACATTTTATTTTGGGAATTCAAAGGAAGAAAGGTAGGAGAAATTACAGATTCGAAGCGAACTTCGGTAATTTCCCGACCATCCTATTGTTTGGCTTGAATTTAGGAAGGTCCTAATGTTTATTTAATGTTTTGATCTTGCCAATTTTAATTAATTAGGACTTATATCCTTGAAGATGTGAGGGTTTATGTTGTATCAGACGACTACCTCAGAATCCTAAGACCAGTTAGGGCTTAATTTGCAATGCAAATGCCTAACAAAAAGGTTGAGGATTTATGTTGCACTAAGCAAACTACCTCGAAGTCCTATAGTTTAGTTATTTAATTCTAAGAAAGTTTCTGTCGAAGTAGACTCGGGTTTCATTGATGACGATGGCTATGTCTGTGCCACCATGTTCCGAGCTCCTTGTTGTCGCAGAGGTTTAGTTTTAGAAGTCATAAATCAGGAGATGAGAGAAATATTTTGGTTTAGAGAAGGTCTTAATTTCCAAGTGTTTTTTATGTTTTAATTAAAACAAATCTTAAAGTTGATTATAACAACACCGGTTAAGATCCCATGGTTCCATCCTTCGGCATCGTTATTTTTATCGGATTCACTTAGTCCAAATGAATTTTCTAAACTCAACTAAATGAGTTCCACACTTTCATTTAGGCACGTGGGAAATCCCGTTAAGCAACACGTAGGTTACATCATCCGAGGTATTCCCGATCATCCAACAAGACGTTTTAATTTAGTTGTAGTTGTAGCTTTATTGTTCGTTTGTGATTAAATTTTGAGTTGTTTTATATTTTGAAATGTTGTGGCGGTGAATTTTATCTTGTAATGACTTTTAATTTAGTTTTGGTTTCGAGTTTTAGGGACTATCCTAAAGGTGTGGGTTTTCATGCAACGATTGCTTTATCATGCAAGAAAAGTAAAGTGCGATGCGATTAAGTAAATTGCAATAAAGTAAATTGCAATAAAATAAAAGCGTACCTGGAGGGTCTTCCCGTCATCCCAAGCTGCACTTAAACGCAATTTAGAATATTTTAGCATTTAAAGCAAGTTCCTAGGTAAAGTTAAGGGAAGGGTTATGGTTTTCTACCAAGTTCCTAATCCTATAGCTAGTCATCTCCTATGACGTCTAGGTTCTTTGTGTTTTGGTTTAAGGACGATTTTCTTCGTCAAAGAACAATTAAGTTCGATTGTTCTTATAAATATCCTATCATATCGAGGAAGTGCTTAAGACGAGTCTTAAACATCTTTTCAATACCTCTAGGATTGTTTTAAGTCAAGAGAATTTAATTATACGAGTGAATTAATCATCCAGGGAGTTTAAGTTTTGTTATCTTGCTCGGTGAATTAGGACATTTGAATATCCTATAAGTGAAGTAACACTTCACTTAATACTCCGTTCAGGAGTTATGACAACAAGAGCTTTTGAGGGCAAATTGATGTTCAAGTTATTTGTGATTTAATTTAATTTCAATTAATGGGTTTAAGTTTGGAATAGTGTTCAAGTTGTTTTAGATTTATTTTTTGAATTCTTTATGTCTTAGGTGATGTTATTTTTAATTCAATTTAATTTAATTTAATTTTAGTTTAATTTAATTTGGTTTAGTTTTAATTTTAATTTAATTTTATTCTTTAATTTAATTTTAATTTTATTTTAACTTGATTTTATTTTTTATTTAATTTAATTTAATTTAATATGTTTTAATTTAATTTTAATTTAATTTAATTTAATGTGGTTTAATTTAATTTAATTTAATTTAATTTAATTTAATTTAAATTTCAATTTAATTTAATTTAATTTAATTTAAATTTCAATTTAATTTAATTTAAACTTTAATTTAATTAAATTTTATTTTAGATTTTAATTTTATTTTATTTTTAATTTTAATTTAATATTTTATTTTTTATATTTTAAAGATGATTTAATTTTAATTGTTAAAGTATTAATTTTAATTGAAATTTTAAAAGGATTTAATTTAAATAATTTAATTTTAATTTAATGATTAAGTCTTTTAGCATTTTAAATCTTAAATTTGAATTATCATTTTAATTAGGAATTAAATATTATTGGGATGATTAATTTAAAGATTCTTGAATTAAAGAATAAATTTCCTCCTAATAATATCCCTATTTTAATAATTCCAATTTTCATTATTCTTCCAAATTTAATTAATTATTTAATTAAGGTTTATTTTAATTATTTTCAAATTATTTGGTAGGTTTCTACCATTTAATTGCCTAAGTTTCAAACATCCAAAATCAACTTAGTATCAAATATTTTACCCACCCTTTTAATTAAACCTAAAATTTTTTTAATTATAGGATAAAATTTTAATTACCATTTTGCCCTTTAAACTTACTAATTGCATAACAAACTAAATTGAGCTTAAATGAATTTGAAATTTTTATGTGACTTCACTCATATATCAATCAAGACATTAGAGGAGAAAATGTGATTTTTCTGTATTTAATTTATTTATGTAATTATTTTTGGTGGAAAATAGGGATTTTCAAGGAAAATTCAATAACATGACCAATGGAAAGTTTCGTCCTTAAGAAAATTATGGGACATTCCTAATGACTGAGAGGACCACTTGGACCAATTTTGGTGATTTTTTGAATTATATTCTTTTTATTATAATTATTTTGAGTTTTGGAGTATTAATTAATTTAAAAATAAAATAAAGGTTGAAAAATAAATTTTATATATATTTTTTAAAATCTTTCTGGTATCAAGGAAACCAGAGAACTAATTTTTATAATTTTCTGATTTTTCTTTGATTTATTAGAATTATTTTAGTGGAAATGCTAGAAAATACATTTTTTTTAATTTTAAAATTACCTTAGGGCTTTGAAATTTAATATCTCATCATAGAGACTTAAGGAAAATATGAGGTTTGTTCCTAAGTGATTAAATTCAAAATGTGACATTTTGGTGAATTTTATTATTTTTGTGATTTTTATTATTTTTTTAATTATTAAAAATATTAAAATAATATAAAAAATCAACTTTTTTAGAAAATTGTAATTTTAGTTTTCTTAAATTTCCTTGATATCAGAGAGGCTCCAAAACCAATTTGGTGAATTTTTGAAAAGTATTTTGAAAGTTATGAATTTTTTAAGTTTGATTTTGGCTAAATGGCTTAATCAACCCATTTGATAGGGCTAACCAAGTCCAATTGACTTCAAACTTTTATGGTGGGTTCCTCTGGTCCTAAAGGTCAGTGAAGAATTGATTTCAAGTCAATTTGATGTATGATTAGCTCTAATTAATTAAAGCCCCATTTTGGGTATTTAAGCCAATTAGGGTTATTACAAATGAGTTAACTCAAAAACTATTTTTCCTAGGGTCCTCTGATCATAAGAAACATCACCAAATTTTCCTTGAATTTATTTCACAATATGCTAATTATTGAAATTAAAATACTCAGAATAGTGACCTAGAATTGAAAAATCAATAACTCTTCATAGGGGTTGCCTCTGACTTTGGAAAATTCAGGGAATGTTCCCAAATTCGGAGGCTTAAAAGCCCTATGGTCTCATGCCATGGTGAATTGTATACATGCATGGAGAATTGAAATAGTGCAGAAAGTAAATAAATAATTAAAAATAAAATACTTGATGAAATTATATGATTTCTTTTCCACATTATTCTCCTTTGTTCACTGAGCAAGAGGGTATTTTTATTTTAATTTTCTGATTTTCCTACACAAAGTTATGCATTTTCGAAGTTTAGAGAATTAAATAAATCAAAAAATACCCTAATTTCCTACTTATCCACGCGGCGCCACGCCATCCTCGGCAACTCCGAAATGCCGCGTGTCGCGCTGCCATTCGACGCCGCTGTTTGAGTTAGCAGCCTGGGTCCCGCCTTCCGCGTATCATCTGCCGATCCGACCCGATCTGAGCCGTCCGTCCGCGCGTGTATTGAATGGACGACATCCGCTCATCGTCCCCAGCCGTTCTCACCCAAGAGCCGTCCACACTAAAACCCTAAGAACTCACTCATTTCTCAACGGATTTTAGTGTTCTTGTGCTCTATGGATTCGTCTTGAAGAGACGAACACATCTATATGGTGATCATGCATTGAAATTAAAGCATTTGAAATAGACAATCTCCAGAGGCTCGGGATAAAGAGTTAGCTCATACCTTAGCTCAGAGAAGTGTGGCTTCAATCTGAGGGTTGTGTCACCTTCGATTGGGTCCGAGCAAGCTCCGGATGAAGTCCTCGAGGCTGGTGAATTGTCCGGGTATGATTTCGACCACGCTCGATTACAAAGCTTCGGGTCCGGAACGGATGGGTGGCCTCGGAGAGGGGCTTTCACCTGGGAACTCCTTCTCTTGACCTTGTGCGGGTGTGGGTGAGTTTGATTTGAATTTGGTGGAGAATTGGGAGATGTCCCGGTTTTGGGTGGAATTTTGGGCCGAGAAATCGGGCTTTGTTGATGGGGATTAGGGCAAATTATCACTTGGGGATCAAGCCGCTCTAAGTGTGGAGAGTGGTCTGGAGCAATTTTGGCGGGGTTTCGGTAAGGTTTGGTTCAGCATCTCTCATGGCCGAGAGGGGTGGTGTTTAAATAGGAGAGGGTGGAGGGCCTCCCAGGGGGGTTTAAGGTCGGGATCAGCTGCTCTGGTGAGGAGAAGAAGAGCTATGCCGTCCATTTGGGTTGAGACAAGTCGACGAGGGAGAATTGAAATTTTTGGCTCCTCTCGAGGTCTCGGCCATGGTGTTTTCCGGCGATCCGGGCGGCTGGCCTGGCGAGCAATGGTCACCCTCGAGTTCGGGTGGGTCGGGGCCGGGGTTTTGTGTAGCAATCGGTCGATGCCATGTGTAAAGAGCTTGGATTGAAATGGAATGGGGGAAGGCTATTTTGGGTTCAAATGAGTCAACCCATGATTTTGGGCTAGGTTCACCACCCAAGGCCTGGTCTTGGGCTGAAAAGGATCACTTGGGTCAGCCAAGAGAAAATGGTGTGGTCTCCATCCATGGCGAGGTGGCTAAGCATGGTTTAGAGTGCGACATGAGTATGGTTAAAAGGCTTAATGAAGGATTAGGAAAGGGTCCCCTTCTCTTGCCATTAATGGCTTGGTGAGGTGGAAAGTGGCTCCCATGGCTTCTATGTGGCTTGTACATGGCTCAATGGCTCACATTTGGCTTGGAAAAAGTTTGGTCAATTTCATAAAAATGGATTTTAAGGATTTTGGATATTTTGGTGGAAAGTTGGACGAAGCTTTATTTAGAATTATTTGATCATTGGATTAGGACTTAGGGATGATTTTAATTAAGTGAGGATGAGATGAGATTGTAGTGTGGGCTTTAGGATGGGTTTGGGCTTTTTTTTTTAAATTTGGTAAAGGTGGGCTTTTAAAATGGTTTAAGGGAATGGGCTTTTAGGTTATAAAATGGGCTTTTGAAGAGAAAAATTTGCAATGGGTCATGCCAAATAAATGTTGAGTTTTGTCTAAGGATGTGTCATGATTGATTTGAAACAAGTTTGGAGTGGTTTGGGTTTGAATTGGGTTGGATTTGGGTTCATTTGGTAAAGGGGTTAATGTAGGTCAAATTGGGCTAATTTGGGCCAATGTTGGGCTAGGGTTGAAATTGATGCAAAATTAATGTTGGGAAATATTTATGGGAGTGTTTCAAAGAGGTTTCAACTTTTGTTGGGTTTTGGTTTTGGGATTTGGGCTTATTTGGGTTAGGGTTGGATTTAGGTCAAAATTGGGCCTTTTGGTTTTGGGTTGAATTTGAGTGGGGTTTGGGTCCAAATTTAGGGCAAATCATGTTAGTGTTTTGTTTGTGGGGATGTTAGTGAAGGTTTAGAAAAGATTTGGGGTTAACTGGAGTTGAATTGGGTTAGTTTGGGCTAAGTTTGGGTCATGGGTCCAAATTGGGCTTTAAGGTCAAAAGTGAAATTGGATTCAAATTCCAATCAAATTGGGCTTGGATTTGGTCTAGATTGGTGTTGGGGATGTTGAATTGAAGTTTAGAATTGAATTGGACCAGAATTTGGGTCAATTGGGTAGGTTTGGTTTGACATTGGGTTCAATTTGGGTTAAAATGGGTCAAATTGGAATTTTGACAAAAGTGGGGTAAATTGACAAAATTGGCCCATAGTGTAGTTGGACAAAATGAAATTGGGAACATTTGGGATTTTCTGGGAATTTTCTGAATTTTTGGATTTTTGGGTCAAGAGGGGCATTTTGGGTATTTGGAGGGTATTGGGGGGGTATTTCTGGAATTTTTGGTATATTTGGCTATGGATTATCAATTTGAGTGATGTGGGAATGTTTGGGATTGGTTTTGAGGATTTTTTGGTGATTTGGAGAATTTTGGAAAATTTTGGGTAATTTCAAGGGTTTTGGGTAAGCTAGGCGTGCACAGGGTCCGGGGTCAAAAATTGAAAATTTGGAAAATTGAAGATTGGGTAAATGTAAGTGAAATGAAATCACTTTGGTTGATCCATGAAGCCATATTAAGCCTGTATGAGCCATGAGAAGATTCATTTGAGGCATTCATTTATGTTGTTCACGACCTCTTAGCCAAGGCTGAGGGGTTAAGGACCATCCATGTGAATCACCTTCATGAGTCGGAAGGTCGAGTTGGGTATGGGTGTGATTTTAGGAGGTGTGTGAAAGTGTAGTGTATAAGTGTAGTGTGTATGTAAGTCGGCCCTTCACCGAGGCCAGGCCATCAGAGGCGATCCTAGGCGAAAGAGTCACTATAAGAACTCATCATTTAAACTTCCACATTTGATTTCAACCCTCTAGGTGATTAGGGGTCTACAATCAAGTTTGTGGAGTTTGCAGGGAGTTAAGAAGTGGTTTGAATTTCTAAGTGGTGGGTCCCAATTCTAATCCTCTAGGATAGTCAAAGGAAAAGCTAAGGCTAGATCCTAAGTATTAAAAAGAAGAAGAGAAGACCTCATCAAAAATGAGATCAACAGACAAATAAGAGAGAGAATATGAAAAACTTCCGTGTAGCAAACCTCGCTAGGTAGATCAAGCATAGACGTCTTAACAAGATCAGATCGAAATAGCTTGTGCCAAATATCCGTGAAATAATGCCTACGAATGCTACCAACAACTAGAGATCCATGTCTGTTTGTCTAATTTGGGGTCCAGTCTCCCAAGTGGATGTATTTCACTTGGTTAATTACATACTTGGGGTTGCCCAGGAATACTCTTAATATAGGTGTTTTGCTCATTTAGTAGTGACAACCGACTCAGGGTCATCGAATGATGATTATTTTGCATTATGCTCAGATGATTTTAAAGCTCTTGTGAGCTACGGAGCGAAGAGTGAGTCTCTCATAGTCCCACATGGGTAATAGATTCATCTGCACACAGAGCCTACAAAATATCTGAATCATCTTAACTGGAAATCCCAATACATCAAAGAAAATCTGAGCTGTAAGGACAGAGGACAAATCAATAGACATATGGTCGGACCAATTAATATCAACCAATTAATTTTCCTAGTGGGACAACCAAATCCACTGCAACACCACAAACAAGTCATATATATAACTGGCCAATCAAGAGGTGTATGATTAAGCGATTGGTATCGTTCGACAAATTGAATCGTCTGGTGATGTACAATTAATTGAGCCAGACGATGCCAGATGGTTGATCATACTTTCCTCATGTGGGCATCCAAACTCCGAGTAGACAAACATACAATGCGATATGCAAGATGCAATTAATTGCCGTCAATAGCTAGCCAAACTCAACTAACACTCTCACATAGGCAGCTAGGGTTTAAGCTTTTGGATGTGCGGACTAGCCTCCTCTGGCTTTGGCGTGGAATGCAGAGAACTTCATCTTCTGATTTTATGTAGGAGAAGTCCTTCACCGTTAGTAGGAAGGACTAGAAACAAAGCGTTTTCCATCCTACAACCCCTCCACGATCTTGTAGAATAGGCTAGCTACAAAGCTTTTCTCATTCTTCAAGATTCAACCATTCCAACCCCTTCAAGGAAGGTTGAAAGTGCCAAAGCAGTGGGAAATTTGGATTCCAAACCACTAGAATTTGGATCTAAGGTTTATAATGGGAATTCACTCTGATTTGCAAAGGATTTGACCACGAATATGCTTCATAACCAACGATTTACTCTAAAAAAATCAAAAACGCAAACCTAACATTCTCAACAAACAAACTAAGGTTGGCTAAGAAAGAAAAAGCAAAGGGATTTAGGGAATCTCACCGCCACAAGGGTTGATTGATGTCCCAAGCTTGTGTCCTAGATGAAGCCCTTCTAACAGTAAGAGAGAAGCCCACCCAAGTCCTTCCCTAAAGTAATGTGAAAGCTCTTCTTACCAAAGAGATCGCTGGAAAGTTAGTTAGAGTTCTCATTCTCTAACGTAAGATGATGCTCTCCTCGCTGGAGAGACCGTGAGCTCACTGAAGTCCTTCTTCCCTCAAGCTAGGATGAAGCTCTCCTAGTTGTGCTTCCGGAAAGTTTACCGGAGAAAAATTAAGTCGTCAAAGAAAGAGAAGAAAGGTGAAGAAGAAGAAGAATAAGAAGTTGAAAGCTGACCTTCTCCTTGAGGAAGATGAAGAGTGCTCCTCCATTCCTTGCTCCAAACTCTAAATTCAAAGAAAAGCTCTAAGCTCCTTAAGGAGGAAGATGGAGTTCTCCCTCTAGCATTCTTAAGCTCTTACGAATAGCCCAAGTTAAAAAAATGAGTGAAGATTGGAGAGAAATGAGGATATGTTAGATTAAAGCCAACTCCAACAAAATCCCTAACATGCCCCTTGTTTATGTTAAATGGGCTAATAAAGGTAGGTAGGACCTTCCAAATGTGATTAAACACACAACCATTACATCCCCCCATGCATATCTCCTCAAGTCCGAGAAGATCTCTGAACTTTTGGCTCATTGAGGGGCTCACCGGAGTCAAATCATGCTCAAAATTGTGATCTGAAACTGGACTAGCACCTAAGCACCACGACCATAGCTCTAAGGTGCCTTGTCTTGTGCCTTGATGTCAGACTCCTTGCACCTAGGCGCCAACAGGTTGGCGGCTACGTTCGTGGGGCTCGAGAAATGACCAGTTTAACGGGTTCTTGTGCTCCTAGTTGCCTTGGATTGGCGCCTGGGTTCCTGCAGGCTAGTGTCTACTTTCCCACGACTCAGTTTGGAGGCTCTGGAGGCAGTTTGGGTGCTTAGGCGCCCGAGACGGGCACCTAGGCACTAACATAGCCCGAAAACCCTAATTTTTGCATAGATCATCCAATGGAGTGTTTTCTCGGTGTGAAAGCTGCAAGAGATCACATATGAGTAAACTATGTTCCCCTAACTTAAAGTATAAGTATTTTCTTATTGAATGATCAAGAATCTGTTTTCAATGGGAATTCTGCACTACAACGAGGGTAATGCGTTCCAAACACTAATCTTCTCATAGCAAGCAAAGAGGGCTCCGTGACTTCCTTTGACCCCATGGTGCTCTGGATGAATACAAAAGGACCTTAAACACTAGAATGGAAATCAAACATGTTCTCCCTTCTGGGTGAGTCTCTCCAACTGTGGGTTCTCTTGAGTGGGGTTGATCATCACAAACCTTATTTTCATGCCCCGAACACATATCAAAGGGATCAGATGGATGTCTTGAGCTATGGAATCCTATAAGTGAGCAGTGAATCATCCCAAGTTAGTCATGTGGACACCAAACACATGTGACATTAAATATTGACATGAACAATGTCAATTGTCTCAACTGGCTGATTGATAATGACGTAGAGGGAGGTAGATCAATTATTGAAGTTTCACCTTCAATCCGACCGTGAAGCTTCAGGCCAGCTTCGGATCCCTGGCATGAACAGCCGAGCTATTTCCACATACGAAGTTGACCTCATTTTCTACAAAGACCAGTTCTACTTCGGTTTGAGATAGCACTTCCATTAGAAGCTACATGCCATTTCTAATCACTATGGGGTTATTCCAGCCCATATATTACAAAATTTCATAGTCACAATCAAGCCATTTGTCATTTTTTGTCAACAGTCAGGAAGCCCTTGATCAATAGAGCTCTTCGCCTATCTATTTATCTATTGAGTTAGTTTGGACATCTATGTCCAATTTTCCCTTTTTGATAAGTTCCAACTTCTAGGGCTAGAGAATACAGTGAAAGAATTAACTTTCATCCTACCTTGATTCTTCTCCTTGAGGTGGTATGTTTAAACTCGATCCATCTGGTGGCACTCTTACCAAAATAAAGAAGAATATATCGAATTAGCATTGGTAGAAGCTAGGGAGGTCGAAGGATGTCAACTTTTGGTCCACTGATACCTTGATCCAATAATTATCAACTGAGTGTTGCTACCAAACACCTTTAAATTGATAATAAAGGAGGATTAGGTGGTCTTTGAACCTCTCGAGGCCAAGGAAGTGGTTTCCATTTGAGCAACAAAGAAGAAGGCTCGTGCATCTGATCATGAAAAATCTGCCTACCCCAAAACTACTGGAGAGGGAAACTGATGGAAACCTCTTGTGGATCATGCGGGGATATATTTGAAAAGTGATGAAATGTTTGCTCCATGTCTATTGTTTTTATTGTTTTCAAAAGATCACATGTTATGGCGCCTACTAAAAGTTCTTTATATGTTGTAAGTCCCTCATTCGTGCAGTGCTAAGAGGTCAAGATGACGACAGCCTTAGTGAAGTCAAGTTGGTGCAAAGGGGAGGCTTCGCAGAGTTACAAGAAGAAACATTTGGCACCCTACGTATGACCACTTCTTCCATCAATCTTCTTGTAAGAGATGAAGCAAGTTGACCTTCTTTCGTTAGCTTGAGTGGACCTGAGTCTGAGTTCAAACCCCATAGGAAAGAGGAGGTGTGCTGAAAGGGGAAGGCACCCACGATTGATCTAAGTAAATTTACTTCTCTTCCATCTCAAAAGAAGCAAAATGGATCCTCACTTAATCAGATACAATACAAGGCAATGTGGTGAAGGCGGGCACTAGCTCAAATAGCTGGTTTTCTTGATCAATCTCAGGAAAGATTGGTATTCTAACTCCCATGTTGTAGATTTTTACCTGTCAACTGATCTCAAGCTTATGTGAGGGTCATTATGGAGCACAACCTCTCATGCCTTTGTTAGATGACCAATAGGTATTAATTGATATGTTGGGAAACTTATCACTTCAAATCAACTATCCTTCTCCGAGAACATGAGGAATGATGACTGATGGCTGAGGAAAAGCTGGTCATGGATGAGGAGAGGTTATAAGCAATGAAGAAATGGGTGGTAGTGGCCAAAGCCATTGCACTCGGGAAACAAGAGAAAAACCAAGCCATGCAGAAGAAGATGGTCACAATGAAGAGATCTAACAAGTTTATTGTTGAGCTCTCCTCCCACCAACGTCGACTGCAGCTTCTCATTGCAAAACTCATCAAAGACAGAGTTGTTTTTGGTGTTGGTTGGATTGTGAATGCAAAGTAACTCTCCTCCGAGTGGACTGACATGAATAAGTTGCTACTTTACTTTTGGAGTCGGAAGAGGTAGAGGAAGAAGTGAATGGTGAAGATAAAGGGGGGTCACCAAATGTATCACAGTTTTTCGACTTTATTTGTAACTTAGAATTTTTTTTCTTTTTACTTAACACTTGTAAAAAAATCTTAGGAATTTTTATAGAATTTTCAATTATGAATTACAAACGGTTTTACCTTTATACTTTTCATTTTACTTTTGTTTCATATTTAATTTTCCTTTTATGTCCATACCCAAAACCGAATGATCTGAAATTCTGTAAATGGATATTTCTTGGTTCATTTTCTTTGATTCCACATTGAGCAGTTCTTGTAGAGAGATGGACTTGATTGGTTGAAAGGATCCGCTTTTAGTGTTTCGCAAAACTAATGGCTTAATTGATGTATGATTATATTACTATTATTCCACATATCAAGACTACCTTGAATGGACTCGGCCACCTAGATTTTTAATTCCCAAAAATAATTTTAATATTGAGTTAATTAATAAAACCTCTTGTTCAGGTGTAAGTTCTTTCTTAATAAGCTTACAATCTATAAGTTCTATTATTTTTATAACCTTTTTTTAATATTCTTCTTATAAGTTCTATTATTTTTATAAGCTTCTAGTCTAAGCTCGTCCAATTTATTTAATTGTATTATATTTTTTTCTTATCATCTTTCAATTGAAATTAAACTTCTTAATTTCCCAAAAAGCTTTGAATTCTAATTTTAGGGGCAGGTGAGAAGCCCTTTAATAAATCATTTCATAAGGTTATATCCTAAAGGGAATTTATATGCAGTCATATTTTCCCATAAAGTATCATCTAATTTTATAGTCCAAACTTCTTATTAGATTGCATCCATTTCTCTAAAAAAAATTTAATCTTTCTAATAGAAAATTTAGCTAGTATTTTAATTTGGGGATTGTTGCAGTAGCTATCATATTTTTTATCCCATATTTAAAAAAGAAAAAAAAATCTAAACTTGCTTATTGTTAATATGGCTACTTGCATCACGTATCACTACTCCAGGAGTCATACATCTTTTAAAAAAAATCTTTAAAGAAAAATTATAATAGTCCTAGATTCAGTTTTAGGTGTAACCACAACTTCATTCCACTTAAGTATATAGTCTACTGTCATTAAAATAAATTGACTCCCTCAAGAATTTATTAAAGTTTCCATAAAAACCAATTATCTAAACATAAAAAATTTTCAACTTTTAGGATATAATTAAGGGGCATTTAGTCTTTTATTCTACCATCAGCAACCCTTTGACATTTATCACACATCCTAAACAATTTACACATCTTTAAATAGTGTAGGCCAAAACAATCTCGATACCTAAATCTTAGATATAATTCTATCTCTTCCAAAATGCCCCCCATATTCCACTTCATGACACCTCTTAATGTTACTATTAGCTTCTTTTGAAGGCACGCTCAAATTAAATTCATGAAAAAAAATTATTTTGATTATAAGTTAAACTGTAACATAAAATATTTCTCATAATATAATTTATAATATCATCATAACATGATTCAAAAAAATTCAAACCAAGCACATACTCATCATAAAAAAATGTCATTGTTATCTACATTTTTTTAAGTTTTAATCTTCTAATTCAATTCTAGAAAAGTGATTGGCAATCTGATTTAATTTCTTTGCTATAAAAATATCTCTATAAAATTTTTCTAGTAATAAAGTCCAATATATAAGTCTAGGTTTTGAATCTATTTTTGCTCTTGGGTACTCGATAAATGCATGATCCATATAGTTTATCACTTTAGTTTTAATTAAATATGATCAAAATTTATCAAATGCACAAACTATGGCTGATAGTTTTTTAATGGTAGCATAATTGATATGAGAAGCTTTCAAGTTTTTGTTAGTATAGTATATAACATGAAAAATCTTAATTCTTCTTTGCCTTAACACAACTTTTATAGTATAGTTACGTGCATCACACATAAGCTCAAAAATCTAAGTCCAGTTTGATGCTACTGTAACATATGCAATAACTAGCTGATTCTTCATAGTATCAAAAGCTTTTCAATATTCTTGATTGAAGTCTAAAAGCACATCATTATCAAATAAATGACATAAAGGCTTGGTTGTCTTAGAGTAGACCTTGATGAATCTCCTATTAAACTTTGCATGGCTTGGAAACCTTCTAACTCTTCACACTAAAATACGTGGTGATGTATTTTCTATAGCTTAGATACTTGCCTTATCCACCTACAAACCTTGCTACAAATTCTTATGGCTAAAAATGATCATTTTGGTCTCCATAAATTGATTTTCTTTTTTCAGTTTAATGTTAGATTAGTCTCCACATATTTCCTCAAAACGAACGCTAAATGTTAGAGATAACCTTAGAAAGATACACTAAAAACTAAGAAATCATTAATAAAAATCTCAATAACATGCTCAATTAAATTTGAAAATATTAATATAATATATCACTAAGATGTAGTTGGGGCATGTTATAACCAAAGAGCATCTTTTTAAATACAAATGTGTCATAAAGAATAGTGAGGTAGTATTATCTTGAACCTTAAAGTAATTAAAATATTATGATATTCTAAATATCCATCTAGGAAATTGTAATATCGATTCTATGAAAATCTATCTAATATTTAATTAATTCAAGATAATATAAAACAATCTTTTATAGTGTCCTTATTTAATTTTCATAATATATACAATCTATGATTTCATCACTATACTAGTCAAGATCAATTCACTCTTCGCATTCTCTATGGCCATCAAATCACCTTTCTTAGGCGCATATTGTAATAGACTAACCCAACCACTATCAAATATTGGGTATACAATACCTGCAATCAATTACTTTAAAATGTCCTTTTTAACTACTTCCTTCATGATTGTATTGGGCTTTCTTTATGGGTTTATTTTTGGTTGATGATTATCTTGTTTAAGAATTCTATTTATACACAATGAAGGGTTAATTCTCATGATATCAACAATAGTCCACCAAAGGCTTTCAATATATCCGTAGAACTCTCATTAACTTAGTGGAGATTATGATGACAAGAGTTGATGCTTCTCTTATGAAAACATACTTCAAGTGTTTAGGTAGAGTTCTCAATTCCAAAGTTGCTACCTCCACTACGAATGCTTTTAAGTACTCTCCTAACGATGAAGTGTCTAAGGTCTTAAATCTCTCTCTCTCTCTCTCTCTCCCTCTCTCTCTCAATAATGTAGCTATAACTTTTAATTATAGAGCAATTTTCTTCCTATTTCATCTAAATCCTCAATACTTAATACTTGCTCTGGGGAGTCAACTTCTAAATGATTATGAGATTAGCTATTTACTAATTCATCCATCATATCTAACCTGTAAAATTTATCACTAAGGTCATTAGATAATTGTATATATTTTAATACATTAAAAATGATTTGATCTCGAACCCTCTTAGCCAATTCTCTTTTTTCAACATCAATCAAAGCTCTTCATGTTGCTAAAAAAGTGCATCTCTAGGATGATAGGCGTCTCTTCGTCATTCTTCATATCTAATATAATAATATCAGCTGGGAAGATGAACTTATTTACTTTCACAGCAACATACTCTACCACTTCTCTATAAAAAAGTTAAAGATCTATTAGCTAATTACAAGAAATAGTGATTGATTGCACCTCTCATAGTCCCAATTTCCTAAATTTATACAAGGGCATAAGATTGAAACTAGATCTTATGTTACGTGAAACTTTTCAAAAAAAAAAATCCCATATAGTGCAAGGAATAATAAAGCTACCTTGATCGTTAAACTTATGAAGTACTTTTTTTGGATAATAACACTATATTTCTCACTTAGTGTCACTGTTTAAAATTTTTCAAATTCATATTTGTTATTTATTATGTATTTCATATATTTAAGGTAAATAGGCATCTATTTATTCAAGAGCTTTAAATGAGATATTAATCACGTGCTTCTTGAAGTCATCTGAAAATTATAAAATTGCATATATTTTGAAAATTATTGGGAATATGGTAGTGATGGTATTTCCACAATCTTCCTAGTCGTTTTCCCTTTTCCTTTAACTTTTATAGGATGGCACACTAATTTCTGTTAGTCAATTGGGTCTCTATGAGGTTTGGATTCAGGTTTAGAAGTCCTCTAATCTATCTTATTTTCTCTACTCACATCCCCAAGATCCTTCTCACTCTTAATCTTAATGACTTTGTATTGCTCTTTCTCTCTCTCTCTTTTTTGGATTCACTTCACTGTTATTGGATAATTGATCCACTGAAAATTTGATAGCTTTTTATTATTCATTTCATACCTGTTTTTGATGATATTGCACTTTAAAGAAATGTATTTTTCATGATTTCATGCATGTACAATGATTTTAGACCTTTGGAGTAAAAGGAAGTGAAAATGAGCAAATTTGGACCAAAAAGGGATAAAAGTGCTTTTTATTGAACAAGCGCTGAATGACGCTGTCACCAGCACCAGACCGTGCTGTTTTACAGAGAGTTACGACCATATTGGCGGAATAATGCGCTGAACGGCGCCCTATCCAGTGTCGAACCGCGCTCTATGCCGATTTTAAACTAGATTCAATGTATTTGACTGGATTTTGAAGGGTTGCTTGAGAAAACTCCTGAGAATTCAATTTTAACCAAATTTAAACACTCGGGGAGCCAAATTTAGAGAGGGGGAGAAGAGAAGAGAAGAGTTTAGAGTATAGAGAGAGTATCTTTCCTTTTTGTTTAGGAAATTTAGGTTTTGTGTCTTCTCTTCTAAGGAGTGTGAGAGGAGAGGAAAAGTTAGAGATATCTTCTTCCTTACTTATCTAAAGAGAGAATTGTGTGTTGTTGTGAAGAAAGAAGAGGAGTCAAAGGAATTCCTTGAGATTCGCTTGGGGAAGAGTTTGAGATTAGTTGTCTTTACTTTGTTTATATGGCGTTAGTTTTATATATAAATCCATGTTTTTTCATCTTTTTATCATGAGTCTTGTGTAGATTTCTTTGTCTTTCTCTTTTTCATGTGATGTGTTGATGTTGTGATATAGAAATGACGTGTCGATTTATTATAGAGAAGTTGTGATGACCTTTTCACTCTGAACTTCATTTACTTTTTGATCTGACCAATTAAATTGTTAAAAATTGTTCGGAAACATATTTTCCGAAAGGATTATGAGTTTACAACAAAAGTGAAGGTCACATTCAATATCCATGAATGAGAGACGTAGTTCATGGGGATTAAGTGCAAATAAATAGGAAAATATACTTTGATAGGCATAGAATTGGAGATTTCAGAGTGACAGGTTGAAATCCTCAATTTGGTTCTAATGTTTGGAAACTAAAGCGAGAGTTAGCCTTCAGGTGAAGGGAAGTGGGAGCTCTAGAGTGAGAGTCAGTATCCTCCCAGCCTAACCACGAATTTGAGGACTAAACTTAGGATTAGCCAATGTTCTTTATACGCTGAAATATGGGTAAAGAATAAAAATGCTCCTATTTGACACAATACATTTGTATCACTGACCTATGTCACAATAATCATCACATTATGATTGGAAATGAGGAAGACTCTTTCTTTCAACTGAACTTTGTTATAAATTTAGACTTGTGTTAGTTTAACTTTACTTTGGTAGAAATAGTAATTAAAACTGTTTGTCTTTATTTTAAGAATTAAACTTACTTGCAATTGTGCTGTGATTCGATAAGTGATTTCTGTGCTACGCCATAAAATTAAAACCTCCATGTGCGATCGTTTAAAACTCCACTAGAACCCTGTATTACATGAGTGATACGTGTACTTGCGTTTAATTGTGTGACTCATTATAAAACTAAATCAATATATATATATATATATATATATATATATATATATATATATATATATATATATATATATATATCTAAATCTGAGTTCATAAATTCTGGCAAATTAAAAAAGTTGCACCAGTAGTCTCCCTCGGGTCAGTTACTAAATAAGTTAGCTAAACTATTCTAATTATGTTTCAATATTCTAATGGTTGCAGCTCAACTCTATAACCAATTTCTCATCTGCAACACTAACTCTTTCAAATAAAGCTTATTTTCTTCGAATTGATTATTAGAAGTGATTCTTAGGTCTAGGATTGGGGAAGTTACCACCTTAATTGTTTTAGTTGTCATATGAGTTGTGTTGGTTGTTAACCCAATTATTATTTCCTTCCTTAATTCTATCCCTTTAAAGTGCTCATCTGAACCGAACACCAATCACTCACTTGTGATTTTTGAAGATCTATCGATGGGCAAACACTTGACGACCCTTTTGCAGCAATTTCATTCAAGAAATGAATCTCAAGCCATCATCATGACCACACTGCTAGCACAGATGAATTTTCTGGATCACAACTCATATCGGGCATATTTGTATTCCTGAATGAGCTTAGATTCAACTACATGAGATTCTTATTATAATCCACAGATGAATTTGCGTATATTCATCCATACTGTCCTACAATATCTACTAATGCTAATTTCCGAAATTTGAAATAATTCGAAAAAATGTGACCATACATGAATGGTGCATCTCTTCCTCACCCTTTTTGTCCCATCTTGTACTCTGTTCGTTCCCCAGACCCTGAACGTTCCCGCAAGACCCAGCAGAAATCACGCTCCTGCATCCTCTCTCTCCCGTTCATGACAACTCCCAGCGCCTCCTTTCCTCTGTCGTCGCGCAACCTGCCTGAGGTTCCCCAGTGCGGCGAGTCCACTCCTCTCTTCCCCCCTTACAAAAACTAGCCATCCAGTAACCCTCTACGCAGATCCCTTCTTTCTCACTGTATCGCGCAATCCCTAGCCTGAGATCCCCATTCTGCCCTATTTGCTTTCGCACGGCCCAGAGCTGCAGAATTCCCCTTTACGGTAGAAATCACGAACCTCCATCGCCACAATTGGGGGCAGTCCTTCTAACCAGATTCTACTAGCAGCCAAGGTACTCAGGTCCCCATCTCCACCTCTACCCAGGCTAGATTGTTTCGCTACTTGCTGCACAGCCACTGCGAGAAAAAGCGACATCCACGCAGCCACATGCAAGATCTTCATACGCTATCATCAGGTGCAAATTTCCCACTTTATTTTATTTGTAATTATATCTGAACTGCAGTAGCTATGTTAGCATGCTTAGCACACAATTCTTATGTATTTACATTTCTCACAATCCTTTATGTTTTTTAAAAAATCTAGTTAAATCAAATTATAATATTTATGACAGGTTAGCATAAGATAATATTTGGCAAATGTAAATAAATTTTCATTTTCCGACCATGATGAGGTGTTTTAGCATGTTTGTATATACGCAAATTCATGGAAATTTAAGGGCTGAGTGAAAAGCTTGAACCTTAGGGTTTTAGTTGGAATTAGCACTATCTTTAAAGTATCTAGTATCCACAAGGCAAGGGCCCAATCAAACCAACTAATTGAGTTCTTTGTATTGATTTTTTAAACCTTTACTTGAGTTCACTAAGATTCTTTAAGCCCTTCCAAGGTGATGTTTATTCCTTCTTTAGTTCCCTAACCATTGTTATTAATGGAATGATTAGTAGATAATTCTACTTCAAAGGGGTTGGTCTTGTTAAGGCAGTTTTTATTTATTTTATTTGATTGTTATTGAATGGACTTTGGCCATTGTTGATTCTAAGGTTTGATTCGGTTACTTTAATTTGTAAATTGCGTTTTTGAAAAATATGAAATCCGTTAAAATTGATCATTTGGTTGGATGTAATTATCATAATTATTCGTTTTAAATTTCACAATCACCATCAGGATTACCTTCAAAATGAGTTAAAACAAATTTCTCTCATTCTAATTCATGTTTTTCATCTGCAAGAAAACAAATAAGCCCTACATCCATTTTTAGTTCTTCAGAGGTAGTGCTATCTCCACTCTTTATGCCAAGTATTTCCTTAGACACCCCATTTGTTTTGAGGGAAAACCCAAAAAAATGAATTTTTAGTTATCCAATATAGGGCTTTCCTTGATGCCAATTTAATCTTTTTTAAGATTGCTTTGGGTCAAAATGTTTGGTTTTGTGATAAGAAGCATGTCTGGGTTGCATTTTTACTGCTTAGTTATCTATTATTTTGTTCATGTTAAACTTTATGATATGAAACATTTGAAAACAGTATTTTATCTTTGAATTTATCTTGGGTACATATATAATTGAGGTAAACATAAGGAAGATGGATATTAGTGTTATGTAATTTGTATACTTTGAGAAATCCTTTTGAAGGACTAGATTATTTTATTAGCTGGAATTGAATATAAAATTTTTAAGGTTGTTTTGTTTATAAAAATAGAAGTTGCACTTATCTTTTGCCTCAATACCATTAACTTTTATGGTTAATATGTAAATGTGAGGTGGTTCCCTTGTAAATGGTTAGTTGGCGTGTCAATGGAACTATGTTTTATGCTGATATTGTTGACGCATTTGAGATGATTCTCATGACCATTTTCGTTGTTGTTTGTGAGAGAGTACAAGCCACGAGAACAATCTGCCTTTTGCCAGAATCACCTTAAAAAGACATCAATTTTCAAATCATTAGAAACAAATTTATTTTCTATTTATTCAAGGTCAGAATGCAAATTGAAGTTGTTTTGAATGTTACACAAAAGATAAAGAATCATAAAGAAAATTCTGAGCCATGATCAATAATCACGCATGAGCTGACTTGTAACAGTTCACGTTAAAATTTTAAAAATATAGCTTAGTTGGAGAGGCTAATTCATGAGATAAACGTGGGGTGCAATGATAATGTCTACATGTTTTAAAAAAAATAATGGATGGCGCCGGCAAATAACTCAGTTGAGAGCAATAAAACAAATAAAATTTGTTTAAGCACCTCTTAAATTTTATTGATGTGATCCAACTATTCTATACTTACCAGTTCTATTTGAGTGTTGATATAATTGATCAGTTTGGACGAGAGACTGGTAATGTTTTTCTTAACAGCAACCCATGCTGTTGATTTGTTACTAGGATGTAGTCGCTGAAATCGGAACAGTCCTATCTAAGTTTGATATGATGTTATTTTGCTTCTCTGAAATATAAGTTAACGCATCCATATCTTCTTTTGAGGTTTCATTCATATATTATTGCATGAGTCTAATTATAAAAGAGAAAAGGATAGGAAATGATTGTTTTATTTTTGTTTTTATCATAATTACATTGACTTGGTTATCTATTTTGCATTTTGTTGAATAGGAATGCTGGTCAATTTGTTGCCACTGCCTTTTACATGTCAAACTGCCTCACTGTGCTTCTTTTCTTCCGTAAGTCTCTGCGAGAAAGGTTCTTTCTATCTATTTAAAGAATACATTATCTTGAAATGGCAATGTACTTTTACCATACAAATTGTTTGTTTTATTTTAATTCACTTGTCAAACGAACTCAAGCACCTTCCTAGCTGAAGTGTTTTTTTTTCCGTATTTAAGATTTGGAAGATTTACATACGGACCACTCAATTCCCATGTATTTACATACCTAACACCTAAACTCCAATTTTTACATATGTACCACCTCTCCTATGGATGAGATACCACCTATCCTATGGATGAGAAAGTATATTTCATTTTTTTTCAAGTTAAAATGATGGTATTTTTGATGTGATATGAAAGTTTGGGTGGTATAAATGTAAAAAGCAAAGTTTTGGTATATGATATTTAAATACATATAAATTGGGTAGTATGTATGTAAATGCCCGTTAAGATTCTACCTCTTAACTTCATTAAAGGGCTCATTCAACAATTAAGATCAGGTTTTTCCTTAGATTCCTACAAAAATATTGTAGTTGAATTAATTATAACATTTAGCATTTAGAGTTTTCTTTGGTCTGGTAGATTACATTTGAAAATGATAAATTCCTGTCGCTTCTTTAACTCGAATTTCTGCACTTCGCCTCAACAGACTAATGCTTCATCTACTTCGGCAAATTTGATTCTACTTCAACTGAATCCATCATACAGAATTACAGCTCGTATCAAACTTCCTTTGAAGAAAAGATTTCTTAGTTATAACTTATCAATTAATGCGTGCAAACTACTAGCAACTAATCAACCACATACCACCATACAAGAAGACGAGGATAGCAACATATGGGAAGAAAGTAAACAATCACTCTCTGCCTTGAATTTTACTGTAGAAGAAGCTGATCTGATACTCAAGAAAGCTTTTGGCTGGATTCATTCACCTTATTGGGGCGAAGAACGAAGGAAAGAAACTCCTCAGTTTGATTCAATAAAAGAAATGTTAGATTACTTGAAGAGTTTAAGCCTTTCTGATGATGATATCCACAAGATACTAAAGAAGTTTCCTGAGCTGCTGGGGTGTTGTCTTAATGAAGAATTGAAGGTCAATGTTGAGACATTGGAGAGGGAATGGGGAATCAAAGGAAAAATACTCAGAAATCTCCTTCTTCGCAATCCCAAGGTTTTAGGGTATAATGTAGACTGCAAAGGTGATTGCATGGCTAAATGTACTAGATGTTGGGTTCGATTTTAGGAAATTTATGTATACATTGTGTGGAAGTTATTCAAATCCATACATGGAAGTGCTTAAGATTTTGGTCAGTAAAGCAAAATTTGTAAATTCATAATTTAAGCTCATATTATAGAAAGGTTATGTATTATTATTTCGCTTGTCTTAGTCTAACTCATAGAAGTTGAAATATGTACAGATATAAAATTTATACTCATCATATATACAAATTGTGTTATTCACATCAATTCAATTTCATATAAAATTATTGCATCAGAAAAAAAAAAAGACTTCTATCTCCTTTTTTCTCGTCATTCAGTTTTCGTTTGTTTGTTTTATTCTTCTTTTTTATTATTTATTATTTACATCAAAGTCTTAAAAATTGGATCGGACCGGATCATCTTCTCCTAAATTTTGTTAAAGATGCTATTGAAGCTAGGCTAACTAAATAAGCCCTTTATTCTTGTTTAAATGTTGTTGAAATCTTGCTTACATCTCAATGAAATCTTAATAAGTGATGCTCAGATCTTGTTGCTAGAACAGTACATTAAATTTATTTAAAACTTGCTTAGATCTTTCCATATCTTTCCAAGAAATCATTCAGCATTTGACGATCTGCTAATTTCATTTAAAAAATCTATTTATAATGAGCATTGAACCATCCTCCTATATAAAATTGTGACATTTTTTGCTATCTGGTGTTGTTATCATTTCAGCTGTTAGAAAATTTAGATGCATACCATACAATTCTTATGTATTTGCATGTAAAACAACTAAACTCCATTGTCTTTGCATAATACCATCTTATGCATAGAAATTGTGTTGGTAGCATTTTTTATATGGTATGAAAATTTAGGCGGGGGTGAATGTAAATGCTAAAGTTCAGGGGTTAGATATGTAAATATTTAAGAGTTGAGTGGTGTATGTAAGTGCTCATTTAATTTCAAACATTGTACCTCAATGAACCCTTTGCTCATTAAAAACATGCAATTTTTTAGAAAGACAAAATTCTTTTGAAGAAATTTTATTTATACGGTGAAGTATCATGAAATGCGGAAAATCTATCCTTACTAGGAATTGTTGTGAAGTTATTTTATTTGCACGAAGTTTTTGGTTTCAAAATCTGAAATAATCTGCAGTTTTATGTATGAAAATGCGAAGCTTTGATATATTCGTTCATGAAAAGGTAGAGACTTATGTGTTTCATTCTTTGAAACATATGAAATATGAGATGACTTTGTATGTGAAAATTTGATGTGTTTATGACCTTTGGTTTATGCGTTTCCAAGACTATTAGTTATATTTTGAAAATTCTGAAATTGTTGCGGCTTGGTATTGTAAAATCCGGAAACTTTCAAAGTCTAATTTTGGAAAATGTGAAATCCTCACGGTTTTGGTTTATGAAATGTTTGAAAGCTTTTAAAATTTTGTTTTGGGTTAATGTGGCTTTTGTTTAAGCAATTTGAAAACTTTCAAAACTTTATTATGAAATTCTCATGGCTTTTTGATTTGCGAAGGTTTGGAAATTTAGAAACTTTTATTTTGGAAGATCTGGAACTAGTGCAACTTTGATTTATGAAAAGTTTGAAATTTTTCGAAGCTTTGTTTTGGGTGAATATGAAATCAATGTGGCTTTGGTTTATGTAATCTGGAAACTTTATAAATTGCATTTCGACGATTCTGGAATCGATGAGGCTTTGCTTATGGTTTTCAAAACTATTGGAAATTGTATTTTGGAAACTTTGGAATTGTTATGGCTTCACTTTTGCGGAAAATTGAAAACTTTAGAAGTGGCTTTGTTTTTAAAGAAGCAATAGATTTGAGTTACACTTGCTTGTTAACTATGCTGTTCTTTTAGCTACTTCCTATAAATTATCTAAATTTTATATGTCTTATGCATTATTATGATGTGAAGATGCTATTAATATTTTGCATTATTTCTGAAAAAGCTGCACTTCAGTTGCTTTTTTTGATGTGCTATGAAAAGACTTTGGTGATATTATTTTGAAATAAAAGAGAAGATAAAGTATAGATGTTAATATGTGAATATATAAATAAGTATTGAGTGAATTGTAGGTAAATCCTCTTATTATTGCTTCATTTGTAAGGTTGTTTAAGCAGCTTGTTGTCCTCCTCTTGAATGACACATTTTGTGGTGACCCCTTACTCATAAATTTTTTTTCGTTTAAAGTGTCGGACCGAGAAGGGTTTCCTAGTTTCTTTAACAGTCTCTCATGACAACTTTTATTTCCTCATTTATGTTTTAAAATTGACATATATAAACTAATTGTTATGAACTCATATATTATGATTATTTGGAAAAGCCATTTGAAATAGCTTCAGAAGCTATATTGTATTCAGTTATATGTCATTTGCTTGGCAATATGATAATGTGATTTATTTTCTTTTATTCTATTCATTATTTTTGAAAAGAGAAAACTTAGGATAACCAATGTTGGACATATGCTTAGGATGGAAGACTTTGAATGTGTAATTTATTCTTACCTCGTAAAGAAACCCTAAGGTAGAGGACCTAAGACATATTTTTAGGGTGAAAAACTATAACCAAATTCATTAACTAAAAAAAATTAACTAAATAAATCAGAAGCAATTGAAACTTTAATTAAATAGCTCAAATCATTTAATAAGACAAAACATAATATAATTAGTAAAGTTATAAATAAAAATGATTTGATTCAAAAAGTAAAACAACAAATTTATAAATATGTTGTTATGAAGCAAAAATTCAAAAAAAAAAAAAAAAAAAAAACTTTCCAGTAAAACCTAAAATCAAATGAAATTCTTCAAACATAATAAAATAAAATGATAAAGATGATAGAAAATAAAAATTCAAATTAACCTTCAAAAAATCAAAAATAAAATTCTTCTAATTTTTTCTATAAAACTTCAAATCAAATGAAATTTTCACCAAATAGTAAAATAAACAAAAATGAATCGAATAAGTCTAGAATAATGGAAATAAAAATATAAAGTCTTTCATTAAGGAAATTAGAATAAAATTTAAACCAAAATTCATCAAACATAGCTCATAAATATTCAAATGAACATCAAAACAACGGGGGAATCATGGAGGTCATTTGGAATTTAATTTTGAACGACCCTATGAAGACTATGAGGGTATAAATCACTTAAACTCAACTAAAATAATTCCTGTTAACAAAGTCTTAAATAAGTTTGAGTTTAATTACTCCAAAATTCAAATAAAATAAAATTTGTTAAGAAGTCGTACGCAGCTAAAATTTTTAACAACTTAAAATGCGGAAGACACAAAAACTTAAAGTGAACCCCTAACTAACTAACATTACCGAACACAACTTTAACCCCTTTACCTAGACCTACAAAGACTTCTTGGACGACGCAACCCATGGTTGTTGACAAGAGCCTTCTAGTTGAGTACATTTGACTACCTCTCTGGGCTAAGTAGATCAGAGAATATGACATCTCAGGACGTTGAAAAGTCACAAGCGTCTTGACTGGGTTGTTTTAAATAAAAATCTAATAAACTTCTTCACACTACATTCATATATATTTTTTAAAATGTCATAAGACACTAAATCTCTAGGCGTCATAGGAGTAAATAGGTTGTGATTGATATGTTTGCTCGTTAGAAATTCGTTGGAACTAGTAGACCGCCTTTTGTAGAGGTTGTTACAGTTCATATATGCCCCTTTTTGTTTTTTAGAATTAAGAGATGTTGTGGTCGGTCAACCATTGACATTTGAAATATTCAAAATGACCAAACATGAAGCGAATGATGAACTTCAACTAAACTATCAACAATATTTTGGATAATGTTGATCGATGAGTAAGATATAGGTTATTGTTGGTACACTATTGTGTTGTCTGTGTCTGTGCTTTGTTGGTTGTTGTGTTTGATAGGTCTGAAAAAAAATTCAAGATGTTACTTTGCTTGATTTTTGCCTAGATTTACAATAGGTTTTATAAGAACTATATTTTCTACCCCAACCAAACAATTGAAACAAAATTTTTTGAAACAAAATGAAACTCATAACCCCAAATATAATTCAATTAATACATTGTGTTCACACCTGATTCAATCATGCATTCTAAAATAACAAAAATGATAATCAAATAAAACAGAGCAAGAACCTCTTTATGCATTCATCATCAAGGGCGTGCATGCTTATTCATAGCCTACTATTGATCACTTAACAATATGAATCAATCCAAATAATCTGCTATTGATTACTTGATGGTAAGAATCAATCTAAATAATAAAATTCATCTCAGTGTTGTAAGCTTTAAAATCTTTAATTTTAAATAACAAAAATATACTTGCATTAGTTTTATGACAATTTGCATACTATTCATACTTAGGTATCTTGATCGGTATGATCAAGTTGTAAGACCTACAACTCTTTATAAATAACAACATTCCCTATCCTACATTCATTGAGACCAATCTTCATGGTTTTAAAATGCATTTAGACGGTTTAGATGACAACCCTTTTCCAAGCAAGGTTGTAAGATTATATTGCATGTTTGCCTATCTGTTTTCTTTCTTTAGATTAGGTTTTCATGCTTCACTTCATTTGATTAACATCACCATAGTTTTAAGGTTATGAGGTTCGTTTAGGACGATGTAAATCCTCACATTCCTAGGCATTCTCACAATCTTATATTGCGAGATATAAGTCCTAAAGTTCTAAAAAATTACACAATTGAAATATCAAATAATTTCTCTTTAAAAAAATGTAAAGTCAAATCATAAGATAGTTGGATGTCACTGAGGTTGTTTGATATCTTGATATCTCTCATTTTTTATTTCTTTTAGTTCCAGAAATAACTGTTCTACATTGAGTTTTTCCCAGTTGATTTTCTTATAATAAATCGTGGAAACTAAACTTTGAAATTTTTAAAGACGTGACTCCAATCTTAATCGAGAGTTTTCTCAAGTAATTTCAATCGCTTAAAATGTAATTAATTATAGAGGCTTACACCTATAGAAAATTAGAAACCTATATAATTTAAATACTATCTAACATTCATATTATAAAGGGGAAATATCTATTGGTATTTTTGCAGACCAGTCATACATCCTAAATTTCTTAATTTGAATAATTGAATCCATTATTAATTGTCATTATCATATTTCGAGATTACTTACAACTTTTAAGGTCGTCTTTGATTATTTAAACAATTAAATATTCGAGATCTGTTCGGTTTTATTTTTAAAATAATTTTTTTTTCAAACAAAAACAAACAAGAGCTCTGAATCGAAAAACCTCCAAACTTTTTAAATGTGTGTGTGCTTGAGAGAGAGAGAGAGAGAGAGAGAGAGAGAGAGAGAGAGAGAGAAGCCTAGCTAATAAATCCTCCCTTATGCCACCATTTGAACCTCCATTTATATGAGAAGAGGGCAATATATATATATATATATATATATATCTCTTCATTCATTCTTCCGGAGAAAGCAGACCTTTTGGGGAATCTCTTTATGCTTGTGGTCGCTATCGTGCTCCCCTCGCTCTTTTATTCTTTATGTTTCAGTTTATGGGAACTCTTATTCATGGTCTATGATTTCCAGAATTCCAGCATGACATAAAAATTTTAATCTCCTTCATGGCACATGATACTCCTTCATTGATGCCATCTTTAATATGTCATGCCGAGCTGAGGGCTAAGCAGTGCTTTATCCCCCACATACATTGCTTCAAAAGTCGAGTTAACAGTGTCAAACCTGATCTACTAAGACACGCGAAGCCCTTCTCATCATTCGGTCGCACCAGTTGTGAAAGCTTGGTTGAACTCTTATGAGTGTGTGTCGAAATTATGACCAAAATTATTATGAACACTAACATTTTGACCTCATTGGGAACACTTCCATGGGTAACTATGACCCCTTTCTGTATTATCATATCATTAAGGATTCTCTGTCATCTTGTAAGATATTAGTCTCATCATACTAGGACCTAAGAAACTACATTAGAAATTGATGTTTTCTTTAACTTTGATTATTTGTTTGAATGTAGTAAAAAATTAATATAAAATTTAAATTTTAGAAATGTCTTTAAAATTCTTATAATAAGCATTTGTTTTCAACTCACTAAAAATGAGCAAACAAATTATTAATTTTTTAATTTAATTCTCATCATAGTATCGAGATGAATCCTAAAGTGCATAATTCCAATAATGAGAACCCTCTAAATTTTAAAATAAAAAGTAAATGAAAGACAATGAATAAATTTTAAATAAATTAATGCAAAACATCATATTTTAAAATGATAAAAATATAAAATATAAAAATTATAGTAAATAGAATAGTTAAAGAAAAGAGAGTACTTGAGATAAGTTTGTATACTTAGGGTCTGTTTGAGGCAGCTGCAACTTATTAAAAGACAGTCGTGAAATTGCTGAAAAATAAACTGATATGCAAAAAGCTGTGGTGATAATTATAATTTTTTTTTAAAGTCATGCGATAATTAGAAAGCTGCTACCACATATAGCTAAAACAGGTGGGAAAACACAGATTTCAGCGGTAATTTTTGAAAAAACTATAAAAACATAGTTTATCCGAACAGAAAAAATTGCGTTGCGGTGCTTTACCGCCACTACACTACACCACTGCCCCAGATGGACCTTTAATATGTTTAAATTAAAAGTGATCATATGAGCACATATGAGCTTCACAGACATACATGTCTGATAATTGATACTTATGACAAATGCATAAATTTTTCTCTGGCCCGTTTAGGGCAGTTTATTTGGTGAGGTGGCGTTTTAAAAATGCACAAGGCTTATTTGGGTAAACTGATTTTGGGCAGCTTATGCGTTTTCAAAACGTTAAAAATAATTTTTTCACACCGCACCTGACAGCTTTCTGACTGCGATCTGATTTTTCAAAATAAAAAGAAAAATTTGTAATAGCCACCACACATAACTTATCAGCAGATTAATTTTAATTATCTTCTCAGTAGATTATTCAATAAGCTGTCGCTATGCTTCTAACATAAGAATAACTATAATTAAGAAAAAAATAATTATTATTTTATATTGAAAAAATTACGACCCTCTTTTTAAATTGCAATTTATAGTGTAATCATAATTCAATCAACATCAATGGAAACTATTTCAACTATTATGTACAAGAAATATTTGAAAAACACGATCATTTGTTTTTTTAATTATATTTAATATTTTTATCATTCAGATTTTATAATATTTGATATATATACGTAAGAAATATTTTTTTTAAGCTGTTAAAATAATAACATGCACTCAATCAACTCGGTTAAAACCCAAAATCTAGGGCAACCATAAGTAGAAATCTGCAACCGTTCGATTAAAATCAAAGCGCTACAAGCGAACAATCGAAACGAAGCCGAAAACTCACCCTTATAAACCCTAGCCCCTCGATGCCCCTCTGCCTTCAGTTTGCGTCGAGAAAGCTCTGGTAGCTGAACTGCGGGAGCGAGACACCTCGTACGTTCACCTCTCACTCTTCTCTTTCAATGATCTTGTAGCTGATACTTGATTGTTCAGATTCGAAATCCTCTGTTGGCGATTTTTTTTTCTTTTTTCCTTCGTTGTAACTTTCAGTGTTGATCTGATCGCATGTTTTTCTTTTCCAATATGATTTGTGTTTTTGATTGGTCTGTTAGATTGATGCCTGGTGGCTGTTTTTGTGATATGCGTTGTCATTTTATTACATACATGCATCTCCATGTTTATGTGTTTGCAAATTTAAACTTGCATGGTGTAGTGTTTCGTCTAGCTTTAGAATTTTGGTTGTGTGCTATGTTGTTAGTTAATTATGCTTTGGGAAATTTTTCTCATTGGTCAGGAAAAAGTTTATCGTCTTAGCATTTTAAAAAAGTTTTGTGGGCGCACACATATAAGTTGAAGTATCTTAGGCGAGTTTTTATGTGGAAAAATGGGGAAAGAAATATCATGGGGCCTTGACTAGTTGAGATTGGTCTTATAATCTGAGTCAAATATTACTAGTAGCATATTTACTCATAGTTAAAGAAGATATTAATACAATACAGCAGCCATATATTGTGAGAAATGCATCATGTGATTTTGGGAGTTTTGGGATATACGAGTTGTAATCAAGTGATGATGTCTGACTATCTGACTCAATTTTTCAATAGTAGAGAGACTGTTGATCAAGAAGATGCACGTCAACTGTCGTTGGCTAATCAATGTTGGCCACTGGTGTGCGTAAGTCAAAGTGAAATAGTTGCATTAGTGTGAGTCATGTTGTAAAGCTTGCTTTTCTCATAATTAAAGAAGATATTAATACGATGTTGTAGACATAAAGCATGATAAATATCTCTTGTGGCGTTGTTTGTTTTGAGATATCTTAATTGGCATCAGGTAATGACCTAGAGGTTTGTATTGTACATTGGCTGCTTATGGATGGGGATTTTGAATATCTTGGAAGATGGGCATCAGACGTCGCTCTTTAATACACATTGATATTGAGCAACAAGGAATGCTGGCAGTTAGGTGATTTAGAGTTGTCTAACTCTGTCGTAGGCGTTTGTTGATGGTTGAAGTTTGGTGATAGCGACCAAAAGGGTCATCATGATCGTTAGCTAGCAATGCTTTGGATTCCATTTGTCAAGAAATTCTATAAATCAAGGTTCTCTCTTTGGATATATATTGAAATATGATCTATTTATAGATTTATTTTAAAAGGGACATTTTTGGTTATTTCTCTTAGAAATCAAGAAAGTCTGCCAAATGGTCTGAATTGATTGGATGTTTATGTACATCTTAGGGCCATATTAATTTTATAATTAAGCTATCTTAGGGCCATTTTGATTTTATAATTAAGCTATCCTAGGCTTAGGCCATTAAATTTATCTTGTCTAAGTGCTGATTTGGATCCTAACAACATGAAGTTGGAGGAGATTTGGTCACTCAGATGGTCCCAAGAAGTCTCCAAGGCCTCTCCTCTCTAATATGTCATCATCATTATTATTATTATCATTCTTACCGTTTTCTCAATTATTTGGGGTTGGCTTTGTGAATCATCATTTTTAGTCATTCTCACCAAGTGTTGTCTAAGGATTTAATTCTACTAATTGCAAGTCATTTTGCACAACTATTCATATAACCTTAAGCCCATCATTTCACCTTCTAATCCTCTAGCATGAATTTTTTCTTCTCATTTAATGAGTGCATGTTATTTCTTTATTGTTTTTTTGTGTTCAAATAATCTTATTCTATTTTTATTTCTTTTTTTCAATTAATATCACTTTAGATTTATTTTTTATTTTATCATTATATTTTTTTATGAGAAAGTTTGGCTGTTGAAGTACTAATTTGTTTTAAGAAAATTTTTATCTGAAAGTTTGGACAAGTTACAAGATCTTTATCAACTAAGCTAGCTTGCACCCAGGCACCCACTACTACTCTTTTAGGGTGCGTTTGGGAGAGATTATTTGCAGCTGTGGCGTTTTCAAAACGCCATAATTCTGTTTGGCGCAGCCGTTTCATCAAATTATTAGAGAACGTGATTCTTATTTTCTATTATTCGCGGATCGCGGGGTCCTACCCGCGATTCGCAATTTCTTTTTCTGTTAGACGATATTTGCCCTCCCGAGACCCTCCGCATCCTCCCCATCCCTTTCTCCACCAATTCACTCATCCTCTGCCTCGACGACTTCCGCGGCTGGCCAGCCTTCCGCTCCCGCTTCGCCCGCCACTTACCCATCCCCCGCCATGCTGACTCCCTTCTCCTCCACCAGTTCATGCTCGGCGTCTCCGCAGCAGGCTAGACCCACCGCATCCTCCCCATCCCTTTCTCCACCAGTTCAGCCCTCGCGAGCCATAAATCACGTCTCACCTCTGTTTGTCTTTAATCCTAGGTTAGGATAACCAGTTAGAACATGGCTTTACGGCATTCAGAGAAGCTGAAGTGTGGCTGGGAGAAAGGAGAGACAGACGGGGGTTACCTTCCTCAACGGTTTTGTTGGGAGCGGACGGAAGGAGTAAGGTGCCACAATCCCACTGTTGTCTTCTTGGTGAGCTCCAAGCGCGACTGTATCTTGTGCGAGTTCGGTCACAAGGTTGATGTTTCGGGTGAAATTGAGGGAGAGGAAGGAGGGTATTCAAACGCGAGGGAGAGCTAGGGCTTCGACAATGCCGCAATGCCCTAGCCCGTTCTTATATAGAACGGACAGTGCGACATTGCAATTCAAGAAGTGGTAATCATATGAATGCAGGTTATTGAATTTATGCAATCTTTCATCTTCTTTTCTCTTGTTTTGGTTGGATAGTTACAATTTTAAATTTATTAGTCTGTTTATCTAATTATACACGTATTTTGAAAGTTTAATTCATTTAATAAAAATGAAATAAATTATTTTAAAAATATCGTCTAACAAAAAAAAAGAATATTTTCTAACAGAAAAAGGGGCAGATTTGTCATTTAACACACAACACAGAATTCTGATTGACTTTTCCAAACGCTCAGACAGATTATCTGGACAATCTGCTTATCAGCAGATTATCAGAATAATCTGCTTATCCTGATAATCTGGATAATCTGCAGCTGCGCCAAACAGACCCTTAATCTAATTATTTTTTTAATTTATCATTTGTAATTATTTGACACATTAAAATTCGATTGTTCCTCAACATTGTCTATTATGCCATTTATTGTTTTCCTCTTTACTTTTTTCATGCTGAATGAACCATTTAGAGTGCTCAACATATGGTAATTTTGTTGTTGAAATATGTTCAATTTTGCTATACAAATTTTACGCCAAACAACCTTGATATCTTGTTTTTCGTAATTATTATAAATTTTAGCAAATTATATGTCAACACAAAAATTTTCCATTGCGATTATTCTATCGCTAGCTATTTTCTTGTTCAATGCTTTCCTTGGAGAAACTATATACGGATTGTAGGGTTGCCCTGTATTAGCGGGGTATTTTAAATGGAATGATGGAGTTTCGAGAGTTTGGCGTTTGATTGGATAAAAGAAAGAATGTTGTGTAATTTTATTTTGAAATTCAAAACCTTTTTTTTTCAATCTTTTGTGATTTGGAATTTGATTGATTTGTCCGATTTTCTAGCACATAGTAGCACTAGCTATCTTCACGCCTACTATCTATCACCTTGGGGTGCAAAAGAGCTGAACTCGAGTGAGCGGAGGCTCTGTTAGTGTTCGGCTCGTTTGGTATGAAGCTGTTTGAAAACAGCTCGTGTTCAAAATTAGTCTATTTTTGTTTGTCTTGAAATTGTTTGATATTATTTGAAATGGCTTGTAATCGGCTCGAAAATAACTTGTTGCTTGATTGTTTGAAACTAGTTCGTATCAGCTCAAGCTTAGCTCGTGAACTAGCTTGAAATAAGCTCGAAATTTAAAAATATGGCATTCTTTATTTTTTTGAAAATTTATATTTATAACAAATAATTTTAGATTAAAATAACAATAACTAAATCTATCAAAAATTTATTAAGAGAGAATCATAATTACAAATTATATTATTTATTATACTTCAAAATTTTACATAAAAAAAAACATAAATAAATATAAACATAGAAAATTAAATAAAATGAGCAAAAGTCCTATACGTTTGTAAAAATCCCGCTTTTATACATAAGAATTGAAATGAAGCTTTAAAGCTTTAAAAGGAAAATAAATTAAATATAATCATTAACTGAGTATAATATATGACTGTTAAGTAAATTTATATATTAAATTCGTCAAAAAATGTTCCATCATATAATAAAAGAAAGATTCACGTACATACCACTCAATTCTTATGTATTTTATGCAACTAAAACTTTAAAGCTATTTTCCTATTCAATTTTGTCAAAAATGAAGCTTGTTGCGAGCCTGCGAAGCTATGATCCTAAAAAGAACAGGATCCTGTGTTTAATGATATGATCTATTAGACTGAAGCAAGGTTAATATAGCTAATTAGTAAACATATACTTGAGAGATAAGCTTCCATTTCCAGTTATGTATGTAATTCTTCCAACAGTTACATGTATACCACTCATAGCACTCAATCCCTATGCATTTACATATCTAACACCTAAACTTTACTTTCTACATTTAGACCACCCAAATCTATCATATCACATAAAAAACATACCACCATTTTAACTTTTACAAAGTGAAATACACATCTTCTACATTTAGACCACCCAAATCTATCATATCACATAAAAAACATACCACCATTTTAACTTTTACAAAGTGAAATACACATCTTCTACATTTAGACCACCCAAATCTATCATATCACATAAAAAACATACCACCATTTTAACTTTTACAAAGTGAAATACACATCTTCATGCATAGGGATGGTGGTATGTATGTAAAAATTGAAGTTTAGAAATCAGATATGTAAATAAATAAGAATTTGGTGGTATGTATGCAATTCTTCCAAAAATATATTGTGTAAATAAATAATATCTTCCAAGTTCCAATAACAACTGCAAGATCGCCTCGCACAGTCCCTTCCAACAAAAACAGATAGTCCAAAGACAAATGAGTGTGGAAATCAGCTTAGTAGCCTGCAGGATCAAACCAAAGCACGAGACTCATTTTAAATTTAGAATAGAAAACATGTATCTACTTTAATAAAACCAAACGACATTGCTTGAATAGAAATAGTTCAACATAACTCTAACCTATTGAATGAATTCATGAAAAAAATTTATTGAATGAAATTATAGGACTTATTATGAGCCTCAGATTTAAATATATGTGAACTTGCATACTCTATGGGGTTCCATATTAAACATGCCATTCCAGATATAGAGATACTTAGCTCAAATCTAAAAGTATTAAATGCTCGTCATCTAGTAGTCTTGCTTTTAGCCTTGATAATCTTATATATGGTTGACAAGTAGCAAATTGCATGCATGCAAACCATAGAGGAACAAAATTTCAAATGTTGCGACTTCTCAAACATTTTGAATTCTCTATTGGGTTAAATGTATATATGTCAAACCATTTAAAGAGAATTACTAATATAAATGAATGCAACATTGCAACATTTAACATCTATTTTTTAGAGCATTTGTTACCAGCCATCGTTAACTGCTTTTGTCTCTCACCGCAGCTAAAGGTTGCCTTCTGAGGCTAGCTGCTGGCCATTGCCTGTTTGTGCTTTTGCCGTCATTGTTGCGGCCTGATAATTGTTGACTGCCGACACCCCCAGCATTTATTGTCTACGTTGAATTTTACTTTAGTTTAATTTTTTATCAATTAAAAAACAAAATTGATCTTTTTTCTTTTACTAACTAAATAACTAAGAAATATTTCAAATACAGTACATTTTAATCACATTGCATGTATTTTATTCTGCTTTCTTTTGCCTGCAAACCAAACATTCCCTTAGTAACTTTGGTACAATAAACTAATGCTGGATACATTATCTTCTCTAATTTGGCAGATTTAATACCTTAAAGTTGAACTTCTGATGACAAAGTTTTAATTATGTTCGAGCATGTTTTTCTTAATAATTAGCTTGAGTTTAAATAGATATAAGATCAATTATTTAATAAGCTAAACACAAAAAAGACCTTGTTTGATCATGGGGAGGAGCTTGATTATATTTGTATATACATGTGTGCATGGGAATGTATATTTGTACATATGTTTGTATAAGGTTCCATGTATTCATATTCATACATTAATATTTGCATGAATATATGCACATATACAAGAGGACATCTCTATCATACGGTTGATATATGACTTTCAAGTAATAGAATTTATGTTCATGAACAACTGATGTTCGGTTCGGTAAGTTATCAAGCTGAACAAACAAAAATAATTTTAGCTCTTTTACATGAGGAGCGGAGCTGAACTAAGTTCACTCGAGTTCTGCTTATTTACACCCTACTCTTCGATTCATAAATAATAAATTTAAAGGTGAGACTGATCTAACATGCAACCTTAAAAGTTAATTTCATCGCAAGTAACTATTGCACTTAGATTTTGCATAAACCTGAAACTCTACAAGTGATCTATTACTTTCCAGGAACCCTTTATTCATTTTGCATTAATCCTTTTCTTTTTCTTCACATTTTTTAGTCTAGGCAAGGATGGTGAGAGTCAGCGTCCTGAATGATGCTCTCAAGAGCATGTACAATGCTGAGAAGCGTGGGAAAAGACAAGTCAAAATCAGACCATCTTCAAAAGTTATCATCAAGTTCCTCCTCGTCATGCAGAAGCATGGTTAGCAACAAACATGCGTCGCTTTCTAAATTCTTTATTCTTCGCCAGCTGCAAATCTGCAAATCATATTCGTTTAATTCCTGATACAGGCTATATCGGCGAGTTCGAATATGTCGATGATCATAGAGCTGGCAAGATTGTGGTGGAATTAAATGGGCGTCTGAACAAGTGTGGTGTCATTAGCCCAAGGTTCGATGTTGGTGTTAAGGATATCGAGCCATGGACTGCAAGATTGCTCCCTTCGCGTCAGGTATTTTCTTCCATTTTCATTTTAACACAAAATATTTATATTTATTACATCTTGGTGTCATAAGCCTATCCATGTAGTGTATTTCACTCCTAAAAAAGGATAGTTATGGTGCTATATTTGATGTGATAAAAGATTTCAGTGGTATGCATGTAAATATGAATGTTTTTAGGTGTTAGGCATGTGAATACACAAGAACTGTGTATCTAATATTTGGTCATTATTGTACAGTTTGGGTATATTGTGCTGACAACATCAGCAGGCATCATGGATCACGAGGAAGCCAGGAGGAAGAATGTAGGAGGCAAGGTTCTTGGATTCTTTTACTAGTTAAAAAATGTTTCGAATGAATTTTGAAGATTGTCTTTAAGTGCATTTACTTGATGTTCGCCTGCATTTCCTGACTTTGAATGGTGTAAGGCTGTTTGTTATCTTTGGATCATGAGGCTTATTTACCGGTTGTGTTTGCGTATTTTTTTTGGCTGAGGTTATTGTTGAAAATATTGCAGAAAATTTTATTTTATATCTGGTTGATTTGTAATATTTTCACTATTTTTTATGCTTGCTTTTCTATGTGAATTCTTGTGATAAAATCTGTTTTTATTTATTTATTTATTAGTGCTGCGTTGCATGATAAGATGAATGACTTGGAGATTTTATATAAACTGTAAAGCGTCAGATATTTTCGAAGTTGCAATATCACATAATAATTAAATAAAATTAAATTGGGTGCTTAAGTTGAAAAGTGAATTATTTTGAATTATTTTGAATTGTGAATGCCATGCTTTTTTGAGTTGTTGCGATACAACAACAAAAATTTTATTTCCACTAATTGGGCCAGCTACATGAATCTTTTTTCTCCATTGTGTCCTATTTAGTCTCATATTTTCATTTAATTCTAATAAATTAAGTTCATTTTTTATACAATATGCCTAAGTTTTTCTGTCTACTTTTGACTATCTTAAAATAAGTGGAGTCTAATAGACTCTTCTAATTTGATCATCACACGGTCAACGTTTAATGTGACCAAACCATCTAAGACGGCTCTCTTCAATGTTGCTCGTCATTGAAATTGCACACAATATCACGGGTATATTCATTTTGTATTTTACATGTGTAAATTCACTCATCATCCTAGTCATTCTCATCTTGGCAATACTTTATTTAGGGTCCGTTTTTGGCAGTTTATTTGGTGCGGTAGCATATTGAAAACGCACCTGATTTTTTTGGGTAAACTGCGTTTTGAAAGCTTATGCGTTTTTTGGCTTTTGTCTAGTTTTTTCAAAAAAAGTAAAAATTTGTAATAGTTATCTTACCTAGCTTATCAGCAGATTATTCAATAAGATATAACTGCCTCAAATAGATCCTAGTTTTATGCTTCTCTTCTAAAAGCCAGCATTCAACGCCATTTTCAGGTCTAATCTCAATTTTATAAAATTTTCTTTTTAGTCTAAGCGGTACATTTTGTGTTATTGAGAAGTTTTTGAAAAAAAAAAATTAGATTATAACTTAAATTATAATATTTATTCAATCTTTATTGAATGTGTGTAATTTCATGTTTATTCCATTTATAGTCAATATTTTTCCAAAGGTATCAATGCACGCTGGATGGGTATTGTTAATTTTTTTGGGGATTGATGTACAATAAATCATGTGTATGTAGTTTAAGATTATGATTATAAAAGGTCCCGACTGATTTATTTCGAAAAAGTCAATTTAATAATTGCAGGTTTTTATTTAATCTGAAGTTTAATTTGAAAAAAATTGAATATTTTCTATCTATTCAAATGCTATGAGCTAATTTTTTTTTAGTATTTTGATCTTTTGTTTGTATGTTATATCTACTTGTTTTAATATGAAAATATTTTAATTTTTAAAATTGAAGGTAATATGTAATGCTAGAAAATCATGTTTAAGTAATTTTTTAAAAAATTAATTTTTAAATTAAATATAATTTACCTAAGATTTCTAAATATGATTTACAAAACATTTTTATATCTAAATATTTTTTTTAAGAGGCATGCTTTTTTAAATGTTTTCAGAAAAGGCTTCTTAAAAAACTGATTTGTGAAATAATGTTTTTGACCTTTTGGCAGCGTGCATTAAATTATTTAAAAAGAAAGGGGGCATTTTGCATATGTAGCACGTAATTCTAATGTATGTACAGAATCACATTTAAGCTTTCAAATTTGCACACAATTTGAATTTTTAACATCACAAAACCTCCTTATAAACATCTAATTTGCAAGGTTCAAAAGTATAATAATTCTCTTATAGATAATATTTTATTATCTCGACCCGTTCTAAACTAGCTAATTTAAAGGGCAAGTTGTTGTTAATGCATGGCAAATGACAATATTGCTAGTCGTATATCAATCATTATGGTTATTCTTTTGAAATGTCGGATTCATTTATTTTTTCATTGTAATGACTAAATTATTATAAACTTTATAAAAATGAAAAATACGGGTTCTTATTTTATGGACAATTTTGATATTGAGTAAATTTGAAAAATATGTAATGTGCTAGAAATAGTTCTCGAGTATTTATATGGAGCTATTTTAGTCTTATAATTTATAGAAGTGTTGAAAGAATTCAAAAATTTTAAATTATGGTTGAAATAACCTCCTTCGGGACTCGAGCTCAAATTTAAAATTGTCGGTGATTATTTTGATACTTATATAAACTTTGGGATTAAAATGATCTTATGTAAATAGTGGACTATTTTGGATGAACTCATGTTAGTCTTTTAACTCAATTAAGCAAAGTTAGGACCCATGGTTTCCCTAGGTTGCCCTTAAGACCCTTGGACTCTGAATTTAAAAGTCAATCTGAAGCCTAAGGATTCATTTAAAGTTCTTTAGACTCCTTGGCATACTTTTGAGCCATGGTTGCTTGGTTGACCCAATTTAACCTAGTCATAATGATCATATGCAACCAGGATCAAATCAAAGTCTATTGTTCAAATTTATGCTTATAGATCATTGACAATCATTTTTGGGCACTTAAAGCCTTCAAAGTGACCCATTAAAGTGATATTGGATCATACTCACCTAAAAACTACATAATCCAACTAAGCTGAACTCAATTTAAATTAAAACTACCTAATTTTAGCTTAATCAATTTGAACTAAATTTGAAACCAATAGAATTAAATGGGCCAGATTGTTGATCTAACCCAAACAAAATCCATTAAAAAAATGTTATGATAAATTCACCCAACCCTAAACCCAAAACTACACTTAACCATATGATGCCTTAGGTTCAATATAACTTAATTGGGTCATAATTAAAATAATTTGAGCTAATATATCCATTTAAACCATTAATGACCAATTAAGGGAGTTTTTTTTTAAATTAACCAAATTAAAACATTCAAAATCATGTAGTTATTATTAAAACATTGTTGCAAGGGCCAAAATTGATAAATTGAGTCCAAGCCCAAATCTTCTAGACTTGAATTAGGAAAATTGAGTCATTTGACCTAATATGACTCAATTGAATCATATTGAGAAAAATTCAACTAATATCAAATCAACCACAACTAATGTGACCTAAATGACTCCTAAGATCTTGGGAGCCCTTCCCAATGAGACTCAATCCTAGGCGATTCTAGTACAAACCTAAAGGCCTCACTAGTTTGGTTAGTCATTTTCTTACGTCTAGGCCTACTAGTATAAAGTAGGGATGTCAAAAAAGTTCGTTGCTCATGGACTACTCATCGTTGATGAACAACTTCTGTTTGACTCGTGATGGAGCTCGTGTTCAGTTCGTTCGACACACAAATGAATAGAATACGAATAATTTTTTTGAGCTCGGTTTATAAACGAACCAAACACAAGCATATATGTGTTTGATTGTGTTTGACTCTTTAATAGTCAAATTAGAAAATTAATTGTATATGATTTACCTAAGATTTTTAAATTTGATTTACAAAAGAACAAAATAATTATATATATATATATATATAATTATTGCTATATAGTAAAAAAATAATTATAAATTTATTAAATGAGGAAAATTTTATTTTAAATAATTAAAATCATATTATTCTAACTAATTTAATTTTAGTAGTGTGATCAATTGATCATAAATAGATGGCTTCAGTGGCAGAGCAAGAAGATTTTAAAGGAGTGGTCACAAATTAATTTAAAAAAAATTTATTTATAGTTACATAAAATATAATAAAATGAAATAATTAAGTGTAAAGTTAAAACTTAATGAGACATTTCTCACAAAAAAATTGATATATTTTTTATGATGGGCTAAGTTTGAGAGCTATGAGATTGGAAGCACTTAAGGTGCAAATGTAAGTTAGTGATGCAAGCGAGGGGCACACAACGGTCTGAAAACAAAGAAAAAATATTGCATCCGAAGGGTGTAAACTTCAATAATACAATGTCATTTGTAAAGTGGTGGGATCTAGTTTCACAAATTAATAAAATGTGAAGAAATCGAATTTTTCATGCAACCCGGCCTGAAGGTTGCCCGTTGCATCGAAAAGAAAATTACCGTAATACCGACAATAATACATATGATATTTTGGTGGTATTATGCTGATATTATAGTGATAATTCTTGTGATATTTTAGTGGTATTCTTGTGGTATGATAGTGATATTATGGTAGAATTCTAGTGATATTCTTGTGGAATTTTGATGGTATTATGGTGATTTACTTGTAATATTATTGTAATATTCTATTTGTATTATGATAATATACTTGTGGTATTCTGCATATATACTAGAAAATATCAACATAATATCACCGAAATACCACCATAATATCACCCGAATATCACTGGAATATAGAATACCACTAAAATATCATCATAATATCACTAACATACTACAATAATATCACAAAAATATCACCAAAATAACACTAAAATACTACCAGAATACCGTCGTAGTCCTATCAGAATACCACTGAATGCTACTAGAATACTACCAAAATACCACAAGAATACCACTAGAATACCACCAGAATATCACCAAAATATCACCATAATAACATTATAATACCATCATAATACCACCAAAATACCACAAAAATACCAATTAATAAAAAATAGAATTTTTAATATATATATATAGTGCAATTGATATTTATATACACATATTAATAAAAAATTAAAATATATAATCGAAACACTGATTTTTAACTACCACAAAATTTAGTTGGCTAAAATTAAAATCAATTCAAGCAAAGAAATAATTTAAAGCCAATCTATATACGTTCTAGTCAATTTTAAATTAGAATTCATTGATTTAACACATATCCTTCGACCTAATTTTGATGGTGCATATCAAGGTTTTTACTGTTAGAAGTTCAGAAATAACAATAGCATAATACTAATAATTATTATTATAGAGGTGTTGATGGCATTTTGGTTTAAACTGTAATTGTGTAAAGCTTGCAGAGTTGGACACACACACACACATATCTGTATGTGTGTGGGCGAAAGCTTTGGCTCATTGATTGCGGCCTTTGGTATATGTCCCTCGGGTCAGGGGTTCAAATCCCACCCATGATGGGAGTATTCAAATAACACACCGGATTGGAAAGGGGAGTCCGCTCCTCGGTCAGTTCAACCTATCGGGGTTGATCGGCGGTCTCCGACTGTTGATCAATCCTTTAATAATAATATATATATATAGTTTAATTGGAACTTCAATTTTATTGAAAGATTCATATAACATGGGTAATAATTTTGCTTGCAAAATTTTTGATCACTTGTGCATATTGGTTTGGGATGGTATGGCTGCATTTGATTTAATGTTGAGGTCATTAAATTCAAATTGTAATTGGAATTGGCAAATGATAATGATGAAAATTTTTTAACAATAAAAATTAGTTTTGGTCCTTTATTATGAATATCAAGAAGTTCTGAGAAGGAAAACATTATTATAAGAAATACTCATTATAAATGAATTTTTCAGTTGCATAATCTTTATCAATTAATGACATATTATATAATACAACTGGTTTACTTTGATAGGTTAATTGCACAAACTCAAGATCTAACTAATGAGATACAAATTCAAATATCATCGAAACATGACAAAACGTAATCATAACAAAACATTTACTATGTAAAATCATACTAGAAATATATAAAGTTCAGAACCATGTAGTATAGGTAGAAATATTTAGGCATTCGACTGAAATCATGAATAATGTTGATTATTCTTTGAGTGATTCAAGAAATGGATAGTCCGTGTAGCCAACAACTGGATCAGAAGTATAGAAGGTAGTCCTGTCATATTTATTCAACGGAGCATTCAATTCAAATCTTTTAGGCAAATCAGGATTAGCAAGAAACAAGCGGCCAAATGCTATTAGATCAGCATATCCCTCTCGAATGGCCTTATTTCCTTCCTCTCTATCATAACCTCCAGCTGTGATTAAAGTCCCTTTATAGGTTTTTCTTATTTCATGAAGGCGTTGAGGAATCTTCAGCCTCCCTTCCTCAAAGGTCATTCGAGGCTCGGTTATGTGGATATATAAGAGCCCATACTTATTCAATGACTGAGTCATGTAGACCCCAAGTGCATCAGGATTAGAATCCCAACAATCTGCCTCTGTAGCAAAGGGAGATAATCGAATGGCCACTCTTTCAGCACCAATCTCTTCAACGACACCTTCAACAACCTCCAAGGCGAAGCGACATCGATTTTCTAGGCTACCCCCGTACTCATATGTTCTATCATTGACACTATCTTTCATGAATTGCTCAAGTAAATAGCCATGTGCTCCATGTATCTCTACTCCATCAAAGCCTAAAAGTTGTAGCAATTCAAGTTAGGCTTCAAAGAAACGAATTTCAGCACAATAAAGCCATGCTTGTACTAGATAAAAAAAAAATAAATGATATTAACTTTAGCACAACAATTTAGACTTCGTTTAGCTAAGGATTTTTTTTTTCTTTTTTTGAATTTTAGTTTTGGATGCTTAAATTTGTAAGTAGCTATTTTATTATAAAACATGGTGTTATAGAATTTACAGATGTGAGCTTGTTAAATGTTTAACTTAATCTCAACCCATAATCAATCAATTTAATATATTAGATTAAAGTGCTCTCAGGTTTATGAATGGTAGGTAGTCCATGCTCTTTGCTTGAGTTCATGAGCTCAAGTTATGGAAACAACCTCTCAACAAATATAAGGATAAGATGGTGTATATCAAACCATTAAAGCTCATCACATTGGAAAAATCTTCATACACTTGAGGTGTTATTCTTTTAAAATCATTCTTCTTCTAAATAACAGGCTTGTGAATCTAATCAATTGCTAATAATTAATGCCTGTACGTGCAATGCATGCACAACCATGAAATTTGATCAGGATTTAAACAAGTTGAATGATGTCAATTTTTTCATTTTTCAACAATTAAATGCATTCTTTCAACACACAACTGTTGGCCAGAACAACTTATAACATTAATACTGTTGCCAAACTTTTCATTTGAAATGAAAAGAGTCAGTCTTATAAGAGAAATTATAGTAATTGTACCGGCTTCAATGGCATTTCTTGCAGCTAGTCTGAAATCATTGATGATTTGTGGTATCTCATCGATTCCAAGCCGACGCGGAGTGGAGTATATTGAGACTGTACCATCATGCTGAGGTTGTGGACTGACTTTTTTCTCACTACTTGAAATAGGAGCTTGTCCATTGGGCTGATAATCTAAATATATATTAAAAAAAAACATATAAGAACTAGTAATGGCTGACCAATCACATGTGAAACTACAAGCCACGTTTAAATAGACAATTTATAGTAATTTTTTAAGTAATGGCATTTAATTTCTTAAAGTAATTAGTTTAATTTCTTAAACTATATCATGGCTTCTATTAGAAATAGTGTTACTTATGACTCACAATTAGAGAGGGGTATTCTTGTATTTTGTACACCCCTTAGCCTCTTCTTTAGCCACTTTTTTCTTATATATAGAGGTGAGTGGGTGAGGCTTGACATGAAGAAAGAATTTTGGTGAGAGCCTAGAGGAAATTCTGTCCAAGAATTCTAGAGGGTGAGATTAGCTTGAGGCTAGGTGAGGAGTGCATCTAAGGGGGTCTTGGGAGTCAAGAAGATCCATGAAGATGAGGGCTCATCTTTAAGCTATGTATTCTCTCACAAATATCTTAGTAAGATCGTTGATGTTTTCCCTCCCGTGGATGTAGATCCATTTGGATCGAACCACGTAAATTTGCTTGTGTCTCTTGTCGTGTTTTTTTCCTTTTCTTTCTTTTCTTTGAACGTTATTCTAGCTGCGACGATTATCCCTCAACAATTGGCGCCGTCTGTGGGAAATTCGGCACTTCTTGGCTAGAGATATTCCGGCTTCCAGGATCTTGAGCTAAGGAAGACATTCGGCTCCAGGGAGTCTTCTTTGAAGCCTGCAGGTGAAACCAGATAGTCGAAGCACTGTAGGCGTCCTTTAGCAACCCAGCTGTTTCTTCGGAAATCCAAGTTCTTGGGTTGCAGGGTTTCGAGTTCAAGGAAAGGTAGTTCGGCAATTCCATTTTATTGCAACCTGCAGGTGTTGGCTTCTTGGAGTTCTTTGGCCAGAGAACTTTACATCCGGCTTCAGATGTTCCCTCCTCCATTCGACTGTCAAGGTTACAGGTCTTCAGCTGTCAAGACAGCGATATGAGTTCGGCTGGAGGTTCGTGAAAAGCTCGGCTCGCGACAGGGATTTGCGATCCCAGAGGAAGAATTCGCGACAGGCAGTTTCCGCGACTGAGGCGAAGAGTCCAACCAGCAGTTCACGGGTGGATCTGAGGATCGCGATAGGAGCGTGCAGTTCAGATCATAGCAGAAGGAACGGCGCGTGGATTTGCGCTACCGACTTCTTTTTCTTCGCGTGACAGGGATTCGCGAGCCAGATAGAGTTCGGCACAGAGGGAGGCTTACCTGCGAGATTCAGACGAGACTGCGACCATATTGGCCTCGGCAGCTCGCCTTCGGGAGTTCGGAATCGCGGGAACTGTTCTTCGCGGGTGTTCGCCCGTGCAGGCGACGGAAGGAGGAGTTCGGTTCCTGTTCGCACATTGCTGCAGGAAAGATCCGCAGAGGCGAACAGTTGGAGGCGCGACCGGTTCGGCCTGCAGAGTAATAGGAAGTCCAAGATCCAGAGGATTTTGGCACTGCTGCAAGCAGGGGTTCTACGACAGTTAATTCTTTTGCCTGTAGCAAGAATTCGGCAGAAGCCTTTCAAGGTGTTCGACACTTCTGCAGAGAGGAATTCGGGAGTACTGCAGGTGTTCCAACAACCTGCAGACAGCAGGAACAATTCGGCTATAGGAATCCTGCGGAACACAACACTTTGTGTCATTTGGCTACAACTGAAATTTAAAAAGGCAGCAAGGAGTGGTTTTTTAGTGCTCAACAGATCTTTTCTTGGCTAACTGCAGGGACCACAAGGTGTTAGGCGGTTCAGTTGGAAGATCTTGGTGTGAAGAGCTCTTTGGCTGGGACAATGGGTTCCGCCAAATTCGACATCGAGAAATTTACTGGAAAGAACGATTTCGGCTTGTGGAGAGTAAAGATGAGAGCTCTACTGGTTCAGCAGGGAGTTGCAGAAGCCTTGCAAGGTTCGGCAGCATTGCCGACCGACCTGACCGAGAAGGAGAAGAACGTCATCCTGGACAGGGCTCACAGTCTGATAATCCTGAGTTTGGGCGACAAAGTGCTGAGGGAGGTGTCGAGGGAGACAACTGCACAATCACTCCAGGCTAAACTCGAGGTACTTTATATGACTAAATCTTTGGCTAACGGACTTTTTCCGAAGCAGCCGCTTATACTCATTCAAAATGCACGAGGACAAGTCTGTTTCGGAACAGATTGATGAGTTCAACAAGATAATAGATGATCTCGAGAACATTGATGTCAAGATGGACGACGAGGATAAAGCGTTACTACTGTTAAACTCAATTCCTAAGAGCTACGAGCATTTCAGGGATGCAATGCTCTATGGTAGAGTACGTACTATTACCTTGGAAGAGGTTCAATCTCTGATCAAAGCCAAGGAACTTCAGAAGAAGCACGACATGAAAGAAGAGGCCAATGGAGACAGTCTGACAGTTAGAGGAAGACCGAGCAAGAAAAGTTCCAAAAGCGATCGAACGGATCAAAATCCGTAAAGAAGAGCGAAGTCGGTCTCTAAGAGATCTAACAAGTGTTACCACTCGCCACAAAGAAGGTCACTTCGTGAGGAACTGCCCGAGAGAAAGAAAAGTTTTCGGGAGAAGCCTAAAGATTCCGGAGAAGCAAGTGTAGCCTCGGATGGCTATGATTCAGCGAAGCTTTGGTGATATCGGAATCCGAATCCGAAGAAGGAGTGGATCCTCGACTCGGGTGCTCCTTCCACATGTGCCCTCACAAAGATTGGTTCGAGACACCGCAACACCGCAAACGGCGGATCCGTACTACTTGGAGATAATAAAGCTTGCGTAGGTACTTGGCGGCGGAACGAGTCGGAATAAAGATGTTCGATGGAGCCGAGCGGATACTTCAACACGTCAGTACGTTCCCGAGCTCAAAAGAAATCGATCTCTTTAGGTACTGCGAGTCGAGCGGATACACGTTCAAGGCAGAGAATGGTTGCATCAGAGTAGTCAAAGGTTCTCTCATTGTCATGAAAGGGGTCAGAAAGAATGGGTTATACTCTCTAATTGGAAGAACTGTCATCGGCAACTACTCAAATGCAGTTCAATCAGAGACCGACAGGACCAGATTATGGCATATGAGACTGGGGCATGTAAGTGAAAGAGGCTTACAAGAGCTGTCCAAGCAGAATCTGTTATGCGGAGATCGAGTCAGCAAATTAGAATTCTGTGAACAGTGTGTACTGGGGAAGGCTACCAGGGTGAAGTTCTCTACCGGAAATCACACATCGAAGAAGCCACTTGATTACGTACACAGTGATTTATGGGGACCAGCCAGAGCTCAGACTCATGGAGGAGGAAGATACTTCATGTCTATCATCGACGACTACACCAGGAAGGTATGGGTCTTCATTCTTAAAACTAAAGATGAAGCTTTTCGGCGTTTCGGGACCGGTTAACTCTCACCGAAAACAAGACGAGAGCAAACTGAAGCATTTGAGAACTGATAATGGTCTAGAGTATTGTTCAGAACAGTTTGAAGAGCTGTGCAGAAAGAACGGCATTACAAGACACAAGACAGTCCGGAATACTCCTCAACAGAATGGCCTAGCTGAGAGGATGAACAGGACTCTCCTAGAGAGAGTGAGATGTATGCTACTGAATGCAGGTCTACCCAAAAGTTTCTGGGGCGAAGCCGTGTCAACCGCCTGCCACCTTATCAACAGATGTCCATCGACAGCTATCAATATGAAGACTCCTTCGGAGATGTGGTACGGAAACCGAGTAACTACGATAACTTGAAAGTTTTTGGATGTATTGCTTACGCTCATGTCAGACAGGATAAGCTGGAAGCAAGAGCTTTGAAGTGCATTTTCATTGGATATCCACCTGGAACCAAGGGTTACAAACTTTGGTGTCTAGATCAACAAAAATGCATCATCAAGCAGAGACGTGACTTTCGATGAATCCAAAATGGCAAATTTGCAAAGCTACGTTACCAAAAACAAGTGCCGCTAAGGAGGGTTCTTCAATTGAGGTGGAGGCTGCAACAACTACGTACTTTGATCGATCAAAGGACCGTCGTGAACAATCGGGATGAAGTGAGCGAGAACCAGCAAGAGACGAGCCGTAAAGCGGATCAAATGATTACGAGTCGACAAGAGACGGACAAAGAAGAACTATCAGACCGCCAGAGAGATACGGTCGTGCAGATATGATCTTCTACGCCTTGAGTGTTGCTGAAGCAATAGAAGAAGCTGAACCAAACAACTATAAGGAAGCCTTAAAGAGCAAGGAAAAAAATAGATGGGTTGACGCCATGAATGAGGAAATGGCCTCTCTGATGAAGAACAAGACTTGGGAACTTGTGGATCGACCAACAAACAAACGTGTAGTTGGTTGCAAATGGACCTTTAAGGAAAAGGAAGGCACACCGTGTATTGAAAGGATCGATACAAAGCCGGACTAGTTGCGAAGGGATTCACTCGTGTAGAAGGAATCGACTTCAATGAAATTTTCTCACCCGTGGTAAAGCATTGCTCCATTAGGATGGTTTTAGCACTAGCGGTTCGCTCAATTTGGAATTAGAGCAGCTAGATGTTAAAACTGCGTTCCTACATGGAGAGCTCGAAGAAACCATCTACATGGATCGACCGGATGGGTACAAGCACACCGGAGACTAAGGACAAGGTTTGCTCGTCGAAGAAAGCTTTATACGGATTGAAACAAAGCCCTAGACAATGGTACAAACGTTTTGATGAGTTTATGCTCGAAGATCGGCTTTGTCGAAGCAGCTACGACAGCTTGTGTATATATGAAGTGGCGAGGACGAGTGAAATAAGCACGTACTTGCTCTTATATGTAGATGATATGTTAGTAGCAAGCGTAGCGAGGAGGAAGTTCAGAAGATCAAAGGTATGCTCAATTCTGAATTCGATATGAAAGACCTAGGACCTGCTACAAAGATCCTAGGAATGGAGATCAAGAGAGACAGAAAAAGGGGCAGCTTATTCTTATCTCAGAAGTCTTATATTCAGAAAGTTCTGGCAAGGTTCAATATGCACAAGGCAAAGCAGGTTGCAACACCGATTGGTCAGCACTTCAAATTATCAAACTCTCAAGCACCTGAGACTGAAGCAGAGAAGGAATACATGGAATGTGTCCCCTATGCCAGTGGGGTCGGTAGCATCATGTACGGTATGGTGTGCAGCAGACCAGATCTAGCCTACGCCGTCAGTGTTGTTAGCAGGTTCATGGCTAATCCAGTGCGTACTCACCGGGAAGCTCTAAAGTGGATTCCGAGATACTTAAGAAGTACTACGTACTTGGGGCTACTCTTTAAAAGACAGGAAGGCAACGAAGAGAAGTTAGTTGGTTACGTGGATTCCGATTATGCTGGAAGCATCGACACCAGGAAATCACTGACCGGATTCATCTTCACTGTCTTCGGTACTGCTGTCAGTTGGAAGTCAAATCTTCAATCCGTCGTAGCTCTCTCAACTACAGAAGCTGAGTACATCGCCGTGACTGAAGCAATCAAGGAAGCCATGTGGCTAAAAGGCATGGCTGAAGAGCTCGGGATACCTCAAAAGGTGGTAACTGTGTTCTCGCGACAATCGAGTACTATTCATCTCACCGAGAATCAGTGTCTTTCATGAAAGGTCCAAGCACATTGATGTGAAGCTTCATTTTGTGAGGGACGTCGTCGCATAAGGCTCAATAATGGTGGAGAAGATACCTACCGAGGAGAACCCCGCCGACATGCTCACCAAGGCGCTACCTATAGCTAAGTTCAAACATTGTTTGGACTTAGTAAACTGTACCATGGGCTGAGGGCCCCCCAGGGGGGGGCCAGGTGGAGGGAATCATCTTTTCAGAACTTTGATATTGAGAGTCAAGGTGGAGAATTGTTACTTATGACTCACAATTAGAGAGGGGTATTCTTGTATTTTGTACACCCCTTAGCCTCTTCTTTAGCCACTTTTTTCTTATATATAGAGGTGAGTGGGTGAGGCTTGACATGAAGAAAGAATTTTGGTGAGAGCCTAGAGGAAATTCTGTCCAAGAATTCTAGAGGGTGAGATTAGCTTCGAGGACTAGAGTGAGGAGTGCATCTAAGGGGGTCTTGGGAGTCAGAAGATCCATGAAGATGAGGGCTCATCTTTAAGCTATGTATTCTCTCACAAATATCTTAGTAAGATCGTTGATGTTTTCCCTCCCGTGGATGTAGATCCATTTGGATCGAACCACGTAAATTTGCTTGTGTCTCTTGTCGTGTTTTTTTCCTTTTCTTTCTTTTCTTTGAACGTTATTCTAGCTGCGACGATTATCCCTCAACAAATAGTATTCTTGATATATTGGATGCGATATAGTTTTCTATGTTTCCTTCATAATCATTCATTCTAAATTAACTCCTACAACGTGTTGAAAAAGATGTCAAATCTAATGTGTCCATCTTTTTTCTTGGAATAATTTTTATCTATAGTCCATATTCTTTAGCTACATATTAATCAGACATCTAGTAGGCCCATCTTCTAACTAATGTTGTGCATGTTCAAGCTAACTAAATTTATTTTTCCCCCTAATTTTCAAAAGATATTATTTGCACAAGAAATACTTTACTCCAACATTATCAAGCTCAATAAAAATTAAAATAGTTAATGATGTTTATACCATAGTTAGAAACCCTTCCCACATGCCAAATTTGGCAAATGAAGACCCCACCCTTCTCATGGACAGCATTGACAATAGGCTTCCAGGCCTCCACCTGCTCTTTGGTCCATATGCCAGGAGTTCTTGGGTACCTAAACAAGCACAAAAGCCAAAAAGAAACCATTAGAAGAAGATAAAAATACACATAGTAATGATTATGCATTTTTATGCCTGAATTATCGCACGCAGATGTGTATTTAAGATCAGATCTTGATATCAAGAAAATTTTGATGTAAAAGATTCTTAATATAAATCTATAATCTTTCTAGAATTATTCTAAATTTATAGGATTAAAGATCTGTTTATACAGAATGTGTGACTAATTAACATTCAGCTAGCTTACCCTTGAGCTGTATCAGAAATTCCAGTGGCTTCTGCTATTAGAAGACCTCCTTTTGTAGTTCTCTGAGAGTAGAACAAAATTGCATGAGGCTGCGGAACGTTGCCATAAGACCTGCACCTTGTCAAAGGTGGCAAAACCACCCTGTGAAATACATGCACATCATAAATGATGATGATCAAAGATTATAAATAAAAATTCTATTTTTATGGAATCAAAATTTAGTATTTTTCATGATTACAAACCTGTGTGATAAATGGAATTTCCCAAGCTTGTATGGAGTGAGAAGGGGGATCTTTTCTTCCCCAACTGAGCCCATCGTATCACTCTACTTTTATAAAAAGATTTTCTCTGCAAGAGATGGGAATGATAGGACTTTGTCTGCTTTTCTCAATAAGAAGCAGGAACAAGAGAAGAATGCTATTCTGAGCACTAGTTTTGGGTATTTATAGGCTCTGCAGCTGAATTTCAAGACTAATACAGCCAAGGAGCTGTTGATCAAAATTTTGATTTTGCTGACAAGGTCTTGCAGAGTTCGAGAAACTTCTTTCAAGTTCCATTGCCTTCTAAAAAAATTATTATAAATACACAATTTAAAATTAGATTTAATTAGGGAGGGGCATTAATTAGTGGTGATTAATGATGTAAAAAATTGTATATCAAATAAGTTTTTATTTGGTGGAAGTAATTCATCTGTAAGTGATTCATAAATGCAGGTTTATTAAGTTGGATTTTTTTGCTAACGTAAAAAAATTTAACAAATATTAAATATCCTACAAAAATCTAAAATTAAAACTTTAGAAATGCCATTCAGAGTTTGGAGAAATTATTCCATACGGAGAACGTACACAACGTACGCAACTCTGTTTGCGCATTCTCAATAATTCCGCAATACTCCGGGGAGAGGGAGGGTGAGAAAGTTATTGCGGGTTATTGGAATTAATACCCAATACCCTGTCAACAATCCCCAATAACCCGAAATGAAGGTTTTTGAGGGGTTATTATGCACGCAACGCTGCATACGTTCTCAGTGTGGAATAATTTCTCCAGAGTTTGAAGATACTGGAATATGAATATCTGATTATACGATGTGTTACCTCTCCTGTAGTTTGTTCTCTTTTGGCGGCGGTGAATAAAATATTTTGTGCAGGTAGCATACGTGCTTGTTATCATATTATTATGAATTTTTTAGATGACACAATGATGAGTCGTATCCCATTTGCTCTCCAACTTTGTAGATTATTATTTATAAAATATGCTTTAATATATGTATATATATATATATATATTCATGATTGGCTATTTCTAGCATAATATAAGCTGCACATCAGCTTTGTTTTTTCTAATTGAGCTTGACCCTTTCTTTGTTTTTTCTTTATGCGATTTTCAACTTCTGAAATTGATATTTGTCTTTTGCAAGGAATGGTAAGGTTCTGTGCTCTTCGAAAGAATAAACAAATGCATTCGAAGTTGGACAGAAATGTTTTTAAATCAACAGACTTTGGGAGAGATGGCAAAATGCAAAGCCTTGATAGGAAATTCAAATTGCAGTAATAAATTAATAATTGATATTGTTATGTATTGTGGATTCCAGAATGATCTGAAGTTTGATTCCGGGCGCACACTTGAAGCTTAAGAGTCAAAGAAAAAGAGGTTGAGCTATAAATTAGATTGATCGAGCTGAATTGATTGGTTTAGCCTCGTTGGTATAGTTACATTAGGCTAAAACAATATGAACTACAAAACATTTCCAAAAATTAGTAACAGACATGGCCCATTGGTTGGCAAAAATATTACGTGCAGATGAGATATGTACGGATAGGTGGGATTGGTTGTATTGGTGCAATACCACAACAATACCATCAAATGCCACTAATCCAAACATGCATATTCTACACGTAATATTCTCTCAAGTTGACAACACCAAACAGGAAATGTAAGACTAAGAACTAGCCTACTAAGCCTAATTAGCCTTTGCCTTGCCTAGATCAAACCCAGCACCTGATGGCAAAAAAATAATTGGGAGTCTGATAAACTCAGTGTTAACACATTATTAATAGCTCAGAAGGCAGAGTTAGCTAGATGACCAATGCTGGAGTACGTGCAAATGTTGATGCCGAATATTCCATCGAGAGAGTCGAGTCGACAAACAACCAAACCACTTTGTAACTTGGTCTGAGGCGGTACTAGGTTATGCTCAGGGTGGGCAATTGTCCCCCTTAAAATTTGAGATTTCTCTATATAACTATTTTTTTTTCTTATGTAGTATAGGCAATTTAATAATTTTGCTCTCTCTTAGATATATTTTTGCCCAACACTTATAAAAAATTAGATATTTGGCGACTTTGCCAACCTTAAAAAACATAATGCCAGTTTCTTCTCTGAACTTGACCTCAGGTGATTGACCTAATGCTCAAACATAACTAGCTTGACATTCATACACTCATAAGTTTATTTGTCATTCATGCTCATAATCAGTTCTATGAAATACTGTTTGAACAACCAACATACCAAAATTAGGTAACATTGGCAAGGTAGTGCCAATGTAGTAGTTGAAATATTGTCGAATAATAAAGAAAATATTTTTTTTGACAAAGTACTCACTAAAAATAGCTTAAATTTATATTAAAAAAAAAGATTTTTAGAGGGCTTTATGTTAACCGAAAAACCATCACTAGAAACAACTTTTGGCATACAAAAAATCACGATAAAACTTTTTCCTTTAGAATAACCCTCGAAAAATTTCAACCAAATATCTACTGGAAAAAACACTGATATTATAAGTAAAGGCAGAATCGAGTGAAATTTCTAAAACTTTATAGTGAATGGTGAATCATATAATTTTTTATCATCTTTTGTCTTATTGAACATTCCACTGAAAAGTTCATCGAAAATTATATCATAGTAAAAAATAGTAGACAAAATCTCCTTGAAAGCTTAATCATTCATGTCACAATAGAAATATTTTATATTCATATTATAACACAACAATAATAACAACAACATCATCAATAACAAGTTTTGATCCCACTAAGAAGGATTGGCTACATGAATCTTTTTTCTCCATTGTGTCCTATTTTTCATTTAATTCTAATAAACTAAGATAATTTTTTATATAATATACATGCCTTTCTTAGCATAAGTAAAAAATTAAACATCTACTCTTCTAACTGGATCATCAGATGGGTCGACGTTTAATGTGACCAAATCATCCAAGTTGACTCTCTCTAATCTTATCTGCCACTTAAAGCTACACCAATCCTTTCACGGAAAGATTCGTTTTGTAAGATCATAACACATTATGAAAAAAGCATTTTATATCTAATTTTAATTAACAAAACAAAACATTTCATATCCAAATTTAATCAACCAAAATTTAACATGAAATAGTCCAAATATCATTTAAATAAAAATATCAAACAAATATAGCTTCAAAATACAAAAGAAAAAAAATATAACAGTTACCAAAGTGTTTGATCAAGCAACAGTGGTTTACCTGGCACTTCATGTGCCCATTGTCTGACATGAATCTGTCAAACCTTCTACACCACTGTCTCGAGACCTGCTTCCAGCCATAGATGTTCATCTTCAATCTGTAAACTAATCCTTCTTTGCCTGGAACCTTGTAATTTTGCCATAGATGCTCTTCTTCAATATGCAAAATAAACCTTTTTTGCCTGGAATCTTGTAACCTTGTGGTTGCACCATGTATAGCTCCTCCTCCAGATCTCCATGTAAGAAAGCTGTTTTTACATCAATTTGTTCTAGATGTAGATCTCCTTTCACTACCAGACTCAACACAACCCTGACAGTCATGATCTTCACCACTAGGAAGAATATCTTATATAATCCACTCATTCTCTTTGCTAGAAACCCTTCAAAACAGGTCTTGCCTTATAGCGTTTACTACCATCTGACTCCTCTTTCAACATATCGACTCACTTGTTGTATAGTGCTCTTTTGTCATTTGGTAGTACTGTCAAATCCGAAGTCTAATTTGACTCCAAAGATTGTATTTCTTCATCCATGGCAAGCTCCCACTCCCTTGAATATTCAACTTGAATGGCCTCCTCAAAGCACTCTAGTTCACCGCTATTAATTAGTAATAAATAGTGTAAAGAAGGAGAATACCTATGTACAGGTCGTATCACTCTGCTGGATCATCTGAATTCAGTTGTAGGTGACTGAGGAACTTTCAGTGCTCCTTCTGGTTGAACATTTCTTCTTTCTCTATCTTCTTAATCACCAATATCTTCTATCTCAACATATTTGGATTCTTCAGAAGTAGCTGACGGACTGTCCCGAGTTCTAACCCTATCCTTGTACATCTTCATTTTATTGAAAGTGGCATCTCTGCTTCTTATGAATTTCTGATTATGATATTCCCATAAATTGCACCCAAATTCATCTGAGTCATATCCAATGAAGGTGCAATTGAAAGAGTTTGAGTCAAGCTTGCTCCAGGACCTTGCATCAACAAGCACATAAGCAGAACACCTAAATACTCTTAAATGAGATAGGCATACCTTTTTGTCACTCCAGGCTTCTTCAGGCAAGCCTACCTCCAAAGGTTACTGATGGATTATGGTTAATCAAATAGACTGTAGTGTTTACTGCTTTAACCCATCACTATTTTGGCAATCCAACGTGCAGTCTCATGCTTCTGAAACGTTACATGATTGTCGGTCACACCATTTTGTTGCGGTGTCCTTAGGACAGTGAACTCATACCTGACCCCCTCTGTAGCACAAAAATTTATGAACTTCTAATCACGGTGTTCACCCTCATTATCAGATTTGAGCTACTTCAACCTCAAGTCTGTCTTATTTTCTACCGTAGCATTCCACTTCTTAAGGATTTCAAATACTTAAGATTATTGTTTTAGGAAATAAACCCATGTCATTCTTGTGTGATCATCAATAAACAAGATAAAATATTGAGAACCTCCAATAGACTAAACTGGAGCAGGACCTCATTTGTCAGTTTGCACTAACTTCAATTTCTTTGATTTCACCACTGACCCACTCTTTAAACAAGAAACTTTCTTCTACTTACCATATATACAATCTTCACAGAAATCTAAATCAACTTATTTCAAACCCTGAAACTTATTCTTTGAAAGTAGGTTCTCACTTATATGGCTAAGCCTACGATGTCACAAATCTGCATCCAGCCCAGTTCCAGCCACATTAACTTCATTGATCAAATAAAGGATGTCTTCAATGTTTCCCCGAGTTATCAGTAATGCCCTATAGTCACCTTCCACGAATCACCTATGAAAGTAGACACAAGTCCTGAGTTTTTTAGCTAACTCACAGAGATAAGATTTGTCGTCAAACTTGGAACACGTCTAACTTTAGTGAGCTTCAAGATTGTTCTATTCAACAACTTGATATCAACATCATCATTTCCTACTTTACTGCAGATCTTGTTATCTCCCAAATAAAGTTTCCTTATATTACCCTGAGTGTAGTTTTTAAATACTACTTTAGTTGGGCGAGCATGAAAAGAGGCACCAGAATCCACTATCGAGGATTCAGTACTAACTAGGGATAACACCAGAGAGTCACTTTGGATTTCACCAGTGGATATATTAGTAGAGAAACTACTTTCTTGTCCTCCATCACCAGCTTTCCTTGGGGCTTTGCAGTTCTTCTTGAAATGCCCTTTATTATTGCATTTGTATCATTCTCCTCTCATTGACTTGGGCTTTCCTATCTTATACTTGGATCGGCCTCTGCCTGTATTCCTGCCTAAATTTCTTCCTCTGTTATCAACATTCAACGCAGGACCTGAAGATTCTCTATTCGTTTCTTTTCTGCTTACTTCATCATTCAGTACTAGACCCATGATATCATCAAAGTTCAACTATGAAGTCTCAGAAGACATATTCACCGCCGTTACCAAATCATGCCAGCTGTCTGACAATGAAGATAGTATCACCAGTGTTTTGACCTCATCATCAAACTTAATCTCCACATAACACAACTAGCTCGCCATAATGTTGAAGTAATTGAGATGCTCTGCCACTGAAGTGCCTTCCACCATCTTCATGTTGAATATTTTTTCATCAGAAAAATCTTATTGGCAGTAGAAGGTTTTTCGTATACCTTGGTCGGTGCCACCATGAGATCCACCGTAGTTTTCTCATTCACAATGTTGAATGCGACATATGATGAAAGTGATAACCTGATCAAACCTAGTACCGTTTGATCCAACACTTTCCATTTCTATATAGACATAAACTCAAGCTTCCTTGTGATTCCTTATAGTGGCAAATATATTTTTTTCTCATGCAACAAATTCTCCACCTTCATCCTCCAGAATACGAAGTTTATCCCATTGAACTTCTCCACTTTGAACCTTGTTTCTTCGGCTACTACTCTCACTCAAATAGAACCCCTCTCTGATACCAGATTGATAGAAAAATTCAAGAACAATTCCCAACTTTTTAGCAACTAAACCACATTGTGGAATAATGGGATCGCGCCAATTCTTGAAAACCGGAACAAACTCTAAGTAGTAAGCATAATCAAAGTAACTAGAAATGCACACGAGAATTTACATGGAAAAACCTAAGAATTAGAAAAGACCATGGAGTCACACCACTAGAAATTCCACTATGAAATTAAAAAAAAGTTTAACGAGAACTCACAAAAGCTTTCTCTCTACACAAATAAACTTTCAGTACATGCTCCACAATCTTTCCTCGCTGGTTCGACGCAAAAATCATGTTGAATCACCAAAATCCACCTTTTCGACACTTCTCACCTGGCTGCTTGAAATTGAGATTAAAAACTGAAATCCCAAAGTCAACCGCTCCAGGCACTTAGGCGCTTAGACTTGGCGTCTAAGCCAAGCTCTCAGGAAGCAAAAAAACCACGCCCAACACATTTGGCGGTTAAGCGCCCAAGGAGCAGCAACTCCTACACTTGCGCTCCAATGTAGGCGCATATGCGCCAAATGGCCGGCTACCTTGCTGTCTTGGGCCATATGATGGACGCATATGCGCCCATAAGCAGGTGTATAAGTACTAGCTTCTTTGTTGTCAACTTCGGCTCCACACCATAACAATCAACCATTGCTTGTCAATTTAAGCCAAGAAAAATGGCTATAAGACAATGGTTGCTTGTATCGTAAAGTTATTATGTGAATATTAACATTAATAAATTTTAATTCCAATTTAATTAAATTGGTAATTGATTTATAAATGATTATATATATATATATATATATATATATATATATATATATATATATATATATATATATATATATATATATATATATATATATATATATATATATATGAAGATGGTTGACGCGCGAAACCGCTAACCACCCCGCCTCACAACCCGTCAGGTTCGGGTTAGACCCATGTGCCTAACCACTCGAGTACCACCCCCATATAGCATCAGTTGCCTGAAGGGGATTCAAACCCCAAACCAGAGAGGACTTACAACTGACGAATCCAATGCCTACCAACTGATCTGGGAACGTGGCACTATATATATATATATATATATATTGATCCTAAATAAATGCAAAATTTTATAAAAACACTTAAATATTTTTGTGATGAGAACAAATAAAGGATTAAATTTTAGGTTAAAGTTTGATCTCATATTTATTTACTTTTTATTATTTCAAATGGAAATCCAATTCATTAGTAGATTTAAAAAATAATAATAATCTATTATTTGAATCTGACTAATTGTTTGTAAAAAATCTCTTAAATTTTTCTCCTGTATCTTTACTCAATTAAAACTTGCAAATTGTGGCATTAAAGTTAGGTTTCATAGAAACAGATATAGAATAATGGATTCGTTCTTATATAAGAAAAAAGTTGCAGCTTTTATATTCATCATTGTGAGAAAAAAAATTTTCTTTATTCCTTAATGATTAAATTACAACTCTTCTCTTTATATAATGAGTAAGAGAGAGTCCTACAATTACAAACTACCAAAGATACAACAAAAATACTTAGATTCTTCTTTAACATTCTGAATAATATTGGTTAATGTCTTAAGGCAATTCAAGAAAAAGAGTAATTTTTATACAATAACTAGATCATTACTGTAAAATTATGGAACTCATACATCGGTGCGTTTTCAAAACGCAACTGCACCAAATAAGCTGTCCCAAACTGACCCTTAATGTTCTTGATCCTAATGCAAAAAAATGCATATATAAAGGTGAGAGAAAGAGTATCAGTATAGTAAAAGAGAAATCCTCCATATTATGGATCCTGATGAGATCTTTGAGATAGGTGAGAAAGGCAAAGAAAGCAAAGGTGTATACATCCATGTTTGCAACAAATTAATAGTTCTAGCTAGTGAAATCACAATGAGGTTAATAGGATGTAGGAGGATAGATCACAGGTGAATGGATTGCAAGTGGCAAGGAAATCACATGCAAGCACAATGAGTGAGAATATTATAATAAGGGACATAAGGTGAATCACAAAGTGGTGAATTTCAGGTAGGCATATTGTAGGTGATTGATTTGACATCACATCTTTTCCACAAGAACCCAACAAGATCTTGGATCCATCACGAGAAGTACATAAAACTTCACCATCGAACACGGACCAAACCCTTCTTATCAAGTAAATCTAAGGCAAGAGACCATATCTTCATGGGATCTCCATGTAGAAAAGAGACTAAAATTCTTGACTTAAAGAGCCATCTTTGATACTATGATAGAAATTATAAAAAGTTAAATCTTAATTTATTGATCCTAATGTTGATAAATAAATGTTTATATAAATCCAAGATAATATAGCCATAAGAAAGAAGATAATCTTTCATAATGAGGATATATTATAATAATTATTATAAAATCTTAATAAATGTTAATCATTTGTGATATTATTAATATGATAACAATCTAATTCTAATAACAATAATAAAAAATGCATTTTTATATTACATCATTTAAAATTAATGGCCTAAACAAATGCTTAGTACCTCTTATGAATGAAATTTGCTAGTGTTACATGATAAAAAAGGAAACACATGTGATTAAGAGCCCGTTTGGAGCAGCTTATACGTGCGGGGGCATTTTTGAAAACACAACGGTTCCATTTAGAACGCGCGTTTCGGCAGTTTATCTGAAAACGCGGTTAGGTTTTTACACTAAACGCGGGCCGCAGATCGAACTTAGCGGTCGATTCGCGGGCCGCATTTCAGGATAAGTTGCTTATCCTAAAACGCACAAGCTACCCCAAACGCACCATGTGTTCTAATTACTAATAATATTTTATATTTTCCAAAATAATTGGGTTGTTAATATTAATATTGAGGCATCAGCGGATAAAGTGGTAGATTGAAAATAAATTGAATGGATGTTGCCATGAAGAAGTTGATATTACTAGAGAATGTGGATTTATATAACCAATTTTATGTAATTAGAAAAAGGCTTACGAAGATGTGGATGATCTTTTACAAAAATAAATTAGTTTGTGACCTATATAAGAATATAAAAATTTTCCATCTCATCTTTTTTTTTTTTATGAATGTCGATGAGAATCAAAATGGAAAATGTTCATATTTAGTTTTTTGAGTTGATTACTCACATTTATCAACAAATAAAATATGTTACACAATATATGGATTCTATACTTTGAAGAGTTTGGTAGCACAAATGGTATACATTTAATCAAATCAAATATGAAATTATAAGATACAAATTCAAATCAAGATGAACATACAATGTGAAATGTAAGATAACAAACAATGACTGTAACAAAGAGTTTATCCTTTAATGTCACACTAGAAATTCATATGCAATGATTTTTTGCAAAAATCCAAGAACTAAGTATTGCTAGAGATACTGAGATCTTCTAGCATTTGAATAATGTGATTATTCCTTCAATGATTCAAGAAAGGGGTAGTCAGTGTAGCCAACAACTGGATCATAAGTGTAGAAAGTAAGCCTATCATACTTATTCAAAGGAGCATTTAGTTCATATCTTTTAGGCAAATCTGGATTAGCTACAAAAAAGCGGCCAAATGCTATTAGATCAGCATATCCTTCTTTAATAGCCTTATTTCCTTCCTCTCTGTCATAGCCTCCTGCTGTGATTAAGGACCCCTTATAAGTTTTTCGTATTTCATGAAGGCGTTGAGGAATCTTCAACTTCCCTTCCTCAAAAGTCATCCGAGGCTCAGTTATGTGGATGTATAAGAGCCCATATTTATTCAATGACTGAGCTATGTAGACCCCAAGTGCATCAGGGTCAGAATCCCAACAATCTACCTCAGTCGCAAAGGGAGATAATCGAATGGCTACTCTTTCAGCACCAATCTCTTTGACAACTTCTTCAACAACCTCCAAAGCAAAGCGACATCGATTTTCTAGGCTACCTCCGTACTCATCTGTTCTATCATTGACACTATCTTTCATGAATTGTTCAAGTATATAGCCATGTGCTCCATGTATCTCTACTCCATCAAAGCCTACAAGTTACGACATTCCAATTAGGCTTCATATAAACTAATTTCAACGATAGAGTCATGCTTCCACTAGACAAACAAATAAGCAGTAAATTTTATATAAATAGACAATTAACTTTAACACAACTATTTAGATTTGGTTTAGCTAAGTTTTTTTTATTATTATTTTAGGTTTTGGAAACATAATTTTATAATTTTATGCGTTTTTATAGAACTTATTGTTATAAATATTACGAATTTGAGCTTGTCAAAATTTTATGTTAATCTCAAACCATATTCCATTAGTTTAGTATATTAGATTAAAGCGCTGTCAAATTTTATGAAAGTTTACTCCATACTCTGTGCATGAGTTCATGAGCTCAAATTATGAATACAAGTTGTCAGCAAATATAGAGATAAGGTTGTGTATATCAACCCCTTAAACCTCATCGCATTGGAAAAATCTTCATACACTAGATTTTTTTTTAACATCATTTTTCGTCTAATTAATAGGGCATTTGAATCTAAGAATTGCTAGTGATTAATGTCTAGACCAAGATTTAAACAAATTGCATAATGTTGGATTTTCAATTTTTTTTTTCTTCAATTAGATGCAATATTTTAGCACACAATTGCTTGCCAGAGCAACTTATAACCTTAATATTATCACAAAACTTTTGATGAGGGAAAAGAAGGGTTAGTCTTGTAAGAGAAATTATAGTGACTTGTACCAGCTTCAATGGCATTTCTTGCAGCTAGTCTGAAATCATTTATGATTTGTGGTATCTCTTCGATTCCAAGCCGACGTGGAGTGGAGTATGTTGAGATTGAACCATCATGTTGAGGTTGTGGACTGACTTTTTTCTCACTACTGGAAATAGGAGCTTGTCCATTGGGCTGGTAATCTAAATATTCAAAGAAAAATATAGCATATAAGAACAAGTAACAACTGACCAATCACACGTGAAATTATAAGCTACAATTTAAACAGATAGTCTGTAGTAATATTATGAGTAATGACCTTTAATTTAATTTTTATTAAATGTTTAGTTTTTCTTTTTCTTAAGACAACCAATTATATCATGGCTTCTACTAGAAATAGCTTTCTTGATTTATTAAAAGCAATAGTTTTCTGGGCTGCCTTCTTAACCATTAGCGTTATCCCAACTTTTAGGGCTGGCTTTGTGGATATTCATTCTCAATTAACCTCTACCAGGTGTTGAAAAAGATGTTAAATCTATTGCCTTATTCTCTAGCTACAATACTATCACACATCTTTTAGATCCATGTTCTAATCAATGTTGTGCGTGTTCAAATTAACTGAATTTATTTTTTTGCCTCAACTTCAATAGATATTACATGGTCTACATACCATAGTTAGAAACCCTTCCCACATGCCAAATTTGGCAAATGAAGATCCCACCCTTCTCATGAACAGCATTGACAATAGGCTTCCATGCCTCCACTTGTTCTTTGTTCCATATGCCAGGAGTTCTTGGGTACCTAAACAAACACAAAAGCAAAAGAAAATTAGAAGAAGTAGATGTGCATTTAAGATTGGATCGTAATATCAGAAATTTCTGATGTAAAATGTTCTAAATCTAGATCTATAACCTTACTAAAATTATTCTATATTTGTAGGATTAAGGATCTGTTTATATAAAATGTATGACTATTTAACAGTTAACTAGCTTACCCTTGAGCTGTATCAGAAATTCCTGTGGCTTCTGCTATCAGAAGACCCCCTTTTGTAGCTCTCTGAGAGTAGAACAAAACTGCATGAGGCTGTGGAACGTTTCCATAAGATCTGCACCTTGTCAGTGGTGGCAATACTACCCTGCGAAGTACATTCACATCATGAGCTTGATATAAAGAAAACTCATTTTGATTCAAGCCACAATGAAGCCTACAGTATTTAGTTAGAACAATACTATTGTTTACTCATTTCTATGAGAAAGATAGCTCACCTGTGTGATAAATTGAATTTTCCCAACTTGTATGGAGTGAGAAGAGGGATCTTTTCTTCTGCAACTGAGCCCATTGCAAGCTTTACTCTGCAACTGATTGGAATGATGAAACTTTGTCTAGTTTTCTCAATGAGAAATGGGAACTAGAGATGAATGTTATTCTGAGAATTGATTTGGGTATTTATAGGCTCTAAGCTGAATTTCAAGGCAAATACAGCCAAAATGCTGTTGATGAAATCCGTAGTCTTTTCTGTCAACATTTGTTAGAAGTTTTGGAAGTGTTGGAGAAATTTCGTTCAAGTTTCTTTGCCTTTAAAAAGTCATATTATATTCAAAGATTAAAATCATATTTAAAACAGGGTCACATTTGTTATTGTTGGTTGATGCTGTAAGAAATGTATACTTCAATTATTATATATGAACATAATGGGAAATAATGTGAACCTCTTACAAAAATATGAATATCTGAAGACGTATTACCTTTGCTGGAGTTTGTTTTCTTTTGGCGGCGGGGAATAAATCAGAGCCTTTGCACGAGCAAATGATGTAGCCGAAGTTTGAGACGAGATGGGAAAATAAGAGTTGTGTCCCATTTGCTGTCTAACTTTGATCTGTTCTTATAGTTTATCATTATTCCTAAAATCTCCTTTTTCTATTCATTAGTTTTGTAAGGGGAATTTATATTTTATTTTTATATGCATGATTGGCTATTTGTAGCCATACTATGAGCTGCACATGAGCTATCTTTCTCTTTTTTGTTTCTTTGTGTGGAGTTAAGCTCCATATTGGTTTTCAGCTTCTGAATTCTTTGAAATTTGATATTTGTCTTTTGCAAGTATGGTCAATTCATGTGCTCTTCAAACAAATAAACAAAAGCATTACAAGTTGGACTAAATTGTTTACTAATCTTTGGCGGTGGAATTAATCTGGACGTAAATTTGGGAGAGAGGAAGTTCAAGCGGCAATAATAAATTAGTAATAATATATTATTATCTGATGTGGACTCCTGAATGATTATGATCTTAAAGCTTTAAAGAGGTCTTTGGTAGCATAATTGCGATAGGATTTAGTCATAAATTTAAGTTCATCCAGCTAACCTCAAAAAGTTTAAAAATTAAATCGCTCCGTTAAATTAAATTTATTATGTTTAGTTTATGTTCCTCGCGTTCTATTTCTTTTACGACGTAAATCCTGATTTATTGAACCCGATTGCATGGTAGATTTAAGAGATTTTTGAGTTTCATCTCTATTTTATTATATTTGATAAATCTTATTTAACGTAAAACTAGTTGCCTGAGCCTAAATTAAATCGGTCAAGCTGAACCAAATGATTGAGATGGCTCGACCAATTCCAACAGGTCCAACCAGATCGGTAAAGTTAAATCAGACTAACACGGCACTAATGAAGAAACATTTCGGTCGTTGAGACAAGTTGTCCCAAGCGTCGGCGGGTTCAAGATAATAGCTTGGGAGTAATCCGTCAATTTGGGGTATGTTTGGGTCATTTTTTTGTTGTGGCGCATTTTGAAAATGCTAAAAACCCCGCTTGAAAAACACGATGTGGCAACTTATTGGAATAATTTCAAGTGGGTAGCAGATCCCACCCCACAGCCTACGTTTATTCGGTTGGCTTATTACGAAACTACGTGGTATTTTCCTCCCCTGTCCCGCTCCTCTCTCTCGTCTATGCCCTAACTCCTCACCTAAATTGCAACTCTGGCCTTAGGTAAGTCCTCTCCTGCTCCCCTTTCTTCTCCTCGCGCTTCTGCCCTAGGAAATTCCTCTCCTCTGTGTAGCTCCTCTTACTCCTCTCTAGCGTCTCATCTCTAGGTACTTTCTTCTCCTCTTTCACTGTCAAAAAACGGCTTCACTGTCTTCTTGGTTGATTCACCTTATTCTCCATTGTCCTCTGGTAACTTTTACCCTCTCTTTTGTCGTTAAGCATATTATTTTTTCCTGTTTGTGGCTTTGAGCCACACGGCCTGCTCTTTTCAAGTTGTGGCTACGTTCTATGAAAAATTATGAATATGTGCTTTCAAATGAATGTAATGCCGACTTGCATTTATTTATTTATTTGAATTTTGGTTGTTTGTGGTCTTTGCTGTTTTGACCCTTTTATCTTTGCAGTTTTTGCCCTTAGCTCTTCGGAATTTTGGCCCTTTGATCTTTGTTGTTTTGGCAATGCTCTATGGAATTTTAGTAGTTTGTGAAGCTGTTTGTGGTTTGTGGATTTTCTCTATGGAGGAATTGAAGCATTCAATTTTCTGGCGATGAAGTTTGCGGTTTGTGGCTTTTCTTTATGGAGGAGTTAAAGTATTCCTTATTTGGTGATGATCTTTGTTATTTGTGGCTTTCCTGTACGGAGGAATTGAAGTATGTGGGTGGCTATTGATGCTTGGCAACCATTGTCTATGTAGGTGGCTATTGGTGCTTTGCGGCCATTCTCTTTGATGGTTTGTTATTGGTGGTTTGTAGCCTATGTGGGTTGCAATGCAGTGGTGTGGTGGTGGTGGTGTGGTGCTTTGGTTTGTTGGTGTGGTGGTTGTAATAATGTGTAGATGGAGTGGTGGTTGTGGTGGTGTTGATGGTGCGGTGGTGGGGGCTTGTTGGTGTGGTGGTGGTGTGTTGAGTTGGCTATGGTGGTTGTGGTAGTGTTGTGGTGGTGGTGGTGGTGGTGTGTTAAGTTAGTTGTGATAGTGTTGTTGAGGTGGTGTTGGTGTTTGTAAATAAGAGTGGTGATGATGGTGTGTTGATGGTGTGGTGGTGGTGGCTAGGTGTTGATGATGTGGGGGTGGTGGTGTGTTTATGTTGATGATGTGGTGGGGGTTGTGTTGATGATGTGGTGGGGGTTTTTTGTTGATAGTGTGGTGTGTGTAGATGGGAGGGGTGGTGGCAGTGTGTTGATGTGGTAGTGGTGGCTTATTGGTGTATTGGTTGTTGTTATAGGTCATTTTTAAAGAAGACTGAGAGTTGACAGTTTTTCTTATTGTCGTTAGATTATTTTTTTTAAATAAATCTCCCTCTCAGATCATAGAAATGATTCGAAGAGGAGATGAATAAGAAAGAAAAGATATACAATAAGAATTAGATAAACAAATTTTAGAAAGAAACAATAAGGGCTTTGTAAGGTAATCCTTATGTGAAAGGTCGGGAATGTACATTCGAAAGATATCAGATCAAAACATCTTGAGACACAATCCGCAAAGAGAATCCCTACATAAACCACCGATGTAACAAGAGAGTCAAGTTTTTGTGCTTCTTCTGGGTTCAAGAGTAGCTCCCAAATGAATGTATTCCTTTGGTTAATTGCACCTTAGAAGATGCCCAAGAATACTCTCGATAAAATGGGGTTTGCTTACATTATTTATGATATCTAGTTATTTAGGAAACCAAAGGATTATTATTATCTCAAGCGGGAGAATCCTAATACTTTCGATGCCTATATTGGCCATAGGTCAGAGAATGAATCACCGTATCCACTACGAGCGGCGACGCCTAGGCATGCAGGGCCCACGAGATGACATCAATGATTTTTCAAAGGAATGACAGAACTTGAGGTGTCAATAGAAAGGAGAGGAATCCTTAAACCATTAGAGGTAGCTAGGTCAGGATAACATAGATCTATCATCCCAAGCTATGGAGATCCTAAGTCTACCAGGTCGTGAAGATAGTCGACCTAACCCGACCAGAAACTCATTATCAGCAATTCATGAATTGTGTTATCTAAGGGAGTCCCGGTAACTCTAAGGCTAGAGGAAATAAACTTTAATATCTATGACACTATAAGAGGTAGGTAAATGTGGGACTTATACTTGTCAATTAAATGACAAAGATGCTGCTAGAGTGAAAAGAAAAAAATGGGTATGATGCGTCCTTAACTTAAGTTCACGTGTATTTCACACTCTGGGGCCAAACGTAAGTGCACATATTGCTTTTGCAAATAGGGACTTTTGAGTCCAAGTTATCGAACTCATAAGGAAATGAGGTAATTAAGTTTAGGAAAAGTTATATTTTACTAAATTCGTTCTTAACTTAAAAATCAAACTGGTTTAAAGTTATGCTAAATGGTCCTAATAAATTTAAAACTACTCCTAAGGGGTTATTCCTATCGTTACTCTACTCCATTTGACTTGGTGAAAATTAAGTTATAAAGCTACCTTCTCTTACAATGATGTAAGTGGAATAGGAGAAATAACAAGAATGCAAATTGTGAATTAGGTATGTAACAAATAGGAGCAATTATCTTATTTGCCCTCATTTGAGTGCATAAAGAAGCTTGGTTAAACTGGATTTAATTCTTTAAACCTCACTTTGAACCCAACATAAATTACTTCTCTAACATTTACATCTCCATATAATTTACTTGCACCATACCCTATAGATCAATGTGAATAACCTAATTGTTCTTTCATAGCTCTCCCGAGTTATTATGGATCACAACAAATTTTAACTTATCACTTGATCAGAATGAAAAGTAAATGAAGACTTTAAGATTACTCATCACAATAAAGTTTTGAAAACAATTTTAAAAACATTGTTTCATTTCTGTCATTCCTACTTAATCATCACAAGAGAAATGTAAAAAGACTACTCACAAAGCATGCAGAAAACATCATAAAACATCTTTGAAACAGAAAATCTACTAGAATTGTATTTACAGATAACACAATACAAAAGAGTACACAATACTTTATTTTTTCTATTTACAAAGTTTTGTAAATGCATCCCCAAAGGATATCCCAATTCTCACTGCAGTGCTGAATGTCTTCCCTCCACTACAACTCACAAATCTCTCCAAAATCTCTAAGTAATTTCACCTAAATCTTCCCTACAGTAAACCCTACCTTACTACACTCCAGAAGCCACCCCCCCAAAGACTTAGACAAAGCTCCCTAAAAACCTCCCTTACATCCGCCAAATAGCTCTCCACAGTGGGAAAAACTGCTAAAAAATTGCTCAGCAGTTGCTAGCGTTTAGTCTGCAATTCTGGACATGGGCGCCTGGGAGCCCAAGAAGGCAGCGCCAAGGCGCTTGGTAGGAGCGCCAAGGCGCTTGGTAGGAGCGCCAAGGCGCTTGGTAGGAGCGCCTAGGCGCAGTCTTTTGAGTCACCTTCTGCTCCACGTCACCTCCGCTTTGCTCCATTTATTCTCCACAGTTCCACTTCTACTACCTATTATACCTGCAAGAAAGACATAAAAATACCTTCCTTAAAGTGCAATTTCATCCATAAAAATATACGATACATAAAGGAAATCAAACTTACTTTTCTACACATCAAAATCCCCCAAACTAAAATGTTACTTGTCCTCAAGTAACACTAAAATTCTAAAACCAAATTTACTAATTTGAGAGAGTGAGTTTTATTAATACTTTCAATAATTTTGCCTCAGGAATGTCATAGTGTAATTTCAGAATAACTCTAGTAAATAAGTCTAGAACTAGGGTACAAGAAGACCTTGTATTCAACTTTGAAATACTGATTTTCTATTTACTTTAAAAACCATTGATACTTGTTAAACATAGGGACATCATATATTTTAGAAAAAATAATTTAATCTCTCTATTAAAAAAAACTAACTAATACTCCTTAAATACAAACAAGCTTAGGAATGTAATGAAATACAAACAATTTAGAACAAAAATATAGGCAGGGAGAACTAGCTCTGAAATATATTCTACTACACGTGTACACAGGAAAGAAAAATAATGCAAATGTATGTAAATCTCAAATACACAGGGTGAGAATGAAACTGTACCAGAAAAAGACTAAATAGTATAACAGATAAATAAATAAATATATCCACAATAACAATACAGAATATCCAGAGATTACAACCATAATACCAGCAGGGAAAATAAAACAGTGTCCAATATATCAGAACATATAAAGAATACATCAGCAACAACAGCAGGAAAATAACAAATAGTCTAGTATATCCACATCTAAAGAAAGAAATCTAATCATCATCCTCATCATTATCATTATTAGAGTCCTCCCTCGGCTGGCTATGCTCATATAGCTGATACGGAGGCCAAGTCGGGAACTCCACTGAGTGGTCCCCCTCAATCCACTGGTTACTCCTGTACATATCTAATTGTGCAGCCTGGAAACTAGCAGTGTGATCATGATGGCATGTGTTCTGCCAGTCCAAATGTGTCATGTGGTCAGCAATGTCATAAACTATAGTCTGTATAATGGATATATCATTCTCCACTATCTTCAATCGCTTTGACATCGAGGCCATGCTGAGAGTCTAGGCTACGAATAGGAAGCAGAAGGCTGAGAAGAGGAAGAAGCATGAGAAGAACTCGCTCTGCATCCAAAAGTAGCATGCTTGCTATAAAAATTTTCATTAGCCTTGCTAATAGGCTTCAAAGGATGAAGCAACATTCCTGAATGCTATTAAAGGGAAAAAATAGTAAAAGTGTGTCCTTACCCCAAAGTGGATCCTCCCTTTGTAGCATTAACGATAGAATGATAAATCAGGGTGCTAATGTCTATGAATTTCATGGTTGGATACAATAGTTGAGAGCAGCTCTCTACCTCTCTCTCATCAACTCACTCAGATTGGTGGAAGGGAGGATCTTGGGCGAAATGAAGTAGTGCCAAGCCTTGGAAGGTGCATTAAGCCTTGAAATCCAAAGTCATGTAAAGGTGCTCGAGGCATGACCCTAAACAACTTTAAAATCTTTTGGATCATTTCCAGTTCATTTGAACTTATCACATCGTTGAATAAATTACATCTGGTTAAATTTAAATTTGTTTGTGATGTTTTAACTCACACTCAGTGAATTTCAATGTTTTATTTGACCCATGAGTAGGGTAATAAGTCACTTGTTTAATGTCATACATAAGGACTATGTAGGTGAGTACTCTTATAGGTAACTTAGTCATTAAGTAATTTTATATTTTTTTCAATTTAGCTTGAGCTTGTAGTGTTTTGAAGGTGTTTATGATTGATTATGTTTTTTTTTCAAACCTCTTTAAATGATTTTAGATCAAGTCCTAGTTCATGACCAAGCTCTAAAATCTTTTAAAGGTAAATTTATAATTTTGAGAAGTTTTATGAAATGTGTTTGATTCTTATTGAAAGATTGGATTATCTTTAACCATTGGTTTGGATCTTCAAAACAGTTTATTATTGTCTTCCTAACTCATGCACCTCACATTACAATCATCAAAATTTAATTATGTTCTAATTTTACACTTTAACAGAAAATAGTATGAGCTTATACCCTTGAACCCTTGTGTTTTAATCATTTCAGAAGATTAATTATCATAAATATTACCCTTTTACCCACTAGTTTGTCCTAAATCTTAATTAAAGTATGGAATTTCAAAATTACCATTTTATCCCTAAGATTCTTTACTTCATAATTTTTCAATTTAATTCAAAAAACTTTGAAACTTTGTTGTTACCCTACTAATGGGTCAATTTACATATAAGAGAATAATTTATATTTCTCTGATTTTTATTTAATTTTTAATAATTATTTTAGTCAAAAATAGAAGTTTTCAGTGTTAATTAATTTAATTAACTAAAACATACTTTCTGTTATTAGGAAATTTTTAGGAGGTTCATCATATAGGTCGAAGGACCACTTGGAATAATTTTCATAAATTTCTAAATTATAGTTTAATTTTTATAATTTTTAATTTATTTTAAATGAATGAATAAATAAATAATATATTTTTATTTCAAAATTTCATTTTTATATTTTTTATTGATCCTTCTAACTTGAAAGAACTCAGAAGAATGAATTTCATTTTTTTATGATTTTAATTTTATTTTTTGTAATTATATTATTCAAAAAAATAGGAAAAAATGCATTTAAATAGGGAAAAATGAATATATTTTCACATTTTAAAAATTTATAACAACATTTTTTTAAGTTGTTCTCTATAATTAGGGTGAGATTTATGATATTTTGGAGTATTTTTATATTTTTTAAAATTTTAAATCATTTTTAAATTAGAAAAAAAAACCTAAAAATTAACTTTTATTTTAACTTTAATTTTATTTTTCTTAAGTGTCTCTGGCCTCAAAAAACACTCCAAACATATTTTCAAAATTTCCTGATTTTTATTTAGATTTTATAATTATTTTGAGCAAAAATTTTTATTTACTTAGAAAATACATTATTAAAAAAAAAATTCATGACTTTCAAATTTTCACAAATGCTTTCTAAGGCCATTTTCTTTAATTTAGGTCATTTTGGTGAATTTTTTTGAATTATTTCATATTTTCTTAATTTTTAATAATTTTTACTAATTTAAAAATGAAAAAATACATTTTTAACTCTTTAAATTTGATTTTCAATTTTCCTAAGGTTCTCTGGCCACAGTGAATCTATCAAACCAAACTTTGTATTTTTCTGATTTATGTTTTAATTATTATGATTTCCTTTAATTAAAATAAAGGTAATTAACATTCAAAACTAGGGTTTTAGTGTCATGGGTGTTCTCTAACTTTAGAAAAATCAGAGAAAACTCCTAGGCACATGAAAATTAAGCCATTTAAATTTCACATTATTAGTTATAATTTAAATAAATTTTAATGTATTTAATTATTTTAAAAATAAATATAAGGCAAATATTTTTTATTTTTAGTCCACATTATTTTCATATGTTTACTGAGCACAGTAGTATTCTTATTTTATTTTTAGGAGTTTTTTACACCAAGATATATATTTTTAAAAATTTTGAATTAATTTAAATAGAAAATAATATATTTTCCTACTTATCCACGTCGGTGCTGCGTCAACCTTGGCAGCTCCGAACTTCGACGCGATGCGCTCCGGTTAGCTGACCTTTCCACGCAAGTTGCTGACTCGGCTCGCCGTTTAAGTCTTGTTCGCTCGTCCGACTCCATCTTCGACGTCCGATCGATACACGTGCAAATGAACAGCATCCGCTCATCGTCCCCGATCATTCTAACTCGAGAAGCGTCCGTGTTCTAACCCTAAGTTCTCGCTCGATACTCAATCAAATTAAGTGTGGTTTGTTCCTACACAATCATCTAAGTGAGACAAACACATCTATACGACTAGATACGCATGAAATGTAAATTTCTTTCATAAAAGTCCAAACCAAGACAAAATTTAGGGATTTTGGGTTATACCTTTGCCCAATAGGTGAGACCTCGATTGGGTTGGTTGGAGACGATCGCCTTGAGTCCACGAACCTCCTCCAAGTGTTGATTTGAGTTGTGGTCAGACCTAGGTATGATCTAGGTCGGAGGGTGGCTCGGGTTTGGTCTTGAGCTAAGTTAGAGGGCTCGGGATGATGGGGTTTTAATTAGGGAAGTAGTTTTAGGCCATAGGGAAGCTTTTGGAATGATTAATTTAAAGTTTGGTGGAGTTTAAGAGAATGGCCAAAAATTGCACAGGTTTTAAGGTTTGAAATTAGGGTTTATCAGTGGGGGAAAGTGGCTAAGGATGGTGGTAATGATCTTCTCAAGGCCGTGGAAATGTTTAGAATTGATTTTAGCAGGGCTTCACTGGAGTTTGTGGATGCATTCATTTTGGTTGTGGAGGTGGCCATTTTATAAGCTCGACCAAGGGGGAGGGGATTAGGGCTTCCATTGACTGGTCAAAACTTGCTTAGGTGGAGAGGAGACAGAGGCAACAATCCAATTGGAATGAGCCAAATTGGATGGGTAGAATTTAGGATTTTTGTCATGTTAGTGTTTATCGGTTTGGCGTTTTTTGGCGGCCAAGGTAGTCAAGCGGACCAGGGGAGGTTGCCATCTGGCTCAGGGAGCCCAGAGCTGGAGATTGGTGAAGTCAATTGTGAGTTGTCGTGTGTAAGTTATTGGACCAAAGTAGAATGGGGTTGAGCCAATTTTGGGGGGATTTCGATCCAAATCATGTATTTGGGTTGGGTTCACCCACCAAGGTGGCTTAGGCTGATGATCAGCTTGAGAGAGTGCTTAGTGAGGTCATTGTTCAAGGGATTATGGCTGAAATTTGGTTTGGAATGAAGCATGGTAGGGCAAGGTGCTTTTGGGGGGAAGTGGAAAGTGCTCCATCCTTTTGTCATTTAAGGCTTGGTGGCTTCACATGTGACTCATGCATGGTTTCATGGCGTCCATGCGGCTTTGAACCCATCATCGTGAAGTTTAGGGTTGCCCATGGCTCATGCTTAACCTACATGGCTTGCAACAAAGTGTGAGGATGAGGAAATCAAGCTTGAAAGGGTTTCCATGAATTTCATTTGGAGTTGATCAAATCATGTCATCTTGGACTTAGGGTTTGATTAATTTGACTAATATGATGAGAGGAAGGGTTAATTTTGTCATGTGGCCTTTTTCATTTCAAAGGAAATTGACGTTGGGCTTGGTTTTGGGCTTTTAGGAGAGGTGATGAGAAATTGATTTTGAGCTTTTGATTTGATGTAAATGGTATTAAAAATTGGTCATGTGGAATTTCATGAAGCTTTGAACCCATCATGGTGATGTTTAGGGTTGCCTTAAAGCCTGATAGTCTTGTGGGGACTCTCTTTGAGCTCCCTCGTGTCGATTTCAACCTTCTAAGTGCTAGAGGTCAAAACCACACGTGTGAAACTCTATAAAGAGTAAAAAAGTGTTTGGAATTCTAAAAGAGTTGGCTTCATCACTAGTCCTCTAGGATTGTCAACAGAAAGTCATATAGCTAGATCCTAGGTTTCTAAATAGGAGAATTAGACATCATCAAAATTTAGGTCAACATTGGGATTTGAAGGGTTTGAATTTGGGGTCAAACTGAGAATTTTGGACAATTATGAGTACTTTGAGAATTTGGGAAATTATGCGAAAATTTGGATAAATTGGATGGTTATGATTGGTTTTGGTGAAGACTCGAGTAAAATTAGGGATTTTGACAATTTTTTAGTATTTTTGGAAATTTTGGTAAATTGGACATTTTTTGGGTTTTTTGGAAAAATTTGGGTGATTTTGGGTAATGTTGGATTTTTTTATGTGGTGAGTATGCAAGTCATGGAAAACCTCCCTAAAGACACATGATCTTATGAGAAATCATCTTGAAAGCTTCACATGTTGGTCCGAGTCATCCTAAGCAAGGGTTAGGGACTTAGGACCACGCATATGAGTCTCCAAAAGATTTAATGAGTAGTTATGATCCTCAAGAGGGAGATGAGCCAGTTTGGCAGAATTTATGATTTTGGGTGTGTGTGAGAACGTATGGTGAGTTTAAGTGTGTGTCCGAGACCAACCCACTGAGGGTTTCCCTAAGGTCAATTGATCCTATAGAAACTCATTCCTGAGTCTTCACATGTTGATCTCAACCTTCTCAAATGACAAATGAGGGCTTGTGACCACCTATGTGAGACTTCACGAGAAAAGTCAATAAGTGTTTAGAATTTCTATATGGGTGGGTCCATCACTACTCCATGATAGTCAGCATAGAAGTCTCGTTGATAGATCCTAGAATTCTAGATAAGAGAATTATACCTCATCAATAATGAGGTTAACAACTATCGCGGTGGTCGATCAAAGTCCCACACTCGTGTTCTAGTTGAAGCTCTTCTAATCGTAGGAGAGAAGCCCGCCCAGATCCTTCTACAATGTAATGAAGAAGCTCTCCTCATCGGAGAGAATGACGAAGTGTGCTTTTTTCTTGCCCGAGTTGTCGACATCCGGACCACGTGCCATCGTAACTCGTAGGACATGCACTGGGCGACTAAAACAGCGAGTGAAGACAAGAGGTATGCAAGTATCTAGAATAAATGATACTCCCATTTGAAAACACAACCAAAACGAACCTTCGTGAGGGGGTCGTTCGTGGCTCTGTGCGCCACAATGTGATAGCCACCCCACCACTAATAGGAACTTTGGCGAGGCTTCAGGCCTAAGGGAAACGACAGCCAGTGAGGTCAACAGTGGCACGGGCCGACCGTATAGGAAGGAAGCTGTAAGGTTGCCGATCTGCTTTTTCATGAGAGAGGAGCGTCTTGAAGTCACCGGCAGCTCGATTCCTGCCACAGATCCCGCTGTTTGCCTTCCCCCATCTATCTCTATAGTTTCAGGTAGGAACAACACAAAAGGAGAAGAATTACAGGATTTTTGAGTCTCTGCGCAGTGTTATTCTATCAGCGCCTCACAGTAGCTCTAATGAAGTCGAGAAGGCAGTGGCAAGGGAAAGCTGCGGAAGGGCCTGCGGCTTCGCGTGTTGCGCCGACGAGGGGGAGACTGGAACGACACGTTCAGGCTAAGCATGAAGGAAGAAGGGTTGTAGTTTGCTGACAGTATCCTCAGGTAAGAGAGGAGGCCGGCGACAGAGAGGATCCAGGCCACGGAGGGGCTCCACGAAGGTTTTGAACGGGAGTGAGCAAGGGTTTCCCAGGCCAATAGGGTTCTCGCCGGTGGGAGCAATGCGGCACGGATGGGAGAGCAGGCCGAGAGGGAAGCGAGGCCATCCGTCTAGCTAGGGTTTCCGGCGAAGGGGTAGGGAGAGGCGTCGGGCCGAGAGAGGGAGATCGGGCTGGCGTTTCACGAAACTAGAATATGGCATTCTGGGTTTGAACTCATGAGGGAGCAAAGTGGGGTGCCGACCAGGCCTCCGACGTCGAAGGAGGCTGTCAGCGATGGAGAAGAGGCTGGTGAAGTGGCGACGGCGGAAAGGAGGCAAGGAAAAAGTCGTGCGCGTGGAATAGAGCAAGCTAGGGCATCGAGCGTTCCTTCCTGTGTTCATGAGGAGAAAAATGAGATTTTAAATTGATTTTTTTAATATTATTTTAATTTTAAGTTTCAGTCACCTTGATTTGTATGTTATTGATTCGCGCATGGAATCATAAAAAATTGGGTATCCTCCATAAGTAAGTTGGAAGTTTCGAATACACTCGCCTAGTTCATTTTGTGATCCGGGATCGTTTGGACAAATTTGTCGATGAACGAGCCAATTCAAGCCAATTTCACGTGCGGCATGGCGAATGAGATATATTGGCCCGCTCGAAGACATTTGATAGGCAAAATAACAACTGACATTCGCTTAAGCGATGAACAATGTTTAGTAGAATGATCCCGACGAGCGTGTCCTCAACACTAGTCGGAGGGCTGCAAAATGAATGTCACGTATCTACGAGGAATCAACACATGCATCAAGCAAGGTTCATAGTGCTTGAGCGGACATCCAACACTCACGACATCAAAAATTGATGCCAACAACCGGAGCATCGGTAAATATGGGATTTAAGGTTGAAATCCAGATTTATCAAATATGAGATTTTTTTTTTTTTTTGTCCAAATGGATAATTTGCAAGTTTAGGGTTAGACATGTGATGCATAATAAATGTGTGATTTGTTTGTCACTTATGAAGTTTAGGTTTAGATATGTGATACATGAGAATTATGTGGTTTGTAAGTAAATAATGAAGTTTGGTTTACATATATAATACATAAGATTTCTGTGGTTTATTTTCATATTAATTTTGAAGTTTATATATAATAAATGTAATACATAAAAAATTGTGTGGTTTGTATGTAAATATTGAAGTTTATGTGTTAGATATGTAATATATAAGAACTGTTAGGTTGTATGTGTATATTATGTAATGCCTATGAATTGTGTGGTCAGGTAACATTGATGTTTATGGTTAGATAAGTAATACATAAGAGTTGTGTAGTTTGTATGTATAATACATATTGAAGGTTACATTTACATATGTAACATAACAATTGTGTAGTTTGTATGTAGAAAATGAAGTTTAAGATATGCAACGCGTTAGAATTGTGTAATTTGTATGTAAAGATTAAAGTTTAGGGTTAGATATATGATACATAAGAATTTTGAGCTAAATATGTATAGTAGAATTGAAGTTTAGGTTAACATATGCAATACAAAAGAATTGTATAGTTTATATGTTGAAAATAAAGTTTAGGTGTAAGATATGTAATGCATAAGAATTGTGTGGTTTGTATGTAAAAAATGAAGTTTAGGGTTATATATATAATACATAAGAATTGTTCAGTCTATATGTACAGTAGATATTGAAGTTTAGGTTTACGTATGAAATACAAAATAATTGTGTACTTTATATGTAGAAGGTGAGTTTAGGTTTACGATAAATAATGCATGACAAGTATGTAGTTTGTGAGTAAAAACTGAATTTTAAGGTTAGATATGTAATACATAAGAGGTTTTATATGTATAGTAGAAATTGAAGTTTATATCGTACATAATAAGTGTGTGGTTTGTATATATAATTTAAAGTTTAAGTGTTAGATATGTGTTATATAAGAATCATTTGTTTTGTATGTATGTTACACATAAGAGTCGTGTGGTTTGTATGTAAAAAAAATTAAAGTTTATGTGTTAGACGTGCAATGCATAAGACTTATATCTAAATGTACTGATCTGTAAAGCTACATATGTACTGCAGATGTATATTCAAACTTGAGATCATAGATGTATAACAATTATATCCATAAAGAAATGGACAACTAATGAGTACTTGAATGGTGTTGAGGAATATGTATAGGTGGCATCACGACTATCCATTCATTTTTAGAAAGGTAAGTTTCGATGCCCTTATGCTAAGTATGAAAATCAAGCATACTTAGTACCTGAAGAAGTCAAATTGGATTTGTACCATAAGGGATTTAAACCTAATTATTGGTATTGGACTACACATGGTGAGTATGAACCGAACGTTCAGTACGATCACGTTGGTGCCCCATCAAGTTATGCCCATCTGACAACATAATCTCGGCACACACAAATAATTGATTTATGATTTGAACATGGCTCATTTTGTTAGGAGTGTGTCTGATGTTGATCAAACATTGGGCAATGAAGCGTAATAATTCTATGATTTATTGAATGTTGTACAATAATCTTGGTGATATGAACACATAATACATACAGAGTTATCGTTGGCACTGAGAATTTTGAACATCAAATTTGATTTTAACATGCATAGAGAATGATTCAATAAAGTGCAATATTGTTAAAGGAGACTACCCTGCTGAGAATTTAGTTTAGAATGACTTGTACAAAGCCAAAATGTTAGTGTCAAAGCTATATGAGAAGATAGATTGTTGTGTTAATGGTTGCATGTAATATTATAAGACTGATACAGTGGATATGAAAAGCAGATTTTACGGTGCTGGTAGATTAAAGTCAATATGGAGAAATGGTAAAAATTAGAAAAATATTCTATATAAACGTCTCTTCTACTTTTCGTTCATCCCCTGACTTCAAAGACTATTCACTTTTATGAGTACAGCTCCTCACATGAAATGACACAGTACCGAACTTGTTGACATTAATTTTATGAGTCATATGTCACATAGTGAAGCTTTGATACATTTCGATCGTAGCTACCCTGACTTTACAACTGAACCACACAATATTAGGTTTGATTTATTTGAAAATGGGTTCGCACTACTCAATCATGTTGCAACATCTTATTCATGATGGCCAGTGATTATTACACCATATAATTTGCCCCCCGATATGTGCATGACTGCGTCATTCTTATTTCTGATGTTAATCATACCAAATTCACATAGCCCAAAGAGAAAATTTGATGTCTACTTGTTGTCTCTAATTGACGAGCTAGAAATATTGTGGGAAATAAGTGTGCTGGCTTATAATATCACTACGAAATAAAATTCCTAACTAAAAGCTGCTTTTGTATTAGATGATTAGGGCTTTCTCGGCTTATGGGATGCTATCTGGTTGGAGCACATCTGGGAAATTCGCTTGTCCTTACCTCATGGATCTGCCTAAGGCATTTATTTTAAAGCAAGGAATAAAAAATTCCTGATTTAATTGTCATTGAAGGTTTATATTTATATATTATGTGGGAATACATATATGGTCCACTCATATATCAGACTAGCATAAATGGAAGTTTGGCTGATATCTTTCCCACATGTTAATATAAATTAGAATGAACATCGACAATTGACTATTATGTATGAAGAATTAACAAACAATTGAGTAGAAAGATGCTAATTTGAACCTAAGCCAATTAAATAAATGAATAAACTCCTCTCTCTCTCTCTCTCTCTCTCTCTCTCTCTCTCTCTCTCTCTCTATATATATATATATATATATATGGACAGATCACAGGTCAATGAAATGCGAGTGGCAAGAAAAATCACATGCAGGCACAATGGGTGAGAAGATCCACATGTGATCTTTTTCGCAAGAACCTAACAAGATTTTGGATCCATCACGAGAACTTCATCATCGAACATAGACCAAACCCTTTTTGTCAAGCAAATCTAAGGCAATAATATGGCCATATGAAACATTTAATAAAGAAGATTATCTTTCATAATGAGGATATAATATAATAATTATTATAAATTCCTAATAAATATTAATCACTTTTGAAATTATTAATATGGTAACAATCTAGTTCTAAAAACATTAATATAGGATTCATTATTATCTTGCATACTTTATGTAATAAATAGCTTAAGCAAATGCTCAGTACCTTTTAAGAATGAACTTTGCTTGTGTTGCACGTTAAAAAAATGAATCACATCTTTTATATAACCAATTTTATGTAATTAGAATAAGGCTTATGAAGGTGTGGATGACCTTTTACCATCTCATCTTTTTTTATGAAATAAGAATATAAGAAATATTCCATCTCATCTTTTTTTATGAATGTCAATGAGTCTCAAAGTGGAAAATGTTCTTATTTAATTTTTGAGTTGCTTACTCGCCCTTTATCAACAAATAAAATATGTTGCACAGTATATGGATTCTTTAATTTGAGAGATTGGCAGCACAAACCGTATACCTTTAATCAAATCAAATATGAAATTATAAGATACAAATTCAAATCAAGATGAACATACAATGTGAAATGTAAGATAACAAACAATGACTGTAACAAAGAGTTTACCCTTCAATATCATACTAGAAATATATTTGCAATGATTTTTTGCAATAGTCCATGAACCAAGTATTGCTAGAGATATTGAGATCTTCTAGCATTTGAATAATGTGATTATTCCTTCAACGATTCAAGAAAGGGGTAGTCAGTGTAGCCAACAACTGGATCAGAAGTGTAGAATGTAAGCCGATCATACTTATTCAAAGGAGCATTTAGTTCATATCTTTTAGGCAAATCTGGATTAGCTACAAACAAGCGGCCAAATGCAATTAGATCAGCATATCCTTCTTTAATAGCCTTATTTCCTTCCTCTCTATCATAGCCTCCTGCTGTGATTAAGGTCCCCTTATAAGTTTTTCGTATTTCATGAAGGCGTTGAGGAATCTTCAGCTTCCCTTCCTCAAAAGTCATTCGAGGCTCAGTTATATGGATGTATAAGAGATCATATTTATTCAATGACTGAGCTATGTAGACTCCAAGTGCATCAGGGTCAGAATCCCAACAATCCACCTCAGTCGCAAAGGGAGATAATCGAATGGCTACTCTTTCAGCACCAATCTCTTTAACAACTTCTTCAACAACCTCCAAAGCAAAGCGACATCGATTTTCTAGGCTACCCCCGTACTCATCCGTTCTATCATTGACACTATCTTTCATGAATTGCTCAAGTATATAGCCATGCGCTCCATGTATCTCTACTCCATCAAAGCCTACAAGTTACGACATTCAAGTTAGGCTTTCATATAAACTGATTTTAACACAATGGAGTCATTCTTATACTAGACAAACAAATAATCAGTAAGTTTTATATAAATCATCTATGACATTAACTTTATCACAACTATTTAGAATTAGTTTAGCTAAGTTTTTTATTATTATTTTTCAAGGTTTTGGAAACATAAATTTATAATTTGATGCTTTTTTTCAGAACTTATTGTTATAGACATTACAAATGTGAAGTTGTCAAAATATTAAGTTAATCTCAAACCATAATCTATTAGTTTAGTGTATTAGATTAAAGTGCTCTCAAATTTTATTAATTTTTACTCCATGCTCTATGCATGTGTTCATGACTTAAAATTATGAAAACAAATTGTCGACAAATATAGAAAAAAAGATTGTGTATTTCAACACTTTAAACCTCATCGTGTTGGAAAAATCTTCTTGTGCTAAATATTATTTTTCTTTTAACATCATTTTTCATCGAATTAGTAGGGCGTGTGAATCTAAAAATTGCTAGTAATTAATGCCTAGACGTTTAGTGTGTGCACATCTATGAAATTTGACCAAGATTAACATGTTACATAATCTTGGATTTTCCATTTTTTTTTTCTTCAATTAAAATCAATATTTTAGCAGACAAATTTTATAATCACCAAACTTTTGATGAGGCAAAAGAAGGGTTAGTCCTATATAAGAAATTATAGTGACTTGTACCAGCTTCAATGGCATTTCTTGCAGCTAGTCTGAAATCATTGATGATTTGTGGTATCTCATCGATTCCAAGCCGACGTGGAGTGGAGTATGTTGTGGTTGAACCATCATGTTGAGGTTGTGGACTGACTTTTTTCTCACTACTGGAAATAGGAGCTTGTCCATTGGGCTGGTAATCTAAATATTCAAAGAAAAATATAGCATATAAGAATAAGTAACAACTGACCAATTACAAGTGAAACTATAAGCTACAATTTAAACAGACAGTCTATAGTAATATTATGAATAATGACCTTTAATTTCATTTTCATTAAATGGTTATTTTTTATTTTTCTAAAGACAACCAATTATATCATGACTTTTACTAGAAATAGTTTTCTTGATTCATTAAAGGCAACAGTTTTCTAGGTTGCCTTCTTAACCATTAGCCTTATCCCAACTTTTAGGGCTGGCTTTGTAAATATTCATTCTCAATTAACCTCTACTAATTATTGAAGAAGATGTTAAATCGATTGCCTTACTCTCTAGCTACAATATTATCACACATCAGTTCTAACTAATGTTGTGCATGTTCAGATTAACTAAATTTATTTTTTTGCCTTATATTCAATAGATATTACATGCATAACAAAAATTTTTACTTCAACATTATCAACTTTAATGAAAATACAAGAGTTAATGGCTAATATACCATAGTTAGAAACCCTTCCCACATGCCAAATTTGGCAAATGAAGATCCCGCCTTTCTCATGGACAGCATTAACAATAGGCTTCCAGGCCTCCACCTGCTCTTTGGTCCATATCCCAGGAGTTCTTGGGTACCTAAACAAGCACAAAAGCAAAAAAAGGAAATTAGAAGAGAATATAAATATATTCAAGATTATGCTTTTTTCATGACTAAATTATTAGATGCAAATGTGTATTTAAGTCACATATTGATGCCTAAATTTCTAATGTGTAATATTCTGAATTTATACTATTAGGATCCATCAATACTGGATATGTGACTACCTAACAATCACATATCTTACCCTTGAGCTGTGTCGGAAATTCCAGTGGCTTCTGCTATTAGAAGACCCCCTTTTGTAGCTCTCTGAGAGTAGAACAGAGCTGCATGAGGCTGTGGAACATTGTCGTAAGACCTACACCTTGTCAAAGGAGGCATGACCACCCTATGAAATACATATGCCTCATAAGTGATGATGTTCAAAGATTATAAATAAAGCTCATGTTTAGTTATTTATCATAGAATCAAATTAGGTATTTCTCATGATTGCAACCTGTGTGATAAATGGAATTTGCCCAACTTGTATGGTGTGAGAAGTGGGATCTTTTCTGCAGAAACTGAGCCCATCTTTTTCTCCTCTGCTTCCCTTTCCTAAGAACTTCAGACTGAAATTATAAAGCTTTGTCTAGTTTATACAATGAAATGTTGTAACAAAGATAGAATGTTATTTTGAGAAATGGTTTTGGGTATTTATAGGTTTCAGAATTGCATTCTTAGAGGCTAATTCAACCAAGAGGTGCTGAAGAGTCCATTCTTTTGTAGAGTTTAAAGATCTTATTGCTTAGAAGTTGCAGAGTTTCAAAAACTTTGACTAAAAATATATGTATCATAATTTTAACACCATACGTACAGTTTATAATAAAATATCCTTTGATTTCTCATGGTGGGACCTTGGTGGCCATTCCATAGAGTTCTGGCATTAAATTTGGGAGAAATGGCAATATTACTAGCATTTGAGAAAAATATCTCAGGTCGCAGCTGTAGCAAATTTTGTATTTATTGTTGCAATAAATTGAAGTTATTATGTGATATGGCTGTTATATTGATTAATTAATATTTTGTCTTGCGTGGCTGCTGGGTTTTGCAGCACTTAGATTGAGGTTGACGAGAAATTACCCCAGAATAAATTTTAGTTATTAAAATATAGAGAATAGGAGAAAATCACATAGATGATTAATTTGTAAATATAAATATTTCAGGTGTAGGGGGTGTAAACGAGCCGAACAAGAGCGAGTCAGGCTCAACTCGTGTTCGGCTCGTTTGCTTAGCGAGCTGAACATGAGCCGTTCACGAATAAAGAATTGTTTTGACAACTCTAATCACATACCCATAAGATGTTAAGAATTGAGACAAGCCTTAAAAATTATTGTTTATATTAAAAATCATTTAAGTCTAATTTAATAATATTTATTCTATTTTCTTAATCAATACTTTTAATTGATTATAATCATTGTAGCCTTGGAGTCAATAAATTTGATAAGTATATTTCGAGCCAAAACGGACCAAACACAAACGAACATATCTTTGTTCGTGTTCGGCTCGTTAACTTAGCGAACGAGCGGAACAAGAACTGCTCGCGAACAACGAACCGTCAACGAACCGTTGTAACAGCCCTAGTCTATATGTAATTATACCTTATAAAAAACAAGTCAAAACCTTTCTAACATAATTACATAAACTTCCAATCAAAAGAGCTCCTCTTACTGTTCTCTTTCTAACACATCCATATAAGACGACTGTAAAATACATTTAATCAGGCAACATCAATTTCATGGAGAATGTCTCTCCGTTCGACATTTGTTCATACCTGTAATGTTATAAAGTTTGATTTTATAAACATAAATATACTATTCACACTCTAAATCCTAAATCAAGAATATTTGACATCACATTACATGTTTTGAAGTTATTAAAACCGTTCTCAAATCATTTTTGAACCACGATCGAGTCATGATTTAAAAATTCGGGTCACAATTTAGCTACCTCCACCTTGACACTGACTTTCACATATATTATAAGATATTTTATTATAAATATCTTAAACAATTATAGGATTTCATTTCCCATGTTTTTCATTTTTCCATTCTCTAAATAGAGATGCGTAGTGAGAGAAAGGGAGTATCTCTAGTGAGAGAGTGAGAATTGGAGGCCTATTGACCGATTTAGTCCGTCATGTTAGATGGTAAAATTGTCTTGCTTTACTTAGGCTGCTGTTAACCAACTTCATAATTCAATTTCCTTATTTTTTTTTTGTAAAACTTTAGTATTTTATTTGTCAAAACTTAATACAAATTCAGATTTATGAAGATTTACAAATATTTCACCATATAACTTTTTTATATTTTGTAGATTATACTGTGTTATACAAATTGACATAAACATATTTATTCTTGCATAACACCCATAATGAAATCCCAATGAATGGTGTCAAAGGCTTTTTTAATATCCATTTAACGGTTTCAGTTCTGCTTTCTGTAATCTGATTTATAGAATTATCAGTGGCAATTTTTACTCTGTGCTCATTAATGGTAATCAATATGGTTTTTTTCAGTCTTCTAAAGGTCTGAGGCAGGGTGATCCTTTATCACCTTATTTGTTCATTATGGCTTTTGATTATTTGTCTAGAAGATTGAATAGCCTTTATCTCCTTTATCCTCAAGTGAATTACTATCATAAGGGCAGAATTAGCATTTCTCATTTATGTTTTGCTGATGATCTTATAATTTTTACCAATGCCAATAAATTTTCTGTTAAGAAAATTTGGGAGGAGATTATTAGCTTTCAGCATAATTCTGGTATGGTTTTTAATACTTCCAAATGTGTGTTCTATTGCTCAAAACGAGTCAGGGTGGATAACAAGAACTGGATTCAGGACTTTACGGGTTGTTCAAAAGCCGAGCTTCCTATGAATTATCTGGGTTTTCGTTTTAATAAAGGAAGAAGTCGTATTGATCTTTGCACTCACTTGTATGACAAGATTAGAAATAGAATTCTTTCTTGGGAAAATAGATTCCTTTCTTTTGGGGGAAGGGTTACTCTTTTAAAGAGTGTGCTCACTTCTATTCCTCTTTATTCTTTGCAAGTGATGAACATTCCTTTGTGTCTTATTCATAAGATTGAGGTCCTTTTTAATAAGTTCCTTTGGCAAGGTACTGGGACTTATAAGATTCATTGGACCAATTGGCATAAACTTTGCAAGCCCACTCATAAAGGTGGCCTTAGTTTTAGAAGTATTAATGATTCTATTAACATTAATTATATGAAGCTTTGGTGTCGTTTCAGGAAGAACGACTCCATTTGGGCTTCTCTAATGCATTCTAAGTACTGTTTTGGCAAACATCCTTTGTCTATTTCTTATATTAAGAATGATTCTTCTATTTGGCGTGGTATGCTTAAAGTTGCTAGTTTGGCTGAGGAGCTTATCTTTTGGGACTTTGGTGAGGGTAACTGTTCTTTCTGGTATGATGATTGGCTTGGTAAAGGTGCTTTGGCTGATTTCTATGGAGACCTTAGAGATATTAATTTTAAAATTAAAGATTGATGGGCTGATGATATATGGAATTTTAGAGAGCTCTTATATCTTATTAATAGTGAGGATGCTAAATTTATAGCTTCCATTCCTATTAATGTTGTGAAGCCTGATGTTCCTAAGGTCAAAGGCTGTATGGGTGACTCTTTATCTAAAAGTTTTGCTAATCATTTTCTTAATATGGATGGTTTGGATCTTCACTGGTTATGGAATCCTTGGTTAAAGCCTTCTATCTCTTTTTTCAATTGGAGAGTTTTTCATAATCTTCTCCCTACTGATGATCTCCAAATCACGGATTGAATCTCAATTTAATGATCTCCAAATCACGGATTGAATCTCAATTTAATGATCTCCAAATCACGGATTAAACATATTATAACTTGATATTAAACAAAAAAATATGGAAGAAACCGCTGGAAGACGAGGAGAACTTACTATATCAAATAAGAGATTACAAGTGTTGAGTATCTTACACAAAATAAGAGTGGGATATTTATAGTTTTAGTAAGATCCCTTTAAAAGAAATCATTAAAAGAAAACTAACAAAGTAATAACACATAGATTGCAATCTATAGATTCTTATATGCTTTATCAAATGCTCAAAACATTCAATCTTGTTCTCATAGTTTTTCTTTAAAATCCCAATCCGTGTTATCATAGTTTTTCTATGAGACGAAAAACAGAACACACAAATTTCGGGTCACGATTTAGTTACCTCCACCTTGACACTTTCTTTCACATATATTAAAAATATATTTAATTATCAATATCTTAAACAATTATAGGATTTCATTTCCCATGTTTTTCATTTTTCCATTCTCTAAATAGAGATGCGTAGTGAGGGAAACGGAGTATCTCAAGTGAGAGAGTGAGAATTGGAGGCCTTAAAACCGATTTAGGATGTGTTTGGGGCAGCTTATGCGTTTCAAGATAAGCAACTTATCCTGAAACACGGCTCGCGGGTCCACTGCAGGGTTCGACCTGCGTTTTGCTTTTAGTGTAAAAATTCAATCACGTTTTCGGATAAACGGGCAAAACATGTGATCCAAACGTGCACGCAGCATTTTCAAAACCCCCCCCCCCCCCTTATAAGCTGTCCCAAACGGGCTCTTAGTCCGTCGTGTTAGATGGAAACATTGTCTTGCTTTACTTAGGCTGTTGTTAACCAACTTCATATTTCAGTTTCGTTATTTTTTTGTGAAACTTTAGTATTTTATTTGTCAAACTTTAATTCAAATTCAGATTTACGAAGATTTACAAACTTTTCACCATATAATTTTTTTATATTTTGTAGATTATACTATGTTATACAAATTAACATAAAAATATTTATTCTTCGTTGGGTATTTTGTGTTAAATAATATTTTTGTATATTTTACACTTGTTAAACCTGAAAATTTTATTGTAAAATAAGAAATGTTCAAAATTTTATTATGAGCATATAAATAGTTTTGCTAATTTTTATTATCGATATGTGCAGATTTATTTCACCCACAAATTACATTATTATGTGTTTACTAGTTTGTAGTAATTTCGACAGTACGTTGTGATATTTGATATGTTCAAATTGTTAGCTTTTATATGTTTTGGTATCAAAAGTACGTGTCAAATATAATAAAAATGAGAGAAATGCAGGTAGTTGGGTGTTTGTATCTTGTGTGCAATTAAGTGAAGTTATAAAGGCTTTTACACCTATATAATTATCTATTAATGTATTTGGTACCTATGAACATATATGAATAAGTGGATGTATAAGTGAAAGTAGAGTTAGAGATAGATAGATATATAGATATATATAAAAGAAGAGAAAAATGGAAGCTGAGGTATAAATGGGAAGCTGAGGTATAAATGGTGAAAGAAAAATTTTAAAATAAATCAAATAGAGAAATTAATTTTGATTTTCATGTTTTTTAATGCATTTAGTATATCATGTTTCTTTTACTGTTGCTCAGCACATCTCTACTGTAGTTACAATTTTTAGTTGTCGCACTGCAATAGATACTATATATGATGTTTTGACATGTTAGATTTGCTTACATTGAATACATGTACATATATTTTTATATATATTGAAAATTGCTTTATGATTGCTCGTCTTTGTTTTGCTCGCATGTGTTATTTCAAGAAAGGGAAGGCTCGAGTTGAGTAAAGACATTGGGTTACCGTTGAGAGTCTGATATTACATATGTTAGTACCTTAAGTCTATACTTTTGAAGGTCATAGTGATGTGTGTATTTTGATAATAGAGTTATTAAATCATAATTATTGTATATGTCTTCTTTTATTGTATAGTGATATGATCCGAATGAATTTTGAGTATTTCATTTTACAATATTTGATGATATTAGTGGTTTTGTGTTTATGAAAATTGAAAAAAAAATAAGTAAATAAGATTTCTTCAAAATAAAATTTGGCTAATAATTTATATGTTATGACCTTGACACGATGCGACACAACTAGGCATGATGGGTTGCATTGAGTTCGATGGTAGCAACCATAAACTCTTGATGCAATAAAAAAGAGCATTCAAAATTTGTCTTGTGCAAAAATAAGTAAGAGGCCCGACATATGAATCAAAGAATCATTGTTGATATGTTAATATGTTAATAGAAATCATAAAAAAATTCTTTTCTTAATTTATTGATCATAGTTCTAGTATATACATGTTTATATAAATACTAGATAATATAGCAATAAAGAAAGATCAATAAAGGAGATAAGATAGTCTTTCACGATGAGTATATGTTATGATAGTTATTATAAACATCTAATAAATATTAATCGCTTTTGATAATATTTATTATAAACATCTAATACAATCAATCTCATGTAATTAGAATAAGGCTTTTACAAATAGAGATATTTTTTGCCAAAATAAATGAGTTTTTGGCCTATAAAGACATTATTTGTCTCATATTTGTCTATGAATGCCAATAACTCTTTTATAAAGGAAAGAAAGTCATATTTAAAAGATACTTATAATAAATGAGGTTTTTTAGTTTATTACCTTCCTATTTTAACCAATTGAACTACATTATACAATATGTAGTTGCTTTGCTTTGAGAGTTTGGCAGCACAAATAGAAACATTTAATCAAATCAAACATGAATGATGAGATATATATTCAAATCAAGATGAACATACAATTTGAAACATAAACAAACAAACAGTGACTGTAACGAAGAGTTTACACTTTAACGTCATGCTAAAAATATGTTTGTTAAGATTTTCTGCAATATTCCATGGACCAAGTATTGCTAGAGATATTGAGATCTTCTAGCATATGAATAATGTCGATTCTTCCTTCAACGATTCATAAAAGGGGTAGTCAGTGTAGCCAACAACTGGATCAGATGTGTAGAAAGTAGTCCTATCATACTTATTCAATGGAGCATTTAGTTCATATCTCTTAGGCAGATCTGGATTAGCTACAAACAAGCGACCAAATGCCACTAGATCAGCATATCCTTCTTGAATAGCCTTATTTCCTTCATCTCGATCATAGCCTCCCGCTGTGATCAAAGTTCCTTTATAAATTTTTCGTATTTCATGAAGGCGTTGAGGAATTTTTAGCTTCCCTTCCTCAAAGGTCATTCGAGGTTCAGTTATGTGGATGTATAACAGCTCATACTTATTCAAAGACTGAGCCATGTATACCCCAAGCGCATCTGGGTTAGAGTCCCAACAGTCAGCCTCAGCGGCAAAGGGAGAGAGTCGAATGGCAACTCTTTCAGCGCCAATCTCTTGTACTACTCCTTCAACAACCTCCAAAGCAAAACGACATCGACTTTCTAGGCTCCCCCCGTACTCATCAGTTCTATCATTCACACCATCTTTCATGAATTGCTCGAGTATATAGCCATGTGCTCCATGTATCTCTACTCCATCAAAACCTACGAGTTGTAGTATTCAAGTTAGGCTTCATAGAAATCAACTTCAGTAAAATGGAGTCATGCTCCTAAAAATATGAAATAAGTTGTAGATTTCATATGGATCAAAAATATTAACTTTAGCACAACTATTTGGACTTGGTTTTGCCAAAGTTTTTTTTTTATCTTAATTTTAAGTTATCGATACTTATAATAAGAAGTACCTGATTTTTTACAAAACTTGTGATGGTCCTTAAAAATACATGCTTTTTAAAATGTTAAGTTAATATTGAGACTTAATTCACAACTTAATATTTTAGATCATGGTGGCCAGAAGTTTTATGAATGACTACTCCATGCGCAGTTCTTGAGTTCATTAGCTCAAATCATGAAAAAGACCTCCCGGGAAATAAAGGGATAAGGTTGTGTTAGTACCCTTCAAACTTTGTCGCATTAGAGAAATCATGATGAACAAGATATTTTCTTCTTTTAACAGATCTTCTAATTAACTAAGCATGGGAACCTAAACAATTGCTAGGAATTAATGCCTAGGGATGCAGTGCATGCAAAACCATTACATTTAACCAAAATTTAAACATGATGCAAAATGTTAATTTTTCCATCACTTCTCCAATCAGTTGTGTTATTTAAACACACAAATACTGGATAGAACTACTTATTTCATTGTCACTGTCAACAAACATTTGATGATAAAAACCGAGGTTGATCTTATAATAGAAATTGTAGTAATATGTACCAGCTTCGATGGCATTTCTTGCAGCTAGTCTGAAATCATTGATGATTTGTGGTATCTCATTGATTCCAAGCCGACGTGGTGTGGAGTATATTGAAACGGTTCCATCATGTTGTGGTTGTGGACTGACTTTTTTCTCACTACTAGAAATAGGAGCTTGTCCATTGGGTTGGTAATCTAAATATCCAAGAAAGAAAAAAAAAGATAAGATGTAGTAGCAGCTAACTAATCACATGGTAAATTACAAGTTATTTCTCATATACATTGTTGGTAATGTTATTATGATTCATCACCTTTAATTTAATTTTTCTTGAATAATTATCTTTTTTTTTCCAGAGAATTACAACTAAATCAAGGTAATACTTGTCTTGTTTTATTGGAGATAAGATAGTTTTCAGGGTTGACTTAATAATCATTAGCCTTATTCAAACTTTGAAAGTTTTCTATGTGGAAACTCATTCTTAAATAACTCATATAAATTGTTGATTAAGATATTAAATCTCTTGTATGGCATTTTTCTCTCTCTTTCTTTATTATATTCTCTAAATACAATATCAATCACCCATCTTTTGCTTCATCTTCTAACTAATGTTGTACACGTGCAAAACACCTAAATTCTTTTTCAATGGATGTTACTAGCATCATCAGCTATAATTACTAATTGCCAGATTTAGTTTATTTTTTTATTACTCTATCATATATCCACATTAACATACTCATTTTTATCATATTCATTCTTCATATTCAAATATTTTCTTCCTTAAAAATTATTAAGTTTAATAAAAATTAAAAGTAGTTGAGGATATGTATACCATAGTTAGAAACCCTTCCCACATGCCAAATTTGGCAAATGAAGATCCCACCCTTCTCATGAACAGCATTGACAATAGGCTTCCATGCCTCCACTTGCTCTTTGGTCCATATGCCAGGAGTTCTTGGGTACCTAAACAAACACAGACGCAAAAAAAAATTAGAAGAAGAGAACAATACATATAGTAAAGATCATGCTTTATTTATGATTGAATTATCAGATGTAGAAGAATATTCAACTTCATATCTAAAGTCAAATTTTCTTATGTAAGAACTTCTGAATTTAGAGTTTGAACCCATGTAAAATAATCCTATACTCAAGGGGTTAAGAATTTGTTTCATACAAGATGCACAACTATTTAACCTTCGACTTACCCTTGAGCTGTGTCGGAAATTCCTGTGGCTTCTGCTATTAAAAGACCCCCATTTGTAGCTCTCTGAGAATAGAATAGAGCTGCATGAGGTTGCGGAACATTGTCATAAGACCTACACCTTGTCAAAGGTGGCAAAACGACCCTGTGAAATACATATAACACCATAAGTGATAATGTTCAAAGGTTATAACTAAAACATCTGGTTAGTTCTTTATTATAGAATCAAAGTTAAGTATATCCCATGATTGCAAACCTGTGCGATAACCGAAATTTGCCTAACTTGTATGGTGTGAGAAGAGGGATCTTTTCTACAGCAACTGAGCCCATTGTTTCTCCTTCACTTCTCTTTTCTTAAAACTTTAGACTAGGAATTAAGCTTTGTGTTGTTGTAACAGATACAATGCTATTTTAAGAACTTGTTTCAAGTATTTATAGGCTTCACAGTTGCATTCATAGAGGCTAATTCAAGCAAGAGGTGCTGATGGTCCATAGAGATCTTATTATTCCTCATAATTGCATTTCTAGCCATTTGCTTAGAAGTTGCAGAGTTCCATAAATTTCGTTTTAACTTCTTTCCTCAGAAAAATATAACATAATTTTTGACATCCTAAGTAATGTTTATAATAAAATAGTCTTTGATTTACCCATGGTGGTGTCTTGGTGGCCATTTAGGTGGCCATTCTTTAAGCTGTTTGAACTTCTCCTTTTCTTTGCTTGTTCAGGTGAGCTTCCATAAGTTTTCAGCTATATTTTGATTTGATTTTTTCTACAAGGACTTTATTTTGATGGAAATAATTTAGCATTAAATTGAGGAGAAAGGACAATACTTTGATTTGATTTTTTCTTGCTTGGATGTTGGGTTTGGCGGCACTTAAATATAGATATTTTGTCAAGATGGATGCTAAGACCTACAATGGTGGTTGAATTTTGAGCCGTGACGAGAGAAATTGCCAGAGAATATATTTTTGTTTTAAACTAGAGAATGAGAGATGGGACAATAATATAATTTTGACTTTTTCCAATGATTTTTTGCTTTTGGCTCATTTTTTTTGCACCAAATTTCTGAGTTTTCTTTCTTTTTGTTTTTGCACGAAAACATATAAAAAATAGCATCTGAATTTCAAAGAGAAATTATGCGTATCACAATCGAATTATTGAGAATTTGATAAAAGTGAATAATATGGGTTAGGGATTTATCATGAATTTTGATATTTGAGTGAGAATTTCAAAAATAGATGAAAGAGGACGCTAGATTTGTAAATCACAATATTTAGGGTGCTATGTATATAATAGCCCTTTTTCTTTAATGTCGGTAATGGATAGGTTTATTGTAAGAAAAATTTGATTATATATATCCCATTATATGTGGTATTAGAGAAGCGATTTGTGTGTATTTTATAAGAGAAACATGTTTGATGTTTGTTTTGAATCAAAATTCTCTCGCCTTTTCTAAATATCAGTCACAACCCGAGTTGAATAGTTAGGTAAAGTCTCAATCAAAGGAGTTCCTTTAGTGTTTCTCTTCCTAACACATCCTTATAAGGTGATTGTAACGTACATGTAGTTATTAAACATCAACAAGAATTTCATAATATAGATTTGAATATGTTCACATTCTAATTCCTAAACCAAGAACAGTCATTTAATATCACAATACATGTTATGAACTTGTTGAAATTATCTTCAAATAATCTTCTAAGTATAATTGAAATATCCCAAAATCATCATTAATTTTTTCAACTTTAAAATCATTTTTTAAATATCTTGTAATCTCGATGAAAATGTCTTTATGTTATGATCGAATCATGATTGAAATATCGGTAAATCATTATTAAATTGTGTTCAAATATGAACATACAATGATTAAAACAAATTTGAATCGTCTTTAAACTTACTGGTCGAATGAGGCCATGCCATTTTATAGATTTTAATGATCATAAATCTAAGGAATTGAGGATATATATATATTTTATGTTAAGTATTTATAAGAAATAAGTACACCATCATGATGAGTCACATGAAAAATAGTGCTTTAGAATATGAACTTATGGTGTGTAATTCATGTATAAAAAGTCATTCAGCATAATGTATTGAAGGTATTTGATGCAAACTAACAAGGATAAAACTACTTTTAGTAATATATATATATATATATATATATATATATATATATATATATATATAGGTGTAAACGAACCGAACACGAAAGAGCAGAGCTAGTGTTTGTGTTTGAAATGTTTGAACACATCACTGTTCGTGTTTGGTTCGTTTAACAAACCGAATGAAAAAAAAAATGCTCGTGTTAATCTTGTTTGCTTATCAAACGAATCGAACACGAACTTCCTGGCGAACCGAACACGAACTGTTCGCGAACAACGAGTTTTTTTGATGCACCTAGCTTTAATAAGCATGCTTCCTCAAAATGAAGCAAATTGATCGAGTATTTCGTACAAATCAGGTAATCCATACTTCCTCAAAATGAAGCAAACTGAATAAGGCGTTTGAGGTTTTGTTAGGGTTTTATTTTAATATATAGTATAGTATATTAATTATAATATTATAAAATTTGTATTAATATAATTATTACTATAATATTATTATTATTATTATTATTAATTTATCATATATTATAATTTATAAAAGTTTAATAATTTAAAATATGAAAATTTTTATAATATATAATTATTTTTAAAATATCTTAATTTTTTATATATAATTATTTTAAATTATTTTATATTTTGAACAATAACAAACCGAACACGAACGAACACATCATTATTCATGCTTGGTTCGTTTAACAAACCGAACGAAAAAAATTGTTCGCGTTCGTCTCGCTTGCTTATCGAACAAATCGAACACGAACATCTTGGCAAACCGAACACGAACTGTTCGCAAACAACGAACTTTTTTGACAGCCTTATATATATATATATAGGTGCCACCTTAGGTCATTGTATTATGCTTGCAATACTATAACATATTTTCAAAATATTATTTAGAATCTCCCTAATAATTAATTGAATGAAGATTCAAATAATATGATTTTAAAATTACGTAAAAAAATATTAAAGGTCTGTTTGGGATCAATTTTTGTTTTCTATTTTTATTTTTATTTTTAGTCTTTTTTTATTTTCTATTTTTAGAAAATACGTTTGATACTGTTATAACTTATATATTTATAAAAATTAATTACTTGAGTATTTCTTTTTAAATAAAAAATTATAGTTTTGGGTCCATGTGCGCCGCTGTATTAAGCCATTTCATCTATGACGTATACGACGTCTTCGATGCTCCACCTAGCACGAACCATTGCCTAGGGGCGGGCGGCAGCAGACAATAGTGGCAGACGGTGGCGGCAGACGTGGCAACAAACGACAAACGGTGACAGCGGCTGCGGCTTCGAGCAGCCTACGCAGCTGGCGGCAGCAACGACAGGCAAGGCCAGTTGGCGGCAGCAACGACAGGCAAGGCCAGTTGGCGGCGACGATGACATGCTGGTGGCAGTCGACAGGCGCCGGCCGAGTGGTTGGTGGGCAACAGAACCTCGCACAGAGAATCCTCCAAAAAAGCATATTTTAGAAACAACAAAAATATAATTTATGTGTTTTGATGTTTTGAAAATATGCCTCATGTATTTTGAAAAGAAAATTAAATAAAAAAACAAATAAATAAATATTATTTTTGGATTTTTTTCTTACTTTTTAAAATAGAAAAATAGAAAATAAAAAGTGATCCAAGGATGTCCTAGCTCATACGAAGGTTTTGTTAAGTATATGCTCTGCTATTTAAAAGACTATGAAAGATAATTGTATTATGTGTCCATCAAGGGTTGCCCACAAAAAAATTCAGGCCTGCAAAATTTTTCTCATTGGACGACATACGTAGGAAATTCCTTTTGGTTTCTTCCTTTAGTGAAGATAATGTCCGCGTCTGAATCTTGCCTTGAAATTAGGAATTGTTTACGCTTAATCTATAGACTATTGCAGATTATATGCATTTAACATGTAAAGCTAAGAACATAGCTAAGCAATGTTGGATAGGTTTGATCCGAGTTTTTTGAATTGATAATGTAAGACCACTTTAGAACTATGATCAAAATTTCCTGCAGTGTCTAGGATCCTAGGTTTCAATGATCTAAAGATAAAGATAAAATTTTTAAATGCTAGTTAATGCGTCATACACAATCTCACAAAGACCATAAAATATTTGAAGTGTTGTATTTAATGAAATAATCACATGGACTACAAAGGAGTTTCTTAAATGAGTGATTAGTTTGCTTTTTTGTGTGCTTGCTTGCTTTGCTTTTTTAAATTTTTTTACATTAGGCATTTAATATATATTACACGTACTTGAATAAAACAATTAGAATGCAAATTGAGATTTCATTTTACAATTATTCGTAATTTGCATACTATCAATATTTTAAATTTAGTTGTTGTATTATTCAAACAAATTTCTCACAAAAAAATCTATTGTCACTTGGTCAGAAGAGATGGATTACATTCAGTCGTCAAGCTCGAAAGACATCAAATTGCATGAAATTCATTGTGACTGATATTTAGAATGCGGTGTTCACCACTAAAAAAGCATGAATTATGAAGATTTTATAGATGTTCAAGAAATCGTTCAGAGCATGACTACAACTATTTTAAAAAGATTGATGAAAAATATGATGAATCTTTTGATCAAGAGTATTTAAAAGACCGTCAACTTTGATGACTTAAGGTTCCTTATAAAAATCATAATAACATAACTCTTTGCTGTCATTGATATGCTTTTAATATTGCTTGTGTAATTTTTGGTTTTGATCTATTTATTGTATTATAAAATATGAATGATGTAATTTTAGTTTTGTTGTCTTTGATGTATTATAAAATATGAAAGATGTATTCAAAGTTCATCAGAAATATATGTTATGTTTTTGTTTGTTTATGTATTTTTGCGTTTATGTATCCTTTTTTGGGTTTATATGTGAGAAAGCTAGGCTTTTTTAGTTTACCTTGAACTTAAATATCTAATATTAAGAATAATATCAATTAATTTTTGCAAAAAGCTATAATATTAATCTACAGAGTAAATTTCTCTGTAGAATCTTGTGATTGCTCTAATATTTCCATAATAATAGAAGTAGCAGAAATATCAAAGATGCACCATATAGAACTATTGCCGGGCGCACTTTTAAGAAAATATATCTAGTTCTCTCCAATCCTGCTTCAGATTATCCCATGAAAACTTGCAGTTTTACTTCAACCAAACATTAAAGAAGCATAGCTTTAAAAATAACCACATACTGTAAAGCATAGAGTGACGAAATGTCTCCAAGTCTCTAAATTTGCATTCTAATCATAATATTCACAGAGCTCGTACAGCAAGAAAGCGGTTGCTTCAATTCCTCCTGACAATACAGATGATGGAAGTTCAAAGCAATTCCCCATGCCACTTTACTCGTTTATTAATCATTCCAACCAAATGAGTTAGTTTTTAAAGTCCAAGTTTGCTTTTCAATAGTCAAGGTCTTGTGATGATGTTTGGTCGGAAGGTTTACATAATTTCTACCCGGAAATTGTTCATAGAAAATCAATACATGTCTGTATCATTCAAGAAATACACCCCTAATTTATCTAACCAACCAACCCCTAAATAGTATAGAAGGATTACAAAATTTTGTATCTGCTCACGAGCACTAATTGATTTTGTTTCCCTTAAACTTGATAATTCTGAAATTAACTCTTAGTCTTGTCTAATGAGGACTGAAATTTGTTGGCAAACCTTAGAATTGAATGTTTTTCATTAATTTATTCAAATGCATATTGTTGTTAATAAATTTGTTTGGAGATGGAAGAGGCTTTTAAAAAAAACTCATTTGATTGGAGTTGGAAGAGCTTACTTCAGTTCATAACAATACAGATGATGCAAGTTCAAAGCAATTCTCCATGTCATACCTCAAACAAATCGGGAAATCGCAGACGATTGATGTTAAAACTAATATGGCTAAACTTGATGTTATTTCTGAATTTAATTTTGTGGTTGATGCAAGCGGTCATGCTCTTGAGACGAAAAACCAATAAGCTAACACAATGATCACCACCAATACAGGTACCAAGAGGTTCATACAAGATGGAAGACAACATAATGAAGCATCATTCAACTCTTTCTCTAATGCAACTAACTGTGATTCCCTGTTATATGCTCCTTAAAATGAGAACTGTTATTCTAGATCCTCTAGCTACCATTTAGCATCCATTGGTGATATTTCTTTTTCTGATGTTGAATACTTCAATATATCAGAAATTATTCTATAAAACAAAACTTTTGCAAAGGCCACCGACTACAAGATCTCCTCATCAGCTACTTAAGAAGCCAGATAATTCAAAAAATGATACATATAGATTCCAATTCAGATATAGAAGATGGAAGCTTGCTATAACCCAAGCTAATCATATGAAGTTCAAAAATGGTGCTACCAAAATCTTGGTAATTGATGAACATTTGAAAGATAATTCATATTTTTATGGTAATGAGATGAATCCTACTTCAATTGCTGCAGCTTCTGTAGCTGCTGAAAAGCTGCAGTAGAACAAGCTCGGCTTCGATTAGAAATTGTTCTGCAGTTTCTTTCGTTTCTATTTGAAAGATTTTCATAAATATTAGAGCTGAAAGACAAAACATCGAGAGAAGAACAACAAAAATATCAGTAGAAGATGTGGAATTGGCAAAATCATGAGTCATTCTATAGATCATTCGATCTATAGACAAAAAATGAAATCATACAGAAACATTTGAAAAACTACAAATATATCCCATAAAATGTCTTTCTTGAAGAATTACAAAAAAGAGTCATTATTTAGGAACTACCAAAAAACATTTGAAGAACTATAAAAAACAAAAATCTTTTACATATAACTCTAACGAACATAAACTATCAAAGATTTTCTTACGTTAACTGCGAGCTCAATTGATTGAGTGGATTTTTGCCAGCAGTTTTGGGGTGGATACCACAACGTGCACACTTGTGAATCTTCTTTGTTCTTTACTCAGTATTATCTAAAAAACTCTTAATTCTGCATTTCTCCGGTCTTCTTCTTGGATGCAAAGTGATAGGCAGACCAACGTGAACACCATCATCAACTACACTTCATTTATCTTTCCTTGGAAGAGTACAAATAGGATCTTCATATGTCATTTTGTACTTGTAATTTAAATACTAACATTAATTATATTTTTAGTTATAGAGATAAGTACTAAATATTATTTTAATAACTAAAAATCTAATGACATGGTAACAATCATTAATATAAGTATGACACAATGAATGCTCTTTGGTGAAAATTACAGATGCATCATGAATACATAATAATCCATTAATTTGCCAAGCTTGGCATCTACATTCTCAGCTTTCAATATTTACTTTATATCTAGTAAAAGTTTCTTTGACCTCAATTGTGTATGGTTTTGATGGGTGCACCAATGAATTGGTCTTTTTTAGCAGTAATATCTCTTATGTAATCCTTTGCAAGTGACACTAGTTCACCTTTCCATATAGTTGAAGTTAACTTCTTCTCTATCCTTAGTTCTATAGCAATTATTCTCAGCATATCAAATAAATCAACCACAAGTTTACTCCTGACCTCCTCAATCCATGCATTAAAGGATCCAACCATATTATTAGTATTGTAATGATTTCTTATCTCTAGTAAAAAATTACTTATTGACAACTTGTAAGGCAAACCTAATAATAATAAGTGAATCTGGGGTCATATATTGTGTAACTCATTCATCTTACATTTAAATTTATGTACATTATAAGCATTAGCAGCCATCCACGCCAAACTTTTAAGCGATTGATTGTCATTACAATGAAAAAGTTTCTTCAAGTTCTTCCATAGATGGTGTAGAGAGTCTGCTCCGCATATAAAAATGCATGTGTGATTGCATCTTCGAGACCCTACTTCGTATATGATATAAATGCTGTTGAGAAATTTAGGGCAAAGCAAACAAGAATCGACGCAATCCAGAAGAACACAAAGAGATTTAACGAGGTTAAGCAAAGATGCCTACGTCCTCGGGAGCAGAGCGGCGACTATCTTTTCACTATTCGGAAGTTAATACGGAATACGGGATTCAGCCTTCGACGCATGTCTCAGTGGTTACAACGGGACCTATTTATAATCATAGAAAGTACAACATGTAATTACTAAATTACCCACGTATCTAACCAGCGGGCGTAGGCCCCGCACCCCCAACCCACATAATAAACTCCTGGATTCGCTCGCTCCGCTCCAACATTAATTTCATATTGTGTATATGAACTATACCTAACAAATCTCCACCTTGGCGAATATCCAGCTCTCAGGAGATAAATATCCGGAGTTTCTCATGCACCATCGTGGGTCGGCCACCATGCTTCTCTAGCGATCGTGGATGCTCAACAAGTCCAAGCAATGCAAGAACTTGTTGATAGTAATTGGCTAGTTAACATATCACTGCATTCTCATCGGTATGAACCTTCGCAACAAGATCTCTCCGAAGTAATCAATTCTTCGATCTTGTGATGCCCGACATCAATGTGCTTGATCCTCGCATGGTACACTCTGGCTTCTTAGCCAAGTAAATGAGACTTTGACTATCACAACGCAATCGAACTCCACCTCGTTCAACGCCCAGCTCCTTCACTCAGCCTCGTTGTAGCACCTTCGCCATCTAAAACATCCGTATAGCTCCAGCACCCACTTGCACCCAATAGCCTTCTTTCCCTCGTGAAGTCGAACCAGCTCCCATGTGCGATTCTTCCGCAAGGACTTCATCTTCTCAACCATCGCACCCATCCACTTCTCTTTCTCCCTAGCAGTGATAGCCTCTGAAAACTAGATCTGGATCATCACTACCGATGAAAAGTGCAAAAGAGACCATGTCTTCACAACTCAATCTACAAGGAGGCTTTATATCGGTGCGTCTCCGTCCATCTCCGGCTGATTGTAATCTCGAGATCATCCGGAATGAAATCACCGGGTGTCGGATCCGAACCTTCAACTCTCTCACTGCCATCGAACGCCGCTCTAGATCCATCTCGCACCGTTCTCCGAACCTGAACTCGTTCCCAGCACCTCGTCTCGATTCTGCCGCAATAAGGATTGCTCATCAAAGATCGCATCTCTACTTATCACCGCCTTCTTCGCAATAGGATCCCAAAACTTGAATCCTTTCACACCTTTCTTATAGCTGCGTAAAGATGCACTTCTTGGATTTTGGATCGAGTTTCGATCTTTCATCTTCGGTATATGCACATAGCAGTGACAACCAAAATTCGTAAGTGATTAAACTTAACCTGGATTACATGTCCATACCTCTTCCGCAACCTTGCCACCTAACGAAGCCCGAGGTGATCTATCGATGAGATAAGCATGCCATATTCACAGTCCTCCGCCCAAAAGTTTTAGGAAGCCTCGCATTCGGCTCTCAAGCATCTTGCCCTTTCAGCTAAGGACTCGTTCATCATTTCGCAACATCATTCCGTCGCGGTGTCTTCCGAACCGAAAAATGCCTCTCGAATCTCATGCTCCTCGCAAAACTTCTTAAACCGTGAATCCGTGTACTCGTGCCACTATCGGATCTCGGATACTCGATCTTTCTACTCGCTCGGCTTCTCCACCTCGCCTTTCCACAGCCGAATTTAGAGAAACTTCGCATTTCTGCTTCAAGAAATACACCCAAACTTTCCTAGAAAAATCATCAATAAAGGTAATATAATAACGAGATCCTCCCACTCGATGCTGCATGCAGGCGCCCATACATCGAATGCACATAATCAAGAATCCCTTTGGCTTTATGCTCTCCAGGTCATAAAACTCACTCGATCCGTTTTCCAAGAATACGGAACTTACAGAATTCTAGCTCGCAGCCTTTTCACACCATGCAAGAAATTCCTTTTATGCAATTCCGTCATCCCACGTTCACTCGAGATGACCCGCACGCATATGCTATAGCTTGTATCTATCATCATCCGACTCAACAGAATGAACTTCACCTACAATCGTACTCCCTAACAGTTGTAGATATTACTCGCAGCTAACTTTCATTTCATCACGATCGATGTACACCTTCACAATCCTTATGGTTTCCTATCCTCATCTCGCCTTAGGAATAAAACCATTTCGATGTAGAGTGCCCAAGAAATCGATTCTTCTTCAAATCCGGAATATGCCCGACATCACATAAAGCTTCTAATCGTGCCATCATACATCTTAATTCCGACTTCTCCAATACCAAGAATATCACAACGATCTATCATCACCCAAATAGTGATCGAGCGAATTAGTTGACCCGTATGAATGAAAACCACTCCCTGTCGAGTGTTATGTGATAAGAGCACTCCGAATCGAGAATCCATGCATCCGTTAACCGAGTTGATGATATCGAAAGCATATCACCATCACCTGGCATCCGAATTTTCACCCTGCACCACATTCACGTACTTCGATGATACATCACCTTTCTCCTCGTCCGTTTCTTCGACCTTCGGACAATCCCTCCTCATATGACCCGGCTCCTCGCACTCATGTAGAACGAATCATCTGTTTGTCTTTAGACTTAGATCTGGAATTTCGCCTTCCGGATCCCTCCTTCTCTTTCTTCCTTCCACGATCCTCGTTTACCCTTAACATATAAACTCGTCGCCATGAGAGCTTTCCCTCGCATTCTCGCTTCCGTCGTTATGAGCCAACAACGCCGTAAGAATCTCATCAACTTTGATAGGTTCTTTCCCATATGTCGGAGTAGTCACTGAGTGTTCATAGGAAGAAGCGCAACGAACATAATAGAATCATCGCTCGGTCTTCATCCTCAATATTCACATCGGCCTCGATAAATCGATTGATTATTTGATTGAAGTCGATTAATGTCGTTGCGTCGGATCAAAACCTTCCTCGCATCTTCGACTCATATGACTTTTGTTTCGTATACTAATTTATTCGTCGGGGATTTCGCCATAAATCGAGCTTCCAATTCTTCCAAACCTCCCTGAGATTTCAGATTCATCACGTGGTACATAACCTCATCTACCAAGCATAATCGTATGGTTGTTGTCGGTTATTGTTGCAATTCTTCCCAATCTTCCTCCTCCATGGCATCTGGTTTCGTTGCCCGCAAAGCCTTCGAGATCCTCGTTGTGCCAACAAATCCTTCACCCATGTTTGCCACAACCCGAAGTTACCAGTTCCATCGAACTTCGCCACCTCGAATTTCGCACCAGAAATCGCCATCTGAAAATTGATCTTGCAACAAACTTTTCCTGCTGATCTGCAAAAGCCCAGAAATTTCTTGTTCAAAAATCTTTCCAAGGAATTTCTATTTTAGCAATATTCACTTGATTATATTTTTTTTTTTTTAATCAAGCACTTCCCTTAATTAAGCCAAGCTTAATTAGCTATTTTCCTAGCAGATTTCCTGTATTCCCAATATTCCTTGCCTTCCGCGTTTCCAGCAAAAATTAATCCTCTTGATTAAAGGAAATCTTCCTTAATTAAATCTTTAGTTTCCCTTAATTGAGCTCCATGAATTAAGCATTTCCTTAATTCCGCGAAGCCTTCCTTTCCTGCCACCGCAATTTCGTTCTTCCTGAAAGTGCGGCGTACAATGCGGAGGCGATTTTCTTCCCAAAATGCAGCGCACAGTCCCGCCTCACTAAAACCAGCGAAGCTTCTCGTCGCCTCGCAAAACCGCAGCTGAAAAATTGGCACCGTACGCGATTTACCAACCCGGCGAACTTTTCTCTCGCCGAACACCTTCGCCGCGAACCTGCTGCCGTCTTAGTCGCCGAGTCTCTGGCCGAACCGCTGCCCTCTTCGTCACCGAAGATCGCAATTCACCGAAGCCACAAATCGCCGCAAAACTTCTGCCAAATCTCCAAATCCTACGCCGATCTCTTCTGTGCCCTCGAACCTCGCTCTGATACCACTTGTTGAGAAATTTAGGGCAAAGTAACGCAAGAATCGACGCAATCGAGAAGAACACAAAGAGATTTAACGAGGTTCGGCAAAGATGCCTACGTCCTCGGGAGCGAGAGCGGCGACTATCTTTTCACTATTCGGAAAGAATACGAATACGGGATTCGGCACTTGTCAAAGATGCTCCCAGGATTACAACAGTGACCTATTTATAATCATAGAAGTACAGACATGTAATTACTAAATTACCCACGTACTAACCAGCGGGCGTAGCCCCGCACCCCCAACCCACATAATAAACTCCCCAGATTCGCTCGCTCCGCTCCAACATTAATTTCATATTAGGTATATGAGCCATACCTAACAAATGCCAAGCTATGTAATTAAGTCTCAACTAATTCTACCAATTTTTTTAAGAATCACTGCCAAGAGTTCTTCAACTCAGATTCTGCTACTATCAATGCTATTATAAATAAATTGTTATTACGATCCAATTAACTTGAAGATAATAGAACACCAAACAACATGAAGGCCAATCAAATATGTACAACCTGACAGAAAACGATCAATAGAAACCTTAAAGCTCACATAGAATCTCTAGAAGGATGAATCATATCTACCACAAGTATGTGTAATATGTGTTTTTAAATAAGCTCCTCATGTAATGCTGGCACCGATATGTAGTTATCATTAACCGACCCAAAAATGTTCTCCGAAGTTAGTTTTCTTGACCTTCAAATCTCATATTAGACAAAGATAAATCATATGTGCTTTCAATCTATTCTTAATTTTTTTATGAGCGATGTCAAAAAATTTTTTAATAATTTATTCAATTTTCTTTGTTATTTAAGAGGTTGTTACTAGTTTATTGCCTGCTTTGTTCACACCTGGGCATGAGTGTGTTGGGTCTGATTATCACACCGCAAGCCTCGATAGGAACACATAGCAACAAACAAGATCAATTACTATGTCTCATCTTCATGCCTAATTTCTTCTTGATGGCATTTGATTTGAGAGTTTGTTTGACACTTTGCAAATGCAATAACGGATCCCAACCAATAAATCTATATCTTCTCTATCTTCGCTTATTACAAGCTCCCCACTAAAAATATTTTGATTGATGTAAACATTATGAATACTGTATTGCGTGGTACATATCTATTGTGTTACTTCTCGATTAAATGTGCACATTGTAGTTTTCCTGTCATCTCGTGTTATTACCACCACATCAACTTGTCCATTTCTGCTAGATTGCTCAATCATTTTCATCACTTCCATGTCATTCTTGACAATGATATACTCCTTTGGCGATCTACTAAATATGTGATAATATAACTAAAATTATGGCCTCTAAACCAATAAAAAATTGTCTGTCTTTTCCTTCAAAAAATGTAAAGTCACACTATCTTTTTGAAATATAATTGTGCTTAAATGTGACCTCATCTAACATTAAAGTCATTCTAGCAAATAAATTAACAAGTTAACTTGAAAGTTCAAACAAGTGGATCCTGCAAAAAATAAATATATATAGTAAAAATTACTCTAGCAAAAGCAAGCTCAACATACAGAAAAAAATAACAATAATAAAAGGGGCACTTATAGAAACATTGCAGATAATCAATACAAAAACAATAATAAAGTGAAAAAATTGTTCCAAACTTCAACAAAATTTCCTAATGAAACAGAGATTAGGTCATTGAGATAAAACTTTCAACATTAAAAGTTGATGACCAATAAATTGTTTCCCTAAAATAAAGTTGGAACAAAACACAAACAAAATCCAAAGGCAATCAAGAAAAAAAGATGGATCATGTAGTATAATTTAAAAAAATTCCTAAAGAGAAATTAATAGAGATAAATCGACAGTTAAACACTCCATAAAGGTTAAATTTATGACTCACGCATGTCATTAAAGCTACAAAATCGAACCATGGACACTCAAATTTAAAACTTTTCACACGACATTTTAACGAGAGAGGAAGAGATCGTGATCGGATCGTGGAGCAAGACAAGGAGAAGCGATTGCCGGCGCGACCTTTGACTTCTTGTGAATCATAACTGTTGCGCCGAGCATGGCGAGGAGAAACGATTCCGGCATGATCTTCATTTTCTCGTGAATGGAGCAGGACCGCCGAGCATAAAGCACATTCAGACTCGGCGACAGAGTGCGAAGGGTGACTGAGTGGGACGCTGGTAAATGAATTTTTGATTTGTTGGATATGTAAATGGTAAAGTTTTATGTGCCATGTCTAGTGGCTCAAGCGAATCGAACACGAACAAACATAATTAGTATCGTGTTTGATAGTGTTCGTGTTCGAAATGTTCAACATCACTGTTCGTGTATGGTTCGTTTAACAAACCGAACAAAAAAAATTATTCGTATTCGTCTCGTTTGCTTATCGAACGAATCGAACACGAACTTCTTGAAGAACCGAACACGAACTGTTCGCGAACAACGAGCTTTTTGGACAGCCCTAGCCATGTCCTGAATCTCCCAAAAAATATCACTGTTACTTATTTTTAAAAGTGAAATATACTTTTTCATGTAAAGAATTATGTGACAAGTGTTATAAATATAACTATAAAACTTTATATGTTAGATGTAAAAATACATAAAAATTATGTGGTACATATATAAATTATCCTAAAATTAAATTTAAACATAGCTATTGTGTTAAATTACGCCACTGATCCAGTGACACATGTTGTTCTGGGGATGTTTGGTCGTAATTAGGATTTAGTTTAAATAGGATTAGTAAATTCTATAAATTTGTATTTATAAAATCTCGAAGTGGTTAAATATGGAAGACTCTTTGACAACTTTGTCAACTTTTCAAGGATTTAATAAGATTTATAATTTATTACATATTCAAAGATAAATATTAAATAAAAAAAATATAAATGAGTATTCAAAATCTAAAAAAAATGTAAAAAAGGGTATTTACATTAATTAATAAATATTATATATTTTAATATTTTTTTTGTAAACTAATGACTTATTAGTCAATAAATTAACATTAATAAATTATTAGCTATATAAATTCAAATAATTTAGAATTTTATTAAGTAATCTAAATTTAAAATATATTTTTATTTATTAATTAACTAGTAAATAGTTACAATTAATTTGATAATATATAAATTATTTATTAATTATTAATCAATTAAAATAATAAAATTAAGTTAAATAAAAACTAATTAAAACTGCAACCTATTTCCCTCTACCCAAAGGAAAAATATTACATATAGACTCCGCGAGTAGAGATACGTACGGAGTCCTATACTAAATAGACACGTGGAATGTCAGATCTACCTAGGAAACATAAAAAAATTAATAATTTTTACTGTGCGACCCGACCTGGCCCAAATAACACAGCGAAAATTAAAATAATGCAGGGAACATATTGAATAACACCGCAAATACCCAAATAATACAACTGTAATTGAAAAAAGCGCGGGGAATATTCCGAATACCACCGCAAATTATATAACGCAAGAAATATTTTGAATATTATAACGGTGCTATTCAAATGTTATTGTTGTTATTGTGGTGTTATTGCGATGTTATTGACACCACGTAATATTCGAGTGATATTAGAATATTTTAGCGATGTTATTCAAATGTTATTGCGGTGTTATTGGCACCGCATAATATTCGAGTGCTATTCGAATATTCTAGCGGTGTTATTCGAGTGTTATTGTGGTGTTATTGCAGTGTTATTGCATCTGAAAACACACAAATACAACTCAAATGCTTATATATTTACATATCTAACCTTTATACATTAAATTTTTCATATATGCCACCTCAAGAATTTTAATTTTTAAAAATTAAAATGATGGTCTCCTTGAAAATAAATATTCGGATTAAGATCGGCCGGGCATGAGCGCTTTTTTTTCACCAAAATTCTGTGTAATATGAGTCCACCATTTCAGGTGTCGACGTTTTACTGGACTACGTAGCTCTAAGTCGGAGTCCAGACTTAATATTTACTCCTCCCCGAAATCCACTTCGACCTGAAGAAATATTACATCAAGACTCTGCACGTAAAGCTACATGCGGAGTTCAATAAAATGACTCAACGTGGAAGTAAAAAAAAAAAAAAACTGCACGGTAACATGGGTGTAACACGGAAGAATATTCCTTTCGTGTTATTCTGTATTATTAAGTGTTATTGTGGTGATTTTGATGTATTATTGACATTTTATTGTGTTATTATAACACAATAAATATTCTCATAACACAATAATACACAATAACACATGAATAACACACAATAACACTTAAATAACACTGAGAAAATATTCCCCAGTCGGCCCAGTAACACAGGAAATATTCTCTCCGTATTATTTCTCATTATTTAAATATTATTGTGTGTTATTCACGTATTATTAATATATTATTATTTTATTATAAAACTGAGAATATTCGCATTATAAAATAACATAACGAAACTATCATAATAACACTTAAAAATAACCAGTCGTATTAACGCACCGTTTTTTTAAGTGCTACCGGTTTCGCCCTAACTGCCCAATCTGCACGAAACCCTCGCTTCTCTCACTTCCCTCACTGTTTTTGCCCAAAAACATCGCCTTCCTGAGCGAAAACCTTCGATATACAGTCCATTAGAGCTAGTTGGGAAGAAGGAAACGACGGGATCGAGGCTTATAGAAACAACCAAAACTCCCATCTCCTATCAGAAACCATTGAGGAAGGTAAGCCTGTTCGCGCCATTCTTCCTATTTGCTCGTTCCGGATTCAATAAATCCCGTATTTATCGCGAATCGGCGTCATTTTTAGATTTACGGGAGCTCAGGATTTAGGGAGGCATTTTTTGCCGTTTGGCAGGATTTAGCTTAAATTCTGCATAAATCCTGCTTAAAACCGGCTACCAAATAGCCCCTAAGAGTCAGCGATTTCAGATGGAGGATCTGAAGCTTGCATTAAAGGGGCACGCAGATCTCCTCGCGGATCTTCTCGAGAGGGTCTCCGCTGAGCTACATAGCGGGTTCCAACCCGCCGTCGACAACTTCGTTGGGTTCTTCCACGCCATCGATTGGAAGGTGAGTGCTCTCTCTTTATCTTGTTCACTCATATTTGCATTATTAATACTTCAGTAGGGTTTCTTTGTGATACAAACCCAAACCAGTAAATGCAATAAAGAAAACAAAAGCAAATACAAGTAAAAGAGGGATTGTACCAAATCTCATTGTCTTCTACCTGTTTACTGGCCCTAATATTCCACGTGAGGTATTCATAGACTTTTAAGTTAACCCATAAAAAAAAATCTAATAACGACCTAGAAGTTTACTATCTAACGGCCACTAATTTACCTGATACTTTTATTTTGTTACATTGCCCACCCATTCACAAGGGCTTTGCTCTCAAGGTTGAGCAGATCGTGGTGAGATCAATTGGATGTAGATGTCTTCGGCACTTGCAAGCTCGGGCGGGCTCAGTGTTAATTTTGGACGTGGAGATGGTGTCAGATCCAGCAATGATAGGAATGATGGGAGTGGATTGGGCTAAATATGGGCTGCTAAGGCAGTGAGAAATCCAGGTAATTTTGGGAAAGCTGTGCTGTTTAGGTTTTGTGACAGAAACAATGACATTGAGTCTCTGCAGGTTGGATTGGAAGTGGGAGTATTGATGTGGTTCCGGCAACTATGCGACTTGAATTGGTGGGTGTAGTGCAGCGAGCATTCAGCGAGGCATCAACGTTGGGCTTGGAGTTGTGATGTATGGAAATTGTGACTTGGCGATTTTGGTGGTGGAGTTGGATCTAGAGCGGTAAATGAGAATTTGGGAGATAATACCAGGTGTAGAGGCTAGGTTGAGGGGGAATTGATCAGATGTGGTGCATGCTGGATCTAGAGTGATGAATTGGAATTCGAGAAATAAACTGGGTGAAGGGCTAGGTTGAGGTGAATTGATCAAATCAGGCGCAAGAGACAAATCGGGGATGGATTTAGCGCATAAGAGGTGCATCTGTGCAACAATGATTTGAAGATGGTGAATTTGAACGACGGTGTGGGTGACACTAGCTAAGAGGCTCCACAAGAGTAATGCTACAAATCTAAAACTAGTAAATGTAAAAATAATAACAAATACACGATAAATTGGCAATTTAATCTTGCCTAAAAATCTTGGTTTTGATGGTAGAGAAAGGATGGCCATTAGTTAGGAGGATGGCCATAAGTCCTGTTACTTTTTTTTTTTCTTGGTTGGGGGGTGTAGGGGACAAGAATCGAACCAAAGCTCATTGTCCTTGACATCCTTGCTTGAGCTAGTACTTTACATGAGGATTCTTATGGACTCCTAAGAACTTCCATGACCTGATAACACAATTAGTAACAACCTATAAGCCTAGCTACCTAATATATATTCCATTACCTATTATATTTATTCCCTATCACGCTACCTTATTAACAAATGACACTCCAATGAATTATTTTTCAGCTGTAATCCAAAAAGTTAATGTGCTTTTCATGGTAAATGTTTATTAGGATTTTTTTTGTTGGGATTGAAAGAAAATGAAGAGTTATTTAGAAGAAAATGAGGTTTGGAGCAGATTATGTAATTGTGGGGGACATATGTAACTATCTTAGTTTTGTTTTGTAGAGTGAATCTCTTACAAGTGTAAATTTTTTTTTTTGTTAGAATAAGTTTCTCCTTGTTATGTGCGCATTATTTCTAAGGAGCTGGAGAATTAATAGTTCTATCTAATTGCTATTAAGGTAGGGATGTTGTTGACGTATTGTCAAACATCATTTCTTTTATGATGCTGTACTTTTATCAACTGTATTTCTTAGGCCAATGTATTGAGAATTTGGATATCTTCTCCCTAATTATTTTCTGATGGTGCTTCATCCATATTTAGTGGATTTTAAGTATCTAATTCCCCATGTGAAGACCATGGTGTTCTGTATATTTTTCATTTTCTTGATTTCCCTTGTCGTAGTAGTTAAAACAACAGGAGTAACATCACATTGACATGCATTCTATTAGGATATTTTTATACAAATGAACAAACTATTAGCACATAAATCACATATCAAATTCAGGAGATTTATAGATTTGTATGTTTTTTGTGGTTGCAAACTTTTAGCCTTTACGTTCATTGTATCCTCATCAGACACCTTTGGCAGAGTTGCTAACATTGTTTCCTAAAAAGTGGCGTGTAAATCCACAAAGCAAACCACCAAGTTTTTCTAGTTTCTTTATCAAAAACTTTTGCTTGGAAGCACAAGACTGAGAGAAGAAAATGATGAAGGTACTCAATCGACATGTCTTGATCTTTCCAACTAGTGATGGTTTATAGGGATGGGAAGTAGGTAGAATAAAGAGCAAAATACATGCAAGCACAATGATTTGGTTGCTAAAGTTGTTGAAACCAAAATTATGGGCAACCATGTTTGAAAGAGAGCCATATAGAATTTTTCACAGCTGATGAAGGAATTTAATCTTCAAAATTAATAATCTCCCCTTTAGAGATTAAATTTTATTGATTTATTGTAATCATCGAATCAACTGTGTATGGCACCTTGAAGAGCATCCTAGGCTCTGGGATACAGGAATGGCTTAGTGTTGTGGTGATCATTTCCAAAAGGTTACTCCTTCATTTGTGCGTTCTTTTGTTCCATATTCTCTCCTGTAGCCAAGATTTTAACTTTATTCTTCAAGAAAATATTGTGCTAAAATAAATTATTGTAACTGAAGTAACACTATTGGAGTTACAAGCTGCTATTCGTATAGTCCACCAACTTCATTTGCCTTTATGTTAACCAATACACCCTTGCAAATCTTGAAAATTTTAACTTCTTCAAAAATCTATATCTTTCATCGTTGAGAGCACTCAACAACAACAAGCCTTTATCCCACTAAGTGGGGTCGGCTAAATGAATCTTTTTTATCCATTCCATCCTATTGAGAGCACTCAAAAGTATTACATTCTTTTTCATATTTGTTACATACTTGGCTTCAGCCAATCTTTTGGTAACAACATCATGCACCTTAACCTCATTGCGCCAACACCTACACTATTGCATGTCATATTGTTTCTCACATAGACAGCAACAACATCTCAAGTGAACATCGCCTTATATGAACACACATGGAATGAACAAACTAAATCCAAGATCCGCTGCTCTTTGCTGCCATCTCCTTCAATCTCCAAAAAATCATCCCCAATATATGAACTACTACAACCTGTAGCAACACTAGTATTTTCTGACTTTTATCTATATATTGTTCCTTTCTCATCCAAGTATCACAATCTTTCTTTATGTGTTTGTTCTTCTTATACTGAAAGCAAAAAAATATCTTTAAACTTGCCTCAAAGGTATGCTTTTCATGATTAGAAGTAGATCCTTTCTTTAAAAATCCCCACCTTAACTAATAATCCCTCATATAGCTTTTCCATTTCCATGTTTTTCAAGCTTGGAATTTATATCTTAAAAAAAAAGTTAATTTTTGATATACTTGACAATAATCTTATGTCTCTTTGACTAAATGTTGTAAAAGAAAATGCTTTTAAGAGGGAGATAAAGAGCACAATATTATTAAAGCCTAATCTATGTCTTTCTACAAGTACGTCAATACTTTTTAAATTTTCAAATGATAGAATTTAACTCATTTTAATATGGTTTAATAGAAGTACCTTTTTTTTCATGCGGAAAAAATAGTCTTCGCATTTGATGTTGTTTGTTTTAGAGGTTTTTGAACACATATCAATACTCGAGCTTATGCTATAAATCATTTGTGATTTTTTCTTCTATGATCTCCATTAAGCGCTCATCCACCAAATACAATAGAATCACTGAGAGAGCCTTTCCAATCATCTCTCCCGTCTCTTTCTCTCTTATGGTTTTAGGATGTCTTATGGGTGCTTTCACATTTTTTTTTTTACTAGAACATCAAACTTCTTTTTCCTTTTAAGGAACTTTTTGATCTTAAACTTTATGGTTATCATATTCTTGTTAAACCTTCACTTTTATACTTATTGTTAAAAAGAGTACTCCTAACTTTATGTTATGGTTGCATCAATACAGGAGTAAGTGCAATAAGTTACAAAATAACGCTGAAAGAGATCAAGCAAAAATAAAATCTAAAATTTAGTTTGTTATGCTTAACTAAGTTTACCTTCATAGTTGCATAGACTGATGTTGCTTCCCTAGATCTAAATTCAAGAACAATATTGTTTTTAATTTCTTTCCGAGCACTCTAGCTAGTTTTAGCTTAAGCAATTAATGTTTGAATCTCATAAAGGATTAAACCAAAGTTATAATATTATAAATAAAGAGTGGTATCTCAACCATTTTTATTTGGTTTCGAGACTATCATATTTATTTAATTAGTCCTTAGAATATGAAAATTAATTCAAAATGATCTCTTAGATGCTACATTGGGATTAATTTTGTTTAGTCCACAGGCTAAATTAGTTTTATATGATAATTTCTGTAAGAGGAATCATTTTGGTTCAATTTTTGTATAGTTAAGACTAAATTAGAGAATTATAATATTCTATGACCAAAGTATCCACATGCAAATAGTTAGAGTAATATTTTAATATTTAGGTTTATAAATATAATCTATACTACTTTCTTATTTATTTTGATGATTCAACCCGAAGTTTTAGATTTATCAAGATATTAACAGATGGTCAGATAGTGAAAGTTGTTAGCTACTAATTTTAACTAATGGTAAATAAATATTCACTCAATTGAATGAATCACTAGTGAATAAAACTTTAATTCAACTTAAAGGTAAAATAATTATATATGAAATTACATTTCTCTAATTTGGCTGTCTTCTATAAATATTTTCAGTCATCTCACTCATTTTTTAGTTCAAAATTTAAACATGAAAATGTTTATATTTCTAAATTACAGTAATGTTAGAAAAGAAAATAACATGCATCTTTTTCAAATATAATGAATCAGTTTAAAAATAATAGACAATTTATTATTTAATTATAGCCATTAAGGACGGTTCAAAACATTTTATCTTACAATATTTAGGTGTTTGATATGTACAAAAATTAAAATAGAGTGATATGTATGTAAATCTTCCAAACTTCCTGCCTCTTCTATCTTTTTATTTCTTTTTTTGTAACTTTTTTTTTGTATTAAAAAAAATGTCTTTTTAAAAATATTTGGGTGAATTTAATTATTTGTTAATTTAATAATACAAAAAAAAATCGTTTACTTTATTTAAATTAACTTTTAATTTTCGTTATTTTTTATAACAATCAATATTGGCCTTTAAAACTTTGATATATGAATAATAGAATAATATTATTTACTTATTATTTAATTAATCTGGGTCGAACACAACCTAACAAAAATTTATTTGTGTCCGGCTCTTTTATAAATCGAGCTTTAGAAAGATTTGTTTGTGTTTGACACATTTGTTTAATGAACTAATCAAACACGACTGGTTTAGTGAGCCGAACACGAGTTGTTCATGAATGATGAACTTTTTTTGATAGCCCTGATCGCTGGCCAAGCATGATGAGAAATTAACATGTGCTCAAATTTTGGTGTCATTCCCCTTCCTTAAAATCCATTTCTTGACAGTAGAGATTGGAATGCTTCATTCATTCTATTATTTATTTTGTCATTCTCTTTCCGTAATTGTAGTTGCCAACCAATCATAGAATTATTTCAAATATTGTAATTGAGGGGACATTTAAAACTCTCTTTTACTGTGAAGACTGGCCACCCCTTTGCTAGTTAGGTTATTTTTCATCTCTCTCTCTCTCTCTCTCTCTATATATATATATATATATATTAATAATCTTTATAAACTAGTGCAATAAACCATTTAGAATCATTGAAGAGGAACAAATTTTTTTTAGTTTACTAGTATCTGAAAAATGCTTGGTGGCTTTCTTTTTTCTTGAAGTTTTTTTGGTGCCAGCTTTAATATATCATTGTGATTTTTTTTGGGTTTTTACCTATATAGCACCTAAATTTTGAAATTTACATATTCATCATCTCAAACTTCGATTTTACGTGCGAAGCATTCTCCTATTATTTTTCATTCTTGTGGTCTGCTCTCCGTTCACCACCATCTTTGATGCTTGAGCCGCATCCTAGGCGACCTCGCCGTCGATGCTTTCATCTAGTGACTCGCGTAGTTGTTGGTGCTTTGAAATATATGAGAAGGCAACGACGTGATCACAGTGAACAATGACCTACAACTTCTGCCCCCCTCCTATCCAAAACCATTGAGCTAGGTAGGTAACCCTCGTTTTTTTATCCCACTTTTTCCTACATGCGGTCTCTGCGCGCTTCATCTGCCTAATTTCCTTGGATTTCAGGCAAAGCGGAAGCTTGATTTTACTAATTCCCCTGGATTTTAGGCAAAGCGGAGGAAAGACGGGATTTAAGCATCATTTTCGATGATTGAAAGGAGGAAAAATGAGATTTAAGATCCCGCATTTTGGATTAATCATAGATTTTTAAATTAGTTATTATTGTAAATTTCTAGCTTTTTTTTTCACATCCCCTAGCCTCTTCTTTTTTTTTTTTCACCATCACCGAAGGTGTAGAATGTATAGCGACGATGTCCAATAGAATTTTACTAGTCTGTGACTTAGTAGGAGGCTGGAAATTTCAGCGAGGGGCTGAGTTCGGCATGGGCAGAGTCGCCAGACTTGTAAGACTACTTCTCTGTTGTGATCATTTCTTGCTTGAGTTCGGTGACAACGGCACACAGGAACTCATGATGAAGAGTGCATCGAGAAGATAGACTCAACGAAGATGATGTTGTGCGTGTAAATATGAAGTTTGAGGTGCATGTAATTACAAAGAAAAAATGCATAGTCATTTTGAAAATTAGCAAACTCTCTTTAAACATAAATTCAAACTCATTATGTTGCAAGGTTCCATCATAGCCTAAGGACCTAACCTATTGGCATCAGTTAAAATGACTCAACAAAATAAAATGTTCCGGATGAATTGGAACTTCAGATGCCAATAGGTTAGGTCCTTAAGGCTTTGGCTCATATAAAAGATAAATTCTCAAGGTCAAAATATTACAATTCTCTTTGAGTTTCCGGTTTCAAAGGCCCCGGTAGGATAATGACAAGGAGAATAACCCTGCACGATAGACTTCTATTGTGTTAACCCAAAAGAGCTGGAGGAGTTTATAGAGCCCTCACCCAAGTTTTAGTAGGAAAGAGCACTAGGGGGGTAGCCATGAATAGAAGGCAACGCGCTCAAGGATATTCCTTAAATGGTGTGGCGTGCCGTAATATATTTTCATAAAGGGAAAAGGCTGAAACATTGCGAGAATCCACAATAGATAACTTTTACCTACAAGTTTTGGGAACCATCTTTTGTATTTGAAGTAAACATTATCTTATAAGAGCATCAAATGCAGACACTCTGCCCCTCCACTCCCTTTTTTTTTTGAAGTTTCTTTGGTAAGGTTTTAATGTTATCTTTGTGTTCTTGGGTTGTATCTTTGCCTCATATATCCATTGATCCTCCTTCAACATGGACAAGGAAGAAGATGATGAAGTTAGATGATACATATTCCCTGATCCATCCTGTTGGTGATGATTTATACAGATGAGAAGTTGATAGAGCCAGAAACAAAATATGTGATAGCAAGAAGATTAATAGCTGAAATTGTTAAAGTTTAAATTTGAAACCAAATTTGTTAGCAGCCACATTGGAACAAAACTCATCTTGAATTTTTCAGGAATAATTTTGGAAATTTAATCTTCAAAGTTAACTGCATTTACTTTTATAGGCACTATCTTTTGCCTTGTTAAAGCTAAATTTGAAACCAAATTTGTTAGAAGCCACATTGGAACAGAAATTTAATCTTCAAAGTTATCTGCATTCACTTTTTATAGATACTATCTTTTGCATTTTTCATCTATAAAAAGTCTTTCAAAGAAACTACTACAATTAACTTTTCCACATTTGTTTTTTGATGTGTGTGTTACAGAAGTAGTTCTGATTTGTGGCTCTTGTTTGTGAAATTACTATTTTCCTTTAATTTCAGTATGTTGGCTTTCCTATTTTTATGATCATGCTTTTATATTAGAGTCAATCATAGTAGTTCATCTAACTTATGCTGTATTGACAGGAACCATGGTTGCTATGCTTATTATTGTTCCACTTTACTTTACTGGTGACGGCCTTTATATCAAGGAAGAGAATCAATGTCCAACTTGGCCTATCCGTTTTTGCATGTGAGGTTTCTCTAGTTCATCGTCTCTGATGTTTACCTCTTATTATATTTCTTTACCCAAAATAACAAAGTATTACTCTCCTCATACTTGTGATGTTTACATCGTATGATACTTATGTTAGTAATAATTAATACCATTTTTATAGGCTTAGCGCTTCAATAATGCTAGATTCCAATTTCCATGATTATCAATCCTTTTAGCATATTTTTGGTACTTTCAAGTGGGTACATTTCAAAGATTAAATGTACAAATTAAGATAGAAGGCATGGGCTAGACTTTTAAATTGGGGCATTCACATAAATACCACACCATTCTGATGTATTTACTTATCTAACAACTAAATTTTAAAATTTATATGCATAACACTTAAATCTTTAAAATTACATAAAAAACTACTATTAAGAACTTTTTGTAAGTGAAAAACTACTTTTCATTTCATGCATAGGTTTATGACATGAAAGCGCTATAAATGTAAATACATATAAATTGTGGGGTATGTATGTAAATTTCCTCTTAAATATTTCGATCATATAATGTTGTTATTAATTCCATGCTCTTATTGTCCTTATTCTATCCAGTTGAAGTATCGACTTTTGGCTTTGTAGAGTTTGGTAGTGATGCACATGGTTAGGACGCTAGGGTTTCGAAACTACTAGGAGCTCTCCAACAAGATGAAACCTTGAGAATTTATCTTTTATCTGAGCCAAAGCCTTAAAGATTGTTATGCCCTGACATCTGAAGTTCCAGTTCATCTGGAACATTTTATTTTGTTGAGATCATTTTAACTGATGCAAATAGGTTAGGCCCTTAGGCTTATGATGGAACCTTGCAACAGAATGAGTTTGAATTTATGTTTAAAGAGAGTTTGCTAATTTTCAAAATGATTATGCGTTTTTTCTTTGTAATATATATACTTGTTTGATGCAATGCAATAAATTATTATGTCTATTCTAATCAAGGAAGTTCACTTAGCTATAATAAAAAAACATTTTATTAAAAGTGTGACATCGGATTTACTGTGATATTCTTCTTAATTAATTATCTAAAATATATTTTTTTTCGAAGACTTTCTCTATGTAAAAGACATTAAGAAGCTATACTGTATATTTCAGTAAAATGCAATGTATTCTAATGAACTTATTTAGAAACATATCTATGGTTAATTATACCACCTCTCTAACTACACGATGATAAAATCTATCTCTAAATTACTTATTGCTCTATCTAGAAAGAGGGAGGAGAAAAGGAGGTGATGCAAAAGGAGAGATAGAGATAGGAAATTGTAATATATGTTAATATGTATAGATAAGCGTTGACCTCTCTTTTCTAACTTAGATTTCAGATTTTTTATTGTTAGCTCATTGCGTAAACACTATTCTTGTAGACACCACGTGAGAACTCATCTTCTTTTGGTAATTTCTGTGCATATATTCTCAAGATGTCGCTTCTTTTGCTAGCTTGGCCCAAGAGGCCATCTTCGTGGTAACTCCTAGTAGGTACTGTATTCTTTTCTACTTGTTTAATCTTGGGAAGTTGCTTTTTCTTAGCAATTTGTTCATAGGGCTCACCCTCTCTTCGTTCAATGTTGACACCATAAAGGATAATTTTTCGGTAGCTTAATATTGGTTTTGACAATTTTTTCCTCTTAGGATTTTGCCCTTCTCAATGTTTGTCTCTACAACTCACTTTAATTTTGCTTTGCAATAGTATCCTCATAAAAGTGAGCTCTTACAGGTTTTTAAGAAACTCAACTAACCATCCAGAGGTCCCAGTCTCGAACATTTAAAGTCAAAATTCCTGCTGTGTCTACATTTGATTCTCTTATAAGATTATGTTTACTTCAAATACAAAAGATGGATCCCAAAACGTGTAGGTAAAAGTTATCTATTGTGGATTCTCACAATGTTTCAGTCTTTTCCCTTTATGAAATTATATTACGGCATGCCACACCATTTAAGGAATATCCTCGAGCGCGTCGTCTTCTATTCTTGGCTACCCCCCTAGTGCTCTTTCCTATTAAATCTTGGGTGAGGGCTCTACAAACTCCTCCAGCTCTTTTGGGTTTACACAATAGAAGATTATTGTGCAGGGTTACTCTCCTTGGCATTATGCTACCGGGGCCTTTGATCTTCTCCTAGTTAGCCAAGTTCTCCACTCTATGAACCTTCTTTTACTCACCTTCCAATAGTCAAAAGGGCAACCGACTTTATAAAACACATTTACATTCTTATACGTGACTCTTGGGACCAGCCTGTTCAAGTAGCTTCTTATAGCTATGTTTAGGAAGATAGGCAAACCTTACCACATATTTACCATGCAATAATTCCAGCATTGTCTTTCTCATTCGTATCTGTATACTAGAGGCTACTGTTTTAGTTATTTGTCGACTTCAATGCCTGGAGTTCGTGTTCTCTAATACTACCTGCTGATTCTGCTGACCTGATACATTGTTGTTGAGGTCTTCAATGTGCTCTCACAAAAGTTGTTTTGCTTTTCAGCATTTCTTCTACCCGATAACCGTCGTCCAACACACCAACGCACATGCATGTTGGGCTAGTTAGCCTACATTGGCGTCTTTTTGAGCTTATTCAACTAGCAAGTCTTAGGTCTTTAATTTTATCCCCTTTTGTTGACCTTCTCCTTAAATTTTGCACTTTATTGCCAATATTTAATGCACTATCACTTAGGGATTGATTTGAGAAGCTTTGTAATAAATACTGTAGTGGTTATTATTTAAGCAACCCTTTTTCTACGATGAATCTTTGTGATATTTTCTACAATTTCTCTTATGTTAGTCTATAATGTATTTCAGACAAAGCCCCTAAGTGTGGACTTCGAGTGTGTGAGTGCTCTAAATATTGATTCTCTCTCTACAACAAACTTATTTGTCTTAATTTTTATTGCTTTCTTGGCATTATATTGGACATTTATTGCCTTGCATATGTAAATTGGTTTATGACAAACCAAGTTCTCTACCATAATAAATAGTATTATAAGATTAGATCTTTTACTCTAAAATATAATTAACTAAAATCAATCCAATATTGAAATAAGAATGGTTTCTTGACCATTCTCGGGCAATGAGAAAAATTTAATGAGCATGCCTTATCTATGTTTGTAACAAAATAGTGATATAACATCCGACTAATCATTTTCCATATAGCTATGCCAATTATCATCAAATGTTTTGATCGTTCATGTTCATCTGAACTTTCATATAGTTAAGGTTCGCACTACGGTCGATAACAAAATAGAATCATCGCTTAAATGTTCCTCATATGCATGTTGGCTATAAGGATTAATTTCATATCAATCTTTCTCCATCATTTAGATTTGATGATATTATTTTTTAAAATTTACTTAGATTCATCTAGTTGCTTTCTGTTAAATTGATCCATGAAAGACCGACCCAGCCAAAGCCGCCTAGCTGCCTAGGAAGATTCCAACACTTGGGTGGGGTCTGTCAAACCATAATCATGTATGCGAGGAGAAGAATTAAGAGAGATTTAGGGGGAAATTTTGATTGTGTTTTAGGGGTGTTTTATGAGGGCTAGTCACCTAGGGTTTGATTTTTTTTTTTCCTGTAGTTTTCCTTTTTTTTTGGCTCATAGCTGCTTTTAGAGTTTGTGGAGAACTGTTCTATCTTGAATTGTAGATTAGCATTGTATCTTGTTTGTTTGCTTGGCTATTAGTAAAATTAGCCTGGATCTTGGTTTTACTGTTGATTTCTTACAATTTATTCACTGTTCAATTTGGTATCTTAGCACGATCTTGGAGAGATGGCAACAAGAAAAGTTGATACTTTGGAGCAAAGATTGGAAGGAGAAGTAGGGTAATTACATCCGATATATTGGAAAGGTTCTCAACCATAGATGAAAGGTTTTCCTCCATGGAAAATGAATTTGAGGTCGTGGAGGAGATGTTGAGGATGTTTATTGAGATGCAATCTAAAGTCAATACTTAGCCGAAAGGGTAAGAAATCGAATGAGGAACAGGATAAGGAAAACATCCACCATTAAGAACTTCACCTGATAACTCCGATCAAGATTTTTGAGGAATGGTTGTGCCGAAACATAGAGGCTGGGTTATGAAAGGGGTTGGGAGAAGCATGGAGATTGGAGGAGGGAAAGCGGATGGTGTTATTTCTATGGTTGTAGGAAAAAGTTTCACCCTAAATACATGTGGGGAAATACCAGAGGGAGAGGAAAATGGGGAGTTGATGCTAGGGTGAGGAAGTTGAGATGTCGAACTTCGAAGATGAAGACACACATGTATGTGTATCGGGTGGAGCTATACTTTGCGGTGAAATAGGCTATTGCGTAGGAGAGGAAATTGAGGAGGTGATGCTAGGATGAGAGTTAAATATGTTGATCTTCGAAGGGGAAGACACACATGTATGAGTGTATTGGGTAGAGCGATACTTCGTGGTGAACGAGTTAGATAGGTGGGAGAAGCTCATGGCGGTAGAGTTATTAGAGAATGAGACCTATATGAACAGTTCTATGTCTTGACACAAGAAGGGACTGTCATGGAATATGAGAGGTTCGAGCTATTATTGGAATGGCTGGGGGGAGGTTTCTGAAGCAAGATTAGAGGGAACTTTCATGGTGTTTAAAGTTCGATATATGTGCCCAACTCTATCCGTTGAGACCACGAGAATTGAGGGAGGCGTTGGAGCTCACCCATATGGTGGAAGATAATAATCAGATGGAGAAGACCACCAAAGGCAACCTGGGAGAATTCCACAAGAGTACCTTGACGACCATGACACCAAGGACCCAGACAATATCATCTTAGAATGAGGCTTCGAAGGAGAGGAATGTGAGGGCCCGTCTAGGTGTTAACTTCAAGCGCCTCATGGAGGCAGAGGTGCATGAAAAGGGTGTAAAGGGATTATGTTTTCGATGTGATGAGAAGTATGCCCCACGTCACCGGTGCAAGAATCAGACATTCTAGATTCTTATAAATTATGATTGGGAGGAGGCAGATTGTGAGGAGTTGGCTGAAGAAGTGAGAGAGGGAGAGGAGTACTTACACTTGGATGTAGCGGAGGTGTCCCTCAACTCAGTGGTGTCATTCATTCTTAATCATACCATGAAGGTGAGGGGACAGTTCGGTGAGCAACCTGTAGTGGTGTTGGTGAATAGTAGGGCCACTCACAATTTCATCTCAAATTAGGCCTGGATCTGTTGGGGTTGAAGTTGGTAGATACGAGAAGCTCTGTATTAATGATGGGGACAAATAAGGTGGAAAAAAGTCGGGGAATTTGCAGGGGAATGAGGTTGACACTACAGGGTCTACAGTCGGTGGAAGATTTCATTCCCTTGGATTTGAGAAGCACTAATATGATTCTGTGAATGAAGTGGCTACAGAAGATTAGAGAGATGAATGTGGATTAGAAATTATTGACGATGGAGATTATGGTGGAGGGGAGGAAGGTGGGACTGAATGGGGATGCTAAATTGTAGTGAACCATGGTCTCACTCAAAATCATGGTCAAGTTAATATGGAAAGCAGGGTTGGGCTATCTGGTGGAGTTGCAAAGCATAAAAGAGATCCAGGATCTCGAGTCAGTTGAGTTCCCTGAAAGTGTTCAACAACTTCTGCAACTGGTTTCTGACATCTTTCATTAGTCTAGCGAGTCACTGCCACCGAGGGAGCATGAACATGCCATCTTGTTTAGAGCTGTTAACGATCCAAATTCGAGCCATGCTTGGTTTGGCTCAAAATCAGCTAGAAAATTATTTGATCCAAAATTTGACTCGTAGTTCGGCTCGTTTATTTCGATCCGAGCCAAAAGTTGAATTAATTTTCGAGCGTTTAACGATCTTCGGGCTAAATTCGCTAAGTTCATAGCTCCAACATTACTAAGACTGTTAACGATTCGATTTCGAGTTGACTTCAGCTTGAAAAAAAAATGAATCAAAATTTTGGCTCGTAGCTTGACTCGTTTATTTGATCTGACCTCGATCTGAGCCAAAATTCGAATCAATTTTCGTGCAGTTAATGATCTTCGAGCTAAATTCATAGCTCTAATTACGTTGAATGAAGGTGCTATTCCTATCAGTGTCAGACCCTACTAGTTTTCTCATATTTGAAAGGGTGAGATAGAGAGGTTGATTTGGAGATGCTTGAAGTAAGGATTATTAAGCCTAGTGTGAGCTTCCTTTTTAGTCTAGTTATATTGGAGATGAAAAAGGATGGTTGTTGGAGATTTTCTATGGACTATAGGGCTCTAAAAAGGAAACTGTAATGGACAAATTTTCTATTACGGTGATTGAGGAGTTAGATGAACTTTATGGAGCGGTCATCTTCTCGATGATCGATATGAAATTGGGATACTATCAGATCAGAATGAATCCATATGATGTGCACAAGACAACGTCATTACTCATAGATGTTGTTCGGCCTTAGCAATGCTTCAATCACATTTTAATCTCACAAACATGGTTTTTCAACATTACCTCAGAAAGTTCATCCTTGTATTTTTTGATGACATTCTGATTTACAGTCGCGGAGGCCGAGCATATATGACAACTGAGGACAATATTGGAGACGTTGAGAGGACACCAGTTGTACGTCAACTTGAAGAAATATTCATTTGCAAAGTCACAAGTGGAGTACCTAAGAACATGGTGACCATGGTAGGAGTAGCAGTGGACCAGTCCAAGATCGACGCCATGTTGGGCTGGCCTTTGCTGGGGAGCTTGAAGGAGTTGAGAAGGTTCTTAGGTCTCACTAGATACTACTAGAATTTTGTGAGAGAATATGGTACAATTGCATGGTCGTTGACGGTGCAGCTGAAGAAAGATAGTATTAAGTGGGGGGAAGCAACGACACAAGCCTTCGAATAGTTGAAGATAGCCATGACCAACATTTCAGTATTATCGCTCCCATACTTTAGTAGGTCATTTATGGTAGAGATCTATGCGTTAGGGTATGGATTGGGAACAATGCGCATGTAGGACCGATAACCTATTGCCTATTTCTGCTATGGCAAGGCTCAAGTCTGTATACGAGCTAGAATTATTGTTTATTATCTTGGTCATTCGGAAGTGGCATCCTTATTTGTTGGGTTACACTTTATAATCAGGAAAGATAAGAGAAGCTTCAAGTATTTGTTAGAGCAGAGGATGGTTGTTGAAGAGTGTTAGGGGTGGCTTTCCAAGTTACTTGGATATGATTTTGAGATCCAGTATTGCCTAGGACTGGAGAATAAAGCTGCAGATGCACTATTAAGAAAGGTGGATGAGCCCTAGCTGACAGCTTTATCAGTACTCTTGGTTTTATAGATTGGAAAATCCTGAGGCAGGGGAGTGAATAGGATAAAGGGCTAAGGAAGATCAGGGTAGAGTTGCTACAGGACCAAACAATCATCCAGGATATGCATTGATGGGATAACTACTCTATCAAGGACGATTAGTGTTACCAAGGGCATCAGGGTACATACCAAGGTGTTGCAGGAGTTTCACGAAAGCACAATTGGTTGACACTCAGATGTACAAAAGACATACAATCGGTTGTCGACAGAGCTATATTGGGTGGCGATGATCAGATATGTAGAGGACATGGTGGTGAGTGTGATGTGTGCCAACGATACAAGTATTTGACTATGGCATTAGGAGGGTTACTGCAACCCCCAAGCTTTACCTGAGAAGCTTTGTGAGGAAGTGATGATCAGAGGGATTTACAGTGATATTGGCGGCAATTTATCACATAAGCAAGTATGCACACTTTTCTCTATTATGACACCCTTACGTTGTTGTCTCAGTCGCTATTAGCTTTATACGGGAAATGATTCGTTGCATGAGGTTCTAAAATCCATTGTATCAGATAGGGACAAGGTGTCCCTCGATCAATTATGGAAAGAACTATTTAGATTGCAAGGGATAGTTCTGAAGAGTACATCATATCATTCTCAGCAAGATGACCAGACGTAAGTGGTCAACAAGAGTGTGGAGAAGTACCTTTGTTGTTTTATATCAGGTAAGCCAAAGTTTTGGGCAAGATGGATTGCTTGGGTTGAGTGTTAGTACAACACTTTATACCATACTGCAGCACAGACCACTCCTTTCAGGACTTTATATGAGTGGGATCTACTCACTCGATACATTAGGGTCGTAGCACTGCACTAGTATCTAGTGTAGACCAGTACTTGGAGGTTACTGGAGAGTGATAGGATATTGGCAGAGCTTGAGGAACATCTACGAAGGGCCCAACAAATCAAGAAGAGGAAGGCTGATGGTCGCAGGAGGGAGGTACAATTTGAGCCCAGTGATATTGTTTATTTGAAGTTGAAACCTTATTGACTGAAGACACTTGTCATGAGCCAAAAGTTTTCCCCGACGATATTTTGAACCTTGTGAAATTATGACACACATTGGGGCAATGGCATATCGTCTAAGGTTGCCACCATCATCATCATCATTGCCTCCAATATTTGTTGTATCATAAATGAGGCATGATATTGGAGACCACAAATCTTCATCTTCACTACCACTAATGCTGACAAAGGACATAAAGGTAATTTGGGAATCTTTGAAGGTATAAGTGTTGCGCCGAGGTGTGACGAGGTGGAGGTGTTGATCAAATGGAAAGATTACTACTTTATGAAGCAAAGTGGAAGCCTTACAAAGTGATCAAGAAGCAGTTTCCATCATTTCACTTTGAGGACAAGGTGCTTCTTTTGGGGGGAGTATTGTTATGCCAGTCCAAGAGGGATCGACCCAGCTGTCGGCCATTAAAGTGCACGTAACTTTTGAAAAATATAAAATGTAGTTCTATAAAATATGGTTTTGATTTAATTTAATATATATATATATATATATATATTGATCTTTGAAAATAATATTTTAATTTTGAAAAATGAGAATGAACGAATTTCTTTCATTTAATAGTTTAAATAAACAATCACAATATCGCAAGTAACACACCTATCCCGAGGAATAGACACACTACTTGATGATATGACACGATCAAATAAACTACAGAATTTATGACATTCATTCTGGTCTGCGAACCTCTTATTTCGACCGACAAATTTCTCTACCTAATATTAAAAATCAGATAAGATTTATATTACGCAGGTTCTTAAACCTCCCTATAATCGTGCAGCTCTCATAATCAATTACCCCTCATATGACTGAAGTTACCTGAGAGAACTCTCGATGATGATCAGAGGTATCTATCTTCATGAATTCAAAAGTTAGGGTTTTCAAAGTACAGTGTAGGAAGGTCAAGTGGGAAGGGACCAAATAGGAAAAGTTATTTTCAAAGTCAAATGAGCGAGGACTAGGGGATGTCACAGAATAGAGGCGAACTTCAATGACTTCCCAAACCATCCTATTGTTGGCTTTAAATTTTGGAAATGAATTTATTTAAATTTCAATCCTGCCAATTATTAATTATAGGGATTACCTTTGCATAATATCCAATTATGTAAATAACCTAGAAGATCTGAGAATTTATGTCGTATCGGACGACCATCTCATAACCTAGAGCGAGTTAGGGCTTAGATTGCACAACATGGTTGTGCAAAGGCCTAAAAGATAAGGTGAAGATTTATGCGAACTACCTCGAAATCATATGACTCGTTATTTTAGACTAAGGTAAGGTTTAACTGGAGTAGACTTGTTTTGCTGTTGTAGATTGTCCTCCTCCATTCGCTGCATCCTCGTCGTGTTACCCTCAAAATTTTGCTCCGTCCTCCATGTCGTAGCAGTATTGAGTTTTAAGTTTAAAGATTAAAGTGGACATGTAATTGTTAAGTTAATATTTTTATTTTTGGACACCTATGAAACCATACTACTGGCCTCCTATCTTAAAAGGGTATAGTACGCATAAATAAAATAAGTAGTAAGAAAATGCAATAAAAGAAAGCAATATGCAGTCATGAGAAGGAAAAACAGTAATAACTTACAGTAAGGAAAGGAACAGTAGTAGAGTTCAGTAAAGAAAATAAATGCGGTAAAGTACGATAAATGAAAACAGTAGTATGTGCAAGAAAGCAAACTGCTGTAAACGTAAAAGGAACCTGTGTATCTGGCGGGTCTGCTATTTCCTGTGAATAAGATCAAAAATCACAAGTATGAGCAAGTAAGTATAGTAATGGGTTGAGTGAACATGTATCCACATACAGAAGAATAAATGACAAAAACGAAAAGAAAACTAAAGGAAAAAATCGAGAGAAATCGTGAAAGACAAAAAAACTGAAGAAAGTTTGCAGACGTCCCATGAAAACTTAAAAAAGATGGTATAAAACGCTCGGAGAGCCCGAAGAGAACCATAAACTTGATGGTGGGGATAACTCAGAATTAGGATCTTGGGTCAAATCAAGTCCCTAGGATCCTAACGAATTACCATGCATGTGTGATCCAACATTTAGTAAAATGTTCCTAGTCTAACAGCTACAGAAGGAGGAAACTTCTAACTTGGTTCATACGACTGACCCGTGAATTTTTCTTTTTATAAAAGGTATAGGAAATAGTTCATTTCATTTTTTTTTCTTTTAAAAGAAATTTTGATTTATCATTCAATTAAAAGAAATTTTTATACTTTAAAGTGAATGAATCAGTTATATTAACAAGTGGGAACTTCCAACTACCTGTAGAAGTAAGGGGCAGCTCATTACTAAATGTTAGAGATGCGGTATTACCTCATTCTTGTAAGGTCACTGAGTCAGGATCATGCTACGACTTCTCACATATACCTAGGTGGTTCTTTCATCACTTATGCCCAAACCCCGAACCGTCCTACTTATAGTCTTGCTTGATGGCTCACATATAGCAAAAGGTTGTATCTGCGCACTTATGCCTCGTACATTAATGCAGAAACCTAGCCAAGAAGCAAGAAAGGAGGAAACGACCCACCTAAGAGAACAGAGAAAAAAAGAAGGATCGTTCCTCAAAACCGCGTAAAACGAACAATTCCTGATGACATGCAAAAGCTTTACAAAAATGCAACTCAAAACCTCAACGAGTAAAGCCTCACAATGCCACTTGAACCTTGATGAATAAAGTTTCTAAACAAAATTTAAAATTTGACACATAAAGTTTCAAAGCACCATTTATATATTGCCGCATAAAGCTCCGAAAATGCAATTTAAACTTTAAGGGATAAAGTTTCAAGAATGTGGCCCAAACATCATTATAGAGAGTTTCCAATGCAATTTAAGAATCACTAAAGCATGCCCGCAAATGCAACCTCAAATTTCCCAAAACTGGGTTAAGCTGCAGCCCCTAATTGGGCCAAAATCGAGCCAAACAATGCCATAAACGAGCCCCGAAAGTTGCAGTCCAATTTCCCACAACAGAGCCAAACCGCAGCCCCTAATTGGGCCAAAATCGAGCCAAATAATGCCAAAAACGAGACCCAAAAGCTGCAGCCCAACTTCCCACAACAGGGCCAAACTGCAGCCCCTAATTGGGCCAAAAGGTTCACAAAAGTCAAGCAACACAGAGAGCCAAGCTAGCATGTGAAGTCTTCCCCATTTCTTTCCCACTTTCTATATCTTCTAGCAATTATAAGTCATCGCAAACATATCAACAAATTTAGTGAACTTAAAAAAAAAAGGAGAATTGCAATAAAAGTTCCCAAAACTTTATGCAAAACGTGTCTATTATGGAGCCTTGACACTAACCCGCTTTCCTTTTCTTAATTTCGGCCAAGCAATTACATAAGCCTCCCAACATTGATTCCAAAGGTTCACTTAATGTGAAAGCAAATATAAGTATTTTGTATGTAGGTGTATAGCAAAAGTAAAAGCATTTCCACAATTTTAACATAAATTTTCTCAAAGCATTTCAAAGTGTAGTCCAATATAAGTATTTGTATGCCACCCTCAAAAGTTAGCAAAGTGAAGAGCAAAGCAGAACTCCCAAAAGAATAAAAGGAGCTCTCGCGCCACTCCCAAATGTTTCAGATTTTTGAAAGCAAGCCACAACCACTTTCAAGTTTTCAAAAGTAGGTCCCCGAACATTTCAGATTTTGAAGAAAAGCCCCCCAAATGTTTCAGGTTTTCGAAAACAAGCAAGGTAAAGCTTCAGGTTTCGCAAAAAACAAGCCACCAACTTTTTAAATTTTGTAAAAGAACTCATGCAAAGTTTCAGGTTTTTGTAAAATAAAGCATCCATGCATTTCCAGATTTTATAAAAGAACAGAACAAAACTTTCAGATTTTATAAAATAAGCAATTCATGCATTTCAAATTTTCGAAAATAAGCCCCTCCAAATGTTTCGGGATTTGAAATGAGCTCCCTAAATGTTTCAGGATTTGAAATGAGCTCCAACACCTAAACCTTTCAGATTTTGCAAATAAAGCACTCAATACTTTCAGATTTTGCAAACAAACCATGCGAAAACTTTCAGATTTTTCAAACAAGTCACCTACACTTTCAGATTTTGCAAGAAGACCACCCCACATATGCTAAAGAGAGCACCAAACTCCACATAAAAGAACCCAACCGACTGATTCTGGGTAGGCGCAGCAAGGAAACAACCCACACCAACACGGGGAGGCCACAATACTGGTTTCGAATTGATCCGAAAGGGGAAAACAATCCAAGGCGACACAGGGGAGCACCAACCAGCAGGTTTCGGGTAGGGGTAGCAAGAGCATCACCAAAAATAACGGGGGAGCACTAACAATGGTCTCAGATAGAGCCAGCAGGGAAAACAATTCCAATCCAACAAGAAAACAGCAGCAAGCATGCCAAGTAGGGGACTGTTCGAGCAGGGAAAGCAAGAACAAGCCAGCAAAACCCCCGAAAATAAAGAACTAACCATATGTAGTTCAAGTGGGGCAATGGTAAGATAAAGAATTCAAACCAACCAAAAGAATCAATCATCCCCACAATCCTACTAAGCCCCAAAGCCATGAGTAAACATATGCATATGGCTCAGGTAGAGGTGCAACAGAGAAGAAAACAAAACAAAGCTCGAAAAGCCTCTACATCATTCTCACAAATGGAGCACCAAAACCGCCTCATAGTTGATGAATAATCGATTTCAAAACATACCAAACATTTCATAATACCCAAGCCAAGAAATCCACCAAATCGAACCAAACCAGCTCCAAAATCCCATGCGTAACACTTGAATCATTGCCACTTATAAGCCTAACACCCTCAACTAAGCAAACATCATGAAGTAGTTAACTCAGAATTAACAGGAATGTTAAAGGTCTAAACATCCATAGCAGCTGATAGCTTGTACATGCAGTAAGGAAAAGAAAAAAAAAACTTGCTCAAGATTTTTATCCCCTTGAGCTTGTTCAGCCTCTGTCGAGCAAAGAAGAAGAGCAGAAAGGAGAGAAATTACCCTGATCGAGCTTTTGAAAGAAACAAAAAGGAAGCCACAAACTCCCAAACCAAACCCTCGAGCACCAGGTCTTAGCCGAGCAGAGATTTCGGCAGAACCTCCCCCACACTCAAAATTTTGGCCAACCCTAACTCTCCCCAAGTGGGGGTTGTTTATAGCCAAGGAGAAGAGAATGCTCAATAGAACATACCAGGGCAGAAAACCGAGCGGGATAGTGACGTGGGCGACAAAAATCGCAGGAGGGAGTGGCAACTAGGGAAGCCTTTCGGCAGGGGAGAAGAAGTGGCCACAGGAAGCACAGAAAGGACCGGCCATCAGAGCCGAAAGCTCTGCTAGACGGAGTGGAGGTCGAAGGGGGACCTCGAGAGCGACAGGGAAGAAGGGGCTAGCTGGGATCGAACCGAGAGGGAGAGGGATTTGGGCACGGGTTCAGCTCGCGAGAGAAGAGAGGGGCGAGCAAGGGAGCCATGGCTCGGGTGCGTGAGTTTAGGGATTTAGGGGTTTAATAAGATAACAAAACATATTTTATTATTTTATTTAACTTAAATGCGCCGAATTCTGTGTTATTTATTTGTGCTCGTAACCCCGACAAAGTGCATGCCCTTCATAAGTAAATTCGACGTTCCGGACTTTCCGGCGCAGTCAATTTCGTCATCCGTGGTTATTCGGACAACCTCGTCGACGATCGGGTCAAAAGTGCATCAAATTCGATTCTTCTTGAAATTCTGGCTCGCTGTGGATCATTCTGGAGAGTTGACTTCAGTTCCGATCAACTGTAAAGCATTTGAAGGCGTCGAGGTCGCGAATTGTGGAATTTGTAAGCGTAGTGGTGCAAGATGTGCACGAGGCAATCCTAGGGCTCAATGGTCCTATGGGGACTCATTCTGAGTTCCTCACGTTATGTGCTACGAGGTGGGTCCCATACTAAGGTTCTGAGACAGTCGAAGGAATAATCCTAAGGCTAGACCCTAAACCCTAGGAGGAAAACTAGACCTCGACAAAATTGAGGTCAACACTAGCAAAGCCGATTGATTGCTTGAGAAGATTCCGGCCCTCGGGTGGGGCCCGTCAAACCAATAATCACATACGTTATCGCCTTAGGTTTTTTTCAGTTGGGTTATCACTTTGTGAGTTTGATATCTATTGACTTGGGTTATTATCCCAGATTTCTCTTACCCGGGTTACAACCCTGTAAGTCCATTTTCTCTCGCACTTGATTGTCACTCTAGGTTCCTCTTTGCTTGGTTACCAGCTCATATGTTCAATACCTTTTGAACTAGGCTGTCAACCTAGGTTCAACTTAATTTGGTTTCTTCTCACCCTTTAACTTCAATATCTCTCTAATTAGCTTATCAACCCAGGTTTCTCCTAGCTTTGTTAGCACCCCACCCTATAAGTTGAGTATCATTCCCCTTGATTGAGTTATCACCTTCTAAATCTATTCTCTCCGAAAAGACTAAAGCGTCCATCATCTAATGGATAGAACAGAGGTGATTTAAACTTTTTGTATAGGTTCAAGTCCTATTGTACGCATTTATTTCTATATATCTATTCTAAATAGAGAATAGATATATAGAAGGAACTTTATTTTAGAAAGGATAAAGACCCTTTTTTTGAATGATTCAAATCTGAAATATTTATTAAGGATTTCTCTTCATTAAGAATATAATAAAAATGATCCGTTTACATTTATGTTTGTTCCTGAAGTAGAAAGAGTTAAATCTGTTTCACAATAACTTCTCTCAAAAGGATTTCAGCTTCTTCAGTGAATATTATGGTAGAAGATAGAATTTCTTTGAATTATATGTATTTTAAAACATATTCAGATTGTGTTGTTAATTTTTAATGAGGGGTAAGCATAGCAATTAGCCAGGCGTATCATTGTCAAGCTTTTGAGTAGTATAGTTTTGCGAAAATTGTAAAGACTTTTGAGTTATGTAGTTTTATATGTGTTGATGTTTAGTAGGTCTGCATGTGTTTAGTGAAATTATTACACACTTCTGTGTGTTTTGGATATGAATGACAATGAATGGACATAATTGAATTGAATAGTTTATGCTTTTGAAGATTGAGTGAGACCCATCTATCACCCACGTAGTCTTGATTTGTGCAAGTTTGGACGAGTTTTACTGGGAGTTGTGTCCGACTGTGTCGTCCATCTCTATTGCACCCATGTTTAACCCTGTAAGGGGTCAGTTGGTGTGACAATATCTCTCGGACTGGGTTCTCGTTTTATTTTTTTCCTGGCTGGGTTACCACTCGGTAAGTCCCAACTTCTCTCAGATTAGGTTCCTATCTGTAAGTACTATATCCTTGAAACTGTTTCATCATCCGGGTTCTTTCTAATAGGGTTATTTTCCGGCAATTTGGTTATCTCTCAAATTTGGTATTATCAGTCCATAATTTCAATGTCTCCGTGTTTGGGTTGTTTAACCGGGCCATCACCCCATGTATTGTATTTCTTGGGTTGGGTAAATGGACCATAAGTCTATTTTTTTTCCTTAAAATTCACGCGGACCTTTGGACTGGTCCCTGGCAGCCTTCCATAGCATTCTTCCTCGTAAGGATACATATATTTCACTATTTGTGGGCTGGTTCGTCTCTCTACATCTTTCTTAGCCTGGGTCATCATGTCACGCTTTATGCCCCGAAAATCTAGGGGATCCTTTGAAAGTTTTCTTTCCTTTAGCAAGAATGCTTCTATTAGTTCCTCAAATATGTTTTTTCTTTTTTTTCTTTTTTTTTTTTTTGGGTATTGGTAATCCCATACAATGTCGCTGGCCTTTTTTTTTTCTTTTCTGTTGACTGGTGAACGCATAATTGGAACGAGAGAGCTGAATGCGGGGCTAAAATGCGAGAAAGTTTCCAACCACTGCACCGTGGGTCAGCTCGCCATTGGACTTTTTTATTGGCTACCTTTTCCCGATACATTTTGAATTGCCCTTTTTGTTGAAATTTAAAACATAAAAAAAAAACATGAATATTCTTTACCATAAAACACCAAACCCAGTATTACCTTTCTTTCAGACCTTGACAATGAAACCGTGAGCGACCAGTTTTCCTCTTTTTGGGTTGCTGGGAGCTTCATCCTTTTCTACAAATACCCCTGCTCAAAAGTGGGTCTGCAGCTTTAGGGGCATGCTCGGCTTATTTTGCCATCGCAGAAACTTCAAAAACGGAAAAGTTCAGTATTAATTATTTAGCCAAAGCGCTCGTAGACCGGAGTAAGTCTTTATTTAATCGATTAAAGATTTAAAAGTTTTTTTTTTTTTTTATAGTGAAAATTGTGAAGATTTAATTATGTGTTTGTAGCTGAGCGATAACGTGACACCACTTGATTTGATTCGCAACATATGAAACCGAATAAAAAGACACGTGATAGTGAAAGTAAAGTCCAGGACCCATGCGGGACAAACTCTACGACACAGACAACACTAGGTGAAACTAGTCCACCAACACACCTATCGGGGTCCGACCCCAAACGGAAATCGAAGAAAGTCCTAAGTGGCCTTCGAACTCTCCCGTTCAAGGGTGGCTCGAACAAGTGGTTACGAAGTCAAGAAAGTTGATCTGTCTTATCCTGAGGAGAAATGGGTAGAGTACGTCAACGAATGGGTAACTCGGTCCAAAAGGGATATGGACACATCAATGATATACGAAGATAAGATTTACCGATTCGAATGAAGAGAAGCATCTCCCCGATGGAGTCGTGGGACAGTTCATCGAGCGTTGTTTTGTCATCTGAAGTGCCGTAAGAAGGCTTCGGTCGCGGAATCGAATCACGTCGCCCGCTTCGGAAGGATCCTTCGACGAAAAGAAGGAGTCAACCGGCCTCATATTTTTCATAGTTGAACGAAAGAAGTACATCTGCACAGTCGTACGTGACTTATCCCGAAAGACAAACACAAGACTTAAGCGGTGAGGCTCGATCAAATAAACTAAGAAATGTATGACGTCCAGTTTGGTTCGTGAAACCAATTTATTTCGTCGAAAAATTCCCTTATTTAATATGAAGAATTAAATAGGGTTTATTTTAAATGGTTCGGAAAATGCTTCCTATAAAGGCAAACCCTATAGTTAATTACATCTTAAATGACCGAAATCATCTAAGAATACTCTCGATAAAAATCGAAATATTATCTTGAGGAGGTCGAAAAGGATAGGACTTTTCAACGAAATAAGAAGTGGAGGTGTGCTGAGGTTGCTTTCAATTTGGAATGCGGAATCCAAAGTGAGAGGACTAGGGGATGTCGGAGGTCTGAAGCCGAGCCTCGATAACTTCCCGAGCTATCCCATGGTCTTGTCGACGACGACAAGCTCCATCTGTTGAAGACGAGCCGTCGCCGCCCAACTATACTCAGCTCAGAGCTCCTTCTTGTGAAGAAGTCGAGTTTTCAAGGTGTGGTCAAAATGTTCAATCAATTAGCTACTCATGTCGAAGCTTCTTAAACGTCGTATGCTAAATATGTTTAAGTGTTGTACGGTTTATAACGGGATATGTATACAAAGATGAGTAATATGATAGTAAGCATCGCAACACTATATAACGTAACGTCTTAAACGGGATAACGTACGATAGACGAGTTTGAAAAGTGATCAGCTAAACAAGATATAGACGTACAGATAGTAGTATGAAAGAAGCGTAACATCGCAAATGTAAACAAACTCGTATACCCTAGGAGGTCGTTATTTTCTTTTAGTCTAGCCAAGAAGTGTCTGCGCATGAAGCAAGAAAAGAAAAGGTCGTCGAAGCTCGAGAAAACAAAGTGGTCGACTCATGACAGAAAAGCTCGAGAGAAAAAAAAAGTCGCTAAAAGCTCCGATGAAATCCTAAAAGGACCACGAGTGCTCTATCAAAATCAAATGAAAACCCAGAAGAAAAACCGCAAGCACTCGAGCTCTAGGCTGAGCTCGAACTCGTCGAAGATCGTTCGGCAGGTCGTCGAGCGCTATTCGTCACACGAGCGTATAGACTCCGCCAGCTCAGCTGAAGCAGTGTGTCCAACTAAACCCGACTCGGGAGAGTGTTCCTACCCAAGACCGATAATCAACGAGTGGACAATATAGTTTCAAAATTTATATTTTAGCATGCACATGGATTTCAGTATACGCAAAAGAAAGTTTTATCGATTTTTAATTGTGGTGGAAATATATTTTTTTATTATGGAATGTAGTATCATATTTTTATCGCGTTTTTTTTTGAAAAGTATAATTGTTCACAGTCGATCATTTCGTAGGGTAAAGATCGCTAACAATCCTAAGAAGGTACGGGTGCCGCTTGCGCTCATGGCCGGCGAATGATACCGTCATCCCACGGCTCATCGGGGCCCGGAGCGAGTCCCGATGTCGTAAGATGGGATATCGTTCTACTCTATCATCCAGCGTGCCTTTGCATCATCGCCGTCATCGCCCCAAAACAAAACAAAACAAAACCGACTCCGAGTGAAGCGGAAAACACGTGTAAGTCGATAAGGAAGGGAAGAAGAGGAGATTAACATGCCTCCGGACCCGAAAAGACTAAAGACTAGAATGCGAGTTAATCCACTCACCCCCGAAACATGTAACAGAACGGCAAGCAGAGCCCGAAATCCTTGAATCGGTCCCGAGGACGTCATTTTCTTCCCGAGCACACCGGATTATCCCCGAGATGGACATCCCCGCATTCGGATGGGACCGATCATACAAAGCAGTGACCCTCGAGAATCGTTTAAAAATCGATAAATCAAACGAGAAAAAGAAGAAAATGAAAAAAAGAAAGACTCCGAGAAAGCCAACTGAAACTCCGGACCTATACTAAACTCCATACTTCCTGCTCCTCAACCAAACCTCTCTCTCTCTTTCTCTCTCTTTTTTTTTCTTTTTTTTTTATTTTTATTTGGAATAGAATCCCTTTCACATAAGTCCACTCTCACAACTCTGGATCAGACTCACAACAGTAGTAGGTGAATTGCCGGGACACAAACATATAAGAAGGTGGATATGCACACCCTCACAACATCTCAAGCCAGCTTCAAACTCATCAAACAAGTAAAGAACTCACCAAACACTCGAATTCAAATGAGCACCTCACAAAACATCACCACCGAGCTAAACTTCCAAATGGGATGAGCCAAAATCAAGTGTACAAATAACGTCCCAATTCTTATGTGCTTCAAGTTGAGCCAAGCACAAACTAATCCATTCATCAAATAAGAATGAGGGGCCTTAATGAGATTCGGCCAAGCCAAAGATAGGGCTCAAACTCGAGCCAATACGAGGCTACAACTCAAACCTAAACTTCAACTTCAACATACCTCCTCAAACTCCAACAACAAAGCCTTGCTCGAGCCACCAAAACCCACTCCAAAACTTCAATAAAAGCCCACAAAAGAGCATACACGCAACCTTCCAAAATGCCAAACCCGAGCCCCGAATATCAGCCCGAACAGCCCCCAATATAGAATCAATTTAAAAGAGATCCAGGACCAAAATCAAACCATAATAAAGCTCAAGATGAACCCGAATGAGAGTCATGCAGCCATTTATGTATAATATCGAAACCAAAATGTCAATGAGATCAAAACCGAGAGGCTAAAACAGAGCCGGAGTAAAGGCAAAGTAAGCCTCAGCACAAGCTCAACATAAATCAACGAATTCAAATCATAAGAAAGGCCAAAAACCGAGCCAAGCATAGGGTCGAAATGAACCCGACTCAAAGCCAAACCGAGAACTCATCAAAAACCAAACCCAACCAATATATGATCCCAAAAACCGAGCTAACTATAAAGCCATGAGAACGAATTCCCGCAAATGTTAGAATAGGTGCAATAACCATATACCCAAGTAAAGCTTACGGGTACAAGCTAGAATAAGCCGAGCACGCCTCTAAATGAGGTCAAAATAAATCACAACGAGGCCACAAGTATATCAAGCATAGAGCCAAAACTAACTCCTCCATATATTTAATGTTTCAACATGTAAAACCGCAATGAAGAAGAAGTAGAGGAAGTAGAGAACAAGCCTTTCATGCATATATTGAAGGAACCAACCGAAGTCCTTCCAAACCAAGCTTAATTTTCCCCCAAGCATGCTTTCTAACAAGAGAGATAGGAAGGAGCGAAAACAAGCCTCCACATACATATAAAGCTAAACCGGATTCTCCATTTCTTTCATCAAGCCAAAACATGCAAAGGAGCTTGAGTCCTAACTAAATATATTCAATGCACTCCCTAATCATGCTTCAAGCCATAAGAAGAGCATTTCCAAGACTTACACAATGAAATAAAGCTTCCCTTAACACATGCTTGCCCAACCGAAAACATCAAAACAGGGAAGGCTAAATAAATAACAGGAATAACAACTTCCCTGGGGCCAAAACCGAGAATAAGAAAGGGGTAGAGGAGAGTTACTCGTATCGTGTAGAACACACGAGAAGCAAACCGCAAGTACGGGAAACGTTCCAACGACGAACTCCCCTCTCTTCACAAAGGTTTCGAGCCAACCCCAATCCCACCCCAAATGGGGTTTAAATGGCAGAGAAGGGGAAGCGAAGTCAAGAGATCAACCTACGGGATCGGGCGCAGTGGGACCGGCGGCGATTGCCGCAGGAGAGGTGCGGAGAGATCGGTAAGGGGCGTACGCGAGGCAAGTTGCTCGCACGAGGATAAGGATAGGATCGCGAGCGGCTCGAGGAGCAAACGGCCGCCAAGGAGCACGCTCGAGCGCGGGAGGGACGAAGCTTCCATGGAGCTCGCGCGGGAGAGACGAAGCCAACCGGTCGAGCGTGTGGAGAGTTAGGGCAGATTTAGTTTAATTAGGTTTATTTATTTATTTTTTTATTCTTTTAAAAGAAGTTTTAAAAAATATATATTTTTTTATTTTAAAAAAAGAAACTTAAATTACGAGTTTTGCCCCCAACAGGCTATCGTCGCAAGCCTAACGTCGATTTTAAGTGAAATCGACGTTCCGACGCATCGAGCGCAGTCCGTTTCGTAGTCCGAGGTCGTCTGGGCAACCTCGTCGACGAGCGCGTCAAAATTGCGTCGAAATTTGGTATCGTCGCAAAATTTTGACGCGAGCGCGATCGAAAGCGAGGTCAACAAAACTTTGAAATTAAATTTTGAACTAAAAAAAAAAAAAAACTTTTAAATCTTTAATCAATTAAATAAAGACTTACACGGTCTACAGGCTTTGGCCAAATAATTAATACAAGAATTTTCCGTTTTTGAAGTTTCTGCGATGACATTCCCGACGCTCACTTTTTCCTGCAACTCTTGAATTTTCCGTTTTTGAAGTGAATGTTAATGAAACTCTTTGTCCTGAAGAATTAAGGTGGGTGGATATCTCTCCACTTCTGCGAGGAGTAGGTTCCATCCCTTAATCGGACACCGATGGACATGAAAGTATCCGAAAGATTGCCGTCGCCTTGCCAACACCTCATGGACGTGGTAGGGAGGAGAAGAAGTCCGCCTCTTGTTCCCGAGTCGGTACGAGTGTTTGCGAGACTAGGCCGCCAAAGAAGGTTGTTCGGCTCGTCGAATTGCTCGAGCGAATGGGATGTGCGGTATCCCCCGCATGAAGAAAGAAATATTGAAGGATGTTGAAACTCCACTCGCTCGCATTCCCGTCAGGTTCCGTTTGGGAGATAAAGTTGACATTGCTACCGCTACTATTGATCTTCCTACTACCAGATCGATGGGCCGTCGACCAGTTAGGTCACGACTGGGTCCTAGAGTTCTGCCAGTTACCAACCATACAAATGATTCTAAAGCTTCAAAGAAAAGGATGGAAGGATTGCTTAGTGTTGTATATGGTCTTCACTACGGGGAGCATACCTCTCTTCGACATTTCGATGCTTCTGTTGAGACACCTCGTCTCAAAACATCACCGTCAAAGAAAGGGGTGTGGATACCTAAGGTCGTCGCACCAATACAATCTAGCGAGCACCGGAAGACACGACTATGAGATAAAGCAAAGAGCTGAAATGTCCGATAAGGCCACAGCATTCGTAAGTGAAGAAAATGTTCCGCGACAATCTTCAGATCTTAAAGTGATACAAAGTTCAATAATTGAAGATAAGATTGAAAGGCTCAAAAGCGAGATTTCAGAATTGGCTCAGGGACGGGGAATTCCCACTGATAATGAGAATGAAGACTTCGGAGATTACCTCGAAGAGGATGGCATGGATATCAATGTTATTGAAACCGCAGCCGCTTCATCCGCGCGCGAAGCCCAACCTCCTACGGAAGGGAACACCGTAGACGAACTCGCGCAATACCATCTCGATAAGGGACGAGCAAATAAGTCAAATGGAGAAAAGAATGGAAGAAATGGCTACCGCCATGGCCGCCTTGGTCGCGGCTCGGGGATTGTCTCGGCCTCAACAAGTAGCTTCTCCGTAAGTCAATCAACCGTAAATTATACGGATCATAGATGAAAGAAGAGAAGTCACCTCACGTAACGGAGATGATCAACCAAAGAATGATTCCGCTCAAAGCATTATACCGTAAAAAGAGTTCGAGCAAATGGTCGAACAAGTTCGGGAGGCCATAGCCCAGTCTAAGAGTGGTGCATTGATTTTAAAAGGTAGACCTTACCCGGAGGAATTCGATGTCGTACCTTACCCTAAGGGTTATGTGTCACCAAACTTCAAGATATTCAACGGAACTGGAAACCCCAGACAGCACATAGCACATTTCCGAGCCGGTTGTGGCAACACCGGAGGTAACGAAGCATTGCTTTGCCGTCAGTTTGTCAGCAGTTTGTCAGGAATAGCGTTTGACTGGTATGCCGAATTGCCTAACGGATCAGTGAAGACATTCTCCGAGTTAGAGCAGTTGTTCGTGAAAAGATTTGCCGGAGCGCAGCACCATGTCTCTATTGGAGATCTCGTGATAGAAAGACAGAAGCCTAACGAGACTCTAGTGGATTATATCTTGAGGTGGAGAAACCTTAGCATGAAATGTGAACCTCAGCTACAGGAACATCATGCAATTGAGATCTTACTCAAAAGCATCCATGGACCGATAGCTTTCATGCTCAAGGGACTCACTATCAAGTCTTTTGAGAAACTACTCAGTAAAGCCAGCAATTTGCAAGAAGAAATCAAGCATATGGATTCTCACGAGAAAACTGAGAAACCCAGGACGACCAGGGTGTTCGAGAAGAAGTCTGGGACAGTAGCGATAGTCGACAAAGGAAAACAGCCGATGAAGATTTATGCAGAGGATTCTCGTCAGAATTTCCAACCACCGTCGCAGAGATAGCCAGCAGCAGCAGATACAGCAGTATGCTCAGCCTAAGCAACAACTACCTCAACCAGGATCATACCAACCCAGGAGTAGGCAGATGTCTATTGAGGAACGGAAAAGGAGGGTGTACTCTTTTAAAGATGAAGCAGTACCCAAGATGTTCGGGAGTCCGACGAAGAAATCTGAGTTCAAATTACCAGATCCGAGGAAACCAGAAGAGGTCGATAAGAAGGATCAGCCTAATTATTGCCCATATCACAGGATGCTCGGGCACACCCTAGAGGATTGTTTCATCTTCAAGGATTGGCTCGAGAGGAACCTTAAAGAAGGAAATATAACGATCCCGAAAGAATACTTGAAAGAGCCTGAAAGAGGATCTATAAATATGATTTCAGCTGGACCGATTACTCCGATTGATTCGTGCCCAAAAAAAGATGAATGGACTACAGCTTGGAACAAGTCATCCGTAAAGATGTTGAATCGCATTCGACCGCTTCGGCTCAGGAGGACGTTCGTGGTCCACAATCCGTTCAACCGGAGATGAAGTTTCTTCAAAGAAAGGAAAGAGCGACGTCGCAAAGACCGATAACGCGGGGGTAGGATAGGGTCGCCTCGTTAGACTTGTTTTCTCGGATTCGGGGAGAAAATCCTCGAACCTCTCGAGCTTCGTATGATTATCTTTCTGCTCCTCCGGAGTATTATAAATGTAATGATAATGATTTCGGCTACGTTTTCACTGTTTCTGCTGATAGTGTGACTGATCCTGGTCACTCTAGTTTCGATTTCGACTCCCAAACCTATCCTCAAATTGTGCTTAAGTCCGATGAACCCGTCAGTCAGAACGAAGAAACCATCGACGCTACCGCCTACGATGATTTAGAAAGTGATGAACCGGTCCTTGAATGTAAAGGAACACCGATCGCCATCAACTCGGATTTGTCCGATTCGAATTCAGCACCGAACAATCAACTACAAGTATCGAAGAGATAACGGAGGTCTACTTAAGAAGAGGAAAAGTGATACCCCTGGGACGACTCCGACTGATAAAGGAAAGCGAACAGTTACACAAGAAGAACCACCCCGAGCAACGGAAGAAACGCGTGCCCAGGAGGAAATCAGAAATTCAAACAAAGTGGATTATAACGTGCTAGCTCATCTTAGGAAGTTGCCGGCTAAACTGAGCATCTACGACGCTCTAATCTTGTCAAAAGAAATAAGGGAATCTCTGGTTTCAGCTCTACTTGATCCAGATATTTGCTTAGCCCAGTTAGCCAGCACATCCTCGGATGTAGTTTGCTCGTTGAAGGAACAGTCTGGGGTTACTTTTACAAATGAAGACTTGCTGCTCGGGCATCGCCGACCACAACCGTCCGCTTTATATCTCCGTCGCATTGGCAGATTTGTGCTCGTCCCGTAGTTCTGGTTGATCCCTGGGCATCCCTCAACCCGATGAGTCTACGGACATTGGCATATTTGGATATTGAAGCTCATAAACTTCAGTGCTCGATAAAATGATGTTAAGAGGATTCAACCAAAAGGAGAGAGAGCCCTTGGATCAATTACTTTGTCGATGAAGGTTGGAGGACTGGTAACAACCGCTAAATTCCATATTATCGACGCCGAGACCTCTTTCAATGCTCTACTTGGTCGACCGTGGATTCATGAACATGACATAGTTCCGTCTTCTCTACACCAATGCATCAAATACTACAAAGAAGGACAAGAATATTGCATCAAAGGAGATCTACAACCATTTTCGGTTCATGAAGTTGGCATTCATGAAGACGCAACTTACTACTCGCCTCGAAGAAGACTCGTTTTCTCTCGTGAAGTGATTGCAATCGCAATGAAAGATGCGTAAAGATTACAAAAGGGGGTCATTCAACTCCGCTTCGACACTCCATCGTCATTTCCTCACAACGAAATGATAAAGGTTCTTTTAGTTCATGCACCCGAGATCGAGGCCGGGACGTGGACGAAGAAGAGCCAATGTGGTTGTTGGACGGACTAGGCCGACGATCAACATTGACGAAGAAGAAAGTTCTGAAGAAGAAATAATAATGATAAAGCAGAAAAAACCTCAGTACGAGATACCGTTGGAAGATACAGAGAAAAGCGAATACGAGACAATGTATGATCGTATAAACCACTATGTGAACGCTATGACCCTTACTCCTGTCCTCCCCCAAAAGGTCGAGAGCTTAAAGGTCAGAGACGTCCCGTGTGCTGGTTATAAGCCGATCAAGTTTTACTCGTGCTTCTACTTCTACCGGTCTTGAAAATCATGTAAATTTGGATGAGGATGCTAATGAATTAATGGAATTGCGCTTTGGTTATTTCTCGCCTTACGTACAAAAATTAATTCAACAGGGACATTTGCCAAAATATATGCCAAAAGATAAATTGCAACTCTTTGAAGAATTATGGAATGTTAGGAATCGACATCCTAACTCTAAAGAGGGTCTCGGATTTGGTGCGATGGACCGGATCGACGATTCGGAATTTTGCATGGTTGTTACCGAGTGAGTCGAAAGAGTATTGCCTCGATGTGGAGGATGACTTTACCGATCGCCTATTAGAAGACGCTCCGCCGTAATTCGAAGAAGAAATTAAGTCAACAATCGATGAATCGAAGGAAATCAACCTCGGGATCGAGGAACGCCTCGCCCAACCTTCATAAGTTCTCTACTCGATAAAGAAGAATCAACGGAAGCTAATACTGGTTATTGTCAGAATTTAAAGATTGCTTCGCATGGAGTTACGACGAAATGCCAGGACTGTCAGCAGAGGTTGCAGTCCATAAACTTGGAATCGACAGAGATATACCGTCGGTAAAGCAAGCTCCAAGAAGAATGCGCCTCGAAATAGAGCAGCAGGTGATTGCCGAGGTAAAGAAACTGATAAACGCTAACTTTGTAAGAGAAGAGCAGTACCCTACATGGTTAGCTAATGTTGTGCCAGTTAAGAAGAAGAATGGACAGATCCGTGTATGTGTCGACTTCGCAGATTTAAACAAAGCATGTCCAAAGGACGAGTTTCCGTTACCAATACCGAAATGATGGTGGATATCGCCTCAACACATGAAGTTTTCTCTTTCATGGATGGATCGTCGGGATACAACCGGATCGGAATGGCTCCGAAGATGCGGCCCTTACTGAGCCTTCGTAACACCTATTGGAATTTTACGCTATACGAGTGATGCCTTTCGGATTGAAGAATGCGGAGCAACTTATCAACGAGCAATGACGAAGATTTTCGATAATCTCATTCACAATCAAGTGGAATGCTACGTGGACGACTTGGTTATCAAAGTAAACGGAAAATGGACCATTTGCACGATTTGAGGATAGTGTTCGAACGATTACGACAGTATAATCTCAAGATGAACCCCTTAAAGTGCGCCTTTGGCGTTACCTCCGGGAAATTTCTAGGATTCGTTGTCCGTCATCGGGGAATCGAAATCGATCCGGAGAAGATTAAAGTCTATCTTAGAAATGCCACCTCCCAAAACATTGAAACAACTACGTTCCTTCCAAGGAAGTTGGCGTATACGAGACGCTTTATTTCTAATCTCTCGGGTAGGTGTCGGCCATTCTCGGCATTAATTAAAAAGGACGCCGAGTTTATTTGGGAAGAGAAATGCCGGCGGGCCTTCGAGGACGTTAAGAAATACTGATGACACCTCACGTTTTGGCGGCCCCTATCCGGGAAGACGCTTCGATACTTTATACCGCGGCCTTAGGACGACTCTCTCCGGAGCACTACTTAGCTCGAGTCGATGACGAGGGTAAAGAGAATGCACTATACTTACTCGAGTAGGCGTCTAATCCCAACGGAGGTAAAGTATCCGCCTATCGAGAAGCGGATGTCTAGCTTTAATTTTCGCCGCCCAAAAGCTCAGACATTACATGCTTTCTCATAGGGTAGCCCTGATTTCGAAAGTTAATCCGTTGCAATATTTGATGACCCGACCAACACTTTCTGGACGCTTAGCGAGGTGGTCGATGATTTTATTGCAATTTGATATAAGTTTTGTTCCCCTCCGTGCTATCGAGGACGGATTTTGGCGGACTTTCTCGCCGCGCACCCACTTCCAAGCGGGTCATCTCTTAGTGACGAGTTACCGGATGAACGGATACTACGGATGGAATCCTCCAAGTGCACAACGCCGGGAGATGTACTTCGACGGAGCTTCGCCACGGAAAAGATAAAGGATCGAGAACGGTTATGCGAGTGAAAGCGGGAATCGGTTTGATTTTCATCACACCGGATAAGGGTATGCTCGGATTCTCCTACCACGCGACGAGCGCGTGTACAAACAATGAAGCGAATACGAAGCGCTTAATCACCGGATCGGATTAGCAATTTCAATGGATATAACAGACATCGTCGTCTACGGTGACTCTCAACTTATAATTCAGCAAGTTACCGGACAACATTCAGAACTCCCACCCGATGTACACCATACGCACTCGTCTACGGATCAGAGGCCGTGCTACCGTTAGAAGTTCAGACGCCGTCTCTCAGAGTTGCCGTCGCCAATCAGCTTACAGCGGAAGAAAATGCAAAACTCAGACTTGAAGAATTGGAAAGTCTCGAAGGAAAACGACTGGAAGCGCAACAGCATTTGGAGCTTTACCAAGCGAAGATGGTACGAGCCCATGACAAATTGGTCCGCCCGAGGACGTTCAAAGTGGTGACCTTGTTCTTGTTCTCGAGAGACCTATTCTTGCACGTCGCAAGATAGGCGGAAAATTTGAGCCGACTCGGGAGGGACCATTTGTCATAGATAAAGTCTACTCCGGAGGAGCCTACTGACTTGTGGATTCCCGAGGCGGTAAACCTTTGTTGCCGATCAACGGACGATACTTGAAGATATATTACGCAACTTGACGCTACTTGAGTTGAAATTCCAAAATTTCGATTATTCTGTGATTATGTATTTGGTCAAATGCCTGTGACCGGGTTTAAAATTTTGTAATAAAATTAACATCAATAAAATGAAAATTTTTGAGAGTGCGTGTTTTGGCTTTCTTTTCTTTTCCACTTTCAAATTTAATACACATACACATAATTAACAACATAAACTAAAGCCTCTCGTAGGCGTTTTGTTTTGTTCTCTGTTCCTGTCAGATTTCAGCCCACTGATGTTTCTCCTGTTGTCTGCAGAGAAAATGTCGTAGACGGAGGTTGATTTTGGCTTTTAAGGATGGCTTCGAATCTCGCACCTAGCGAGAGAATGGGCGCCGCAAGGTGGCATTATAAACTTTGATATGGACTTCGCCGCATCAATGTGTACTACGAGAGTCCTCGATGGACGCCGTTAGCCACCGGAAATCGAAGGACTACCGTCGTTAATAAAGATCAACGAACGAAAAGATACCTCGCGGAAGGGGAAGAAAGTGTTACAAGATCCGATGGAAGGAACTAGTCGCCTGCCATCCATGATAACTGCACCAGCTGGAGGCCTAGTTGCTGCCGACAATGCCAGACTACCAGACGCATTACAGAGCACAATACGCAGGAATGCTAATCGACGAAAGCGCAGAGCATTCCGACGCGAAGACAAGAGATATCTTCAAGAGACAGAGGATTTACTCAACTCTATCCCAGAGGGGAGGATCTACGATCCAGAGATGAGAGACTTCTTCCAGCTTGCTTGCTACGGAGGATGAGTCCGAGTTTGTTCCGGAGGTTCCAGGGATTCCAGAGATTCCAGATGAACTTTGTCCAGGTTGCCCAACGTGCAACGCAGAGATTCCAAAGACGTTCTTCGGCACTGCAATGGCATTTGTGGAATGCCCTGACCGCAACGTCCCGCACTTGAGGCATTACGGTACTCGGAGGAGTACATGTCTACGGATGACAGCTTCGATCGCCGAGTACCCGACGGGGAATCATATACCCCATCGGATACGTATACATCGCCTTGGGTTCCCACTGATACTGAGATGAGGGAGTACCCTCGACAGTTGCCGATGATCACTTTAGCAGAGCTTGACGAGATGGTTAATGTGAAGAAGCGGGAATTTGAATTTTATGAAGAAGTCCAAGGAAGATGCATCAACATACTTGAAGGACTGGAACTGCATACCAGAGTCTTCTCTGAAAGCGACGAGAGAAGCATCCTTGACTGCATAAAGGATTTGCAACTCAGAGGTCGAGCAGGTCTTTTGAGAAGGACTTATTCTGAACCAAAAAAATGGATGCGTGGAAAGGGCGAATCATCTATTCGGTGCGGGCCGTCGCTACAACTTCACTACGGACGGACGAGGAAATCCCCAGGGATTCCGAAACATGATCGGTGGATCCGATACCTCCTACGATCGAGTGGATGATAAAAAGAATGGTTCGATGGAGCATACTTCCAGATTGATCGCATTCCCAATATCGTATTATTAACATTTACGAGAAGGGCGACCGCATCCCCCTCACATAGATTACACGATTTCGTCGGACCTTTTTCTACGGTCTCTTTTCCGAGCGAGAGCAATATACGCGTTCGGAAAAGAAATTGATATTGTTGGCCCGGCGAGTTCGGAGGATCCGTGGAGATTCCGCCACAGTAGGCTCGATACTTGTTCTCGAGGGCAACGGAGCGGATATTGCCAAGCACTCGCATTCCGGGAGTGCGACACCGCGGAGTTTCGTGACCTTCGGAAGAATGGATACCACCAAGATGCCATATGGATTCCGTCCGGACCCGAGTTGGAGGAAGCTGCTACCTAGGGCTGTGATAGGGTTGGACCTTTGAGTTCATGCAAAGGGACTCTTGTCCTGGAGCATGGCTCAGCAGGTCAGCTCGACCAAAAGCTCGCCTTACCAGAGACAGATTTTCAGAGGATACTCCTTGCACTGCGTTCTGACACGCCAGATATGGATGATGCTAGTACCGGAGATGCTCGGCTTGTGATGTGTCTTCGGCTTATGATGTTTTCCGGTTAGTGCTTTTGATGCGTCCGAAGCACATCGTACTTTTGATGTTTTCAGCATATAGTCGGTTTGTAACCTCCGTTCGAAGGCGATTAATGAAATCTTTTCGCAATCTTGTACGTTTCGTCTTGTTGCCCATGTGTGCGATAGATAAAGCCACTGAACCATACGTTGGTTTTGAGCTACGACGAACGAAGAACAAAACAAAAAAATATACGTAATAAAAAAAAATGAAATTCAAATAAAATATCCTTTTGAAAATCAACCAACTAAAATCAAATTTTGAAAAATGTATTTTGATATATATATAATATAACAAAATGAAATGAATTTGTTGAGTGTGTTTATCTCAATCTCGAGATTTCTCGCTCTCTGCTTGCATAGCGCGACTATTCCAGTCTGCACCGATGTTCTACACGTTCTCTCGATATTTTACATTCTGCACGAGATCCCACACATCTTTCTCACTGATATCGTACTTGTCTTATAACATGTCCTTTCGAGAGTGCCACCTGTACACTCCTCGCACGTTCGACGTGATGATCTTTTTGCACTTTCCCTCATTACTCTCCCGAGATCGCACTGCTAAATTCGATTCTCACTCGCTTTCGAGATCGGTACCTAAATTTCGATTCTCACCCCGAGATCGATACCTAAATTCGGTCTCACTCCTTTTCGAGATCGGTACCTAAATCCGATTCTCATCCCTTCGAGGCTAATCGATATTCCAGTCCTCACCCCGAGATCGATACTGCAGTCCCGATTCTCACTCCTTCTGAGATCGGTACCCAAATTCCGATTCTCGCCCCGAGATCGATACCTAATTCGATTCTCGACCCTTTCGAGATCGATGCACCTAAATTCCGATTCTCATCGCCGAGATCGATGCACTAAATTCCGATTCTCATTTCGCTTTCGAGATCGGTACTAAATTCGATTCTCATTTCCTGAGATCGATCTCAACTCCGATTCTCAGCCCTTTCGAATCGGTACTCAAATTCGATTCTCATCCCTTCGAGGCTAAGTACCGATATTCCAAGTCCTCCCCGAGATCGCACTCAAATTCGATTCTCACTTCCTCGAGATCGGTACCTAAATTCCGATTCTCATTTCCTCGAGATCGATCACTCAAATTCGATTCTCAACTCTTTCGAGATCGGTACTAAATTCGATTCTCATCCCTTTGAGGCTGAGTACCGATATTCTAGTCCTCCCTCGAGATCGGTACCTAAATTCGATTCTCACTTCCTTTCGAGATCGGTACCTAAATTCGATTCTCATCCTCGAGATCGATCACTAAATTCGATTCTCACTTCCTTCGAGATCGGTCACCAAATTCCGATCTCATCGCCGAGATCCGTACCTAAATTCCGATTCTCACTTCCTTTCGAGATCGGTACCTAAATTCCGATTCTCATCCCGAGATCGATCTCAAATTCCGATTCTCAGCCTCTCGAGATCGGCACTCAAATTCCGATTCTCATCCTCGAGATCGATGCTAAATTCGATTCTCACTTCCTTTCGAGATCGGTACCTAAATCCGATTCTCGATTCGATTCTCATCCCCGAGATCGATTCTAACTTCGATTCTCGACCCTTTTCGAGATCGGTACCTAAATTCCGATTCTCATCCTCTCGGGCTGAGATGCGATATTCCAGTCCTAATTTCCCGAGGTCGAGTACCCACATGCGATTCGTCCTCCCTCGCATATTTTGAAATTTCGCGATTCAAAGTCCACTCTCCGATCCTCGGCGAGAGTTCTCGGTCTTTGATTCCGCTTCGATACCCGCTTCCTGTTTCCCGGCCGAGAGTTCTGGAATCTTCAGTTTTGGAGATTTGCCTGTCGCTCCCCAGCGGAAACCTTCGCCACTCTTTCCTCGTTCCGTTCTGAGTATGTTGACTCAGGATGTCTGTGTTGGTTTGGTTGATCTTGTCGGTCAACGCCAATACGCGCGGTGTGCTCGATTAGCACACCACACCTATCGGGGGTCCTTTGTTGACCTCGCTTTCGATCGCGCTCGCGTCGAGAATTTTGCGACGATACTCGAATTTCGACGCAATTTTGACGCGCTCGTCGACGAGGTTGCTCGAGACGACCTCGGACGACGAAACGGATCGCGCCGATGCGTCCGGAACGTCGATTTCACTTAAAATCGACGTTAGGCTTGCGACGATAGCCTGTTGGGAGCAAAACTCGTAATTTAAGTTTCTTTTTTTTAAAATAAAAAAATATATATTTTTTAAAACTTCTTTTAAAAGAATAAAAAAAAAAAAACCTAATTAAACTAAATCTGCCCTAACTCTCCTCACGCTCGACCGGTTGGCTTCGTCTCTCCCGCGCGAGCTCCATGGAAGCTTCGTCCCTCCCGCGCTCGAGCGTGCTCCCTTGGCGGCCGTTTGCTCCTCGAGCCGCTCGCGATCCTATCCTTATCCCTGTGCGAGCAACTTGCCCCTGCGTACGCCCCTTACCGATCTCTCCGCACCTCTCCTGCGGCGATCCGCCGCCGGTCCACTCGCGCCCGATCCCGTAGGTTGATCTCTTGACTTCTGCTTCCCTTCTCTCGCCTATTTAAACCCCATTTGGGGTGGGATTGGGGTCGGCTCGAAACCTTTGTGAAGAAAGGGGAGTTCGTCGTTGGAACGTTTCCTGTACTTGCGGCTTGCTTCCTGTGTGTTCTACACGATACAGTAACTCTCCTCTACCCCTTTCTTATTCTCGGTTTTGGCCCCGGGAAGTTGTTATTCCCGTTATTTATTTAGCCTTCCTGTTTTGATGTTTTCGGTTGGGCAAGCATGTGTTAAGGGAAGCTTTATTTCATTGTGTAAGTCTTGGAAATGCTCTTCTTATGGCTTGAAGCATGATTAGGGAGTACATTGAATATATTTAGTTAGGACTCGAGGTCCTTTGCATGTTTCGGCTTGATGAAAGAAATGGAGAATCTTGTTTAGCTTTATATGTATGTGGAGCTTGTTTCTTTGCTCCTTCTATCTCTCTTGTTAGAAAGCATGCTAGGAGAAAATTAAGCTTGGTTTGGAAGGACTTCAGTTGGTTCCTCCAATATATGTATGAGAGGCTTGTTCTCTACTTCCTCTACTTCTTATTCATTGCGGTTTTACATGTTGAAACATTAAATATATGGAGGAGTTAGTTTTGGCTCTATGCTTGACATACTTGTGGCCTCGTTGTGATTTATTTTGACATCATTTAGGGGCATGCTCGGCTTATTCTAGCTTGTACCCGTAAGCTTTACTTGGGTATATGGTTATTGCACCTATTCTAACATTTGCAGGAATTCGTTCTCATGGCTTTATAGCTAGCTCAGTTTTTTTTGGGATCATATATTGGTTGGGTTTGGTTTTTGATGAGTTCTCGGTTTGGCTTTGAACTGGGTTCATTTCGACCCATGCTTGGCTCGGTTTTTGGCCTTTCTTATGATTTGAATTGCTTGATTTATGTTGAGCTTGTGCTAGGCTTACTTTGCCTTTACTGCGGCTCGGTTTTAGCCTCTCGGTTTTGATCTCATTGACATTTTTGGTTTCAATATTATACATAAATGGCTGCGGCTCTCATTTGGGTTCATCTTGAGCTTTATTATGGTTTGATTTTGGTACTCGGATCTCTTTTAAATTGATTCTATATTGGGTGGGCTGTTCGGGCTGATATTTGGGGCTCGGGTTTGTCATTCTGGTAGGTTTGCAGTTTGCTCTTTTGTTGGCTTTTATTGAAGTTTTGGAGTGGGTTTTGGTGGCTCGAGCAAGGCTTTGTTGTTGGAGTTTGAGGAGGTATGTTGAAGTTGAAGTTTAGGTTTGATTTGTAGCCTCATATTGGCTCGAGTTTGAGCCTTATCTTTGGCTTGGCCGAATCTCATTAAGGCCCCTCATTCTTATTTGATGAATGGATTAGTTTGTGCTTGGCTCAACTTGAAGCACATAAGAATTGGGACGTTATTTGTACACTTGATTTTGGCTCATCCCATTTGGAAGTTTAGCTCGGTGGTGATGTTTTGTGAGGTGCTCATTTGAATTTGAGTGTTTGGTGAGTTCTTTACTTGTTTGATGAGTTTGAAGGCGGCTTGAGATGTTGTGAGGGTGTGCATATCCACCTTCTTATATGTTTGCGTCCGGCAATTCACCTACTACTTGTTGTGAGTCGATCCGAGTTGTGAGAGTGGACTTATGTGAAAGGGATTCTATTCCAAATAAAAAAAAAAGAAAAAAAAGAGAGAGAAAGAGAGAGAGAGGTTTGGTTGAGGAGCGGAAAGTACGGAGTTTAGTATAGGTCCGGAGTTTCGGTTAGGCTTTCTCGGAGTCTTTCTTTTTTTCATTTTCTTCTTTTTCTCGTTTGATTTATTGATTTTTAAACGATTCTCGAGGGTCAGCTGCATATGATCGGTCCGCATCGAATGCGGGGATGTCCATCTCGGGGATAATCCAATTGTGCCCGGGGAAGAAAATGACGTCCCCAGGACCGATTCAAGGATCTCGGGCTCTGCTTTCAGCGTTCTGTTGTTACATGTTTCAGGGGTGAGTGGATTAACTTGCCTTCTAGTCTTTAGTCTTTTCCGGGTCTGGAGGCATGTTAATCTCCTCTTCTTCCCTTCCTTATTGACTTACACGTGTTTCCCGCTTCACTCGGAGTCGGTTTTGTTTTGTTTTGTTTTGGGGCGATGACGGCGATGATGCAAAAGGCACGCCGGTGATAGAGTAGAATGATATCCCGTCCTACGACATCGGGACTCGCTCAGGGGCCCGGTGAACCGGTAGGATGACGGTATCGTTCACCGCTTACTGAGCGAGCGGGGCACCGTGCATTCTCAGGATTGTTAGCGATCCTTTACCCTACGAAATGATCGACTCGTGGACGATTATATTTTTCAAAATCCGATAAAAATATGATACTACATTCCATAATAAAAAAATATATATTTCCACCACAATCAAAAAAATTGATAAACTCTCTTTTGCATGTCTGAAACTCATGTGCATGTCAAAAATATAAATTTTCAAAAACTATATTATAAAATTTGATTGTCCACTTGTTGATTATCAGTCTTGGGTGGAGGAACACTCTCCCGAGTTAGGTTTAGTTGGACGCGCTTTCTTGCAGATAGCGAGGCATCATACGCTCGTGTGACCGAAGTAGCGCTTCGACGACCCTTCGAGCGATCTTACTGCGGTTACGGCATAGCCCGACACGAGTCTTTGCGGTTTTCTTCGGGTTTTCATTTGATTTTTGATAAAGCACTCGTAGTGTTCTTTTTTTTTTTAGGATTTTCTCGGAGTTTTGGGTGACTTTTACTAATTTTCTCGAGACTTTCCTATTGTGGGTCGATCAGCTTTGTTTTTCGAGTTTTTCGACGACCTTTTACTCTGCTTGCTTGGCTTTACATGTGGCACACTTCTGTTGGTAGACGAAAGAAAATAACGGCCTCCAGGGTATACGGGTTTGTTTACATTTGCGGCGTGTTATGCTATCTTTCTTACTGCATGTCTTTATCTTGTTTAGCTGTCACTTTTCATATCTGCTACTGCATGTTATCCTGTTTAGCACGTTACATTATATCTTGTTGACGTCTTCTATCGTTACTCTCTCGTCTTATATACGTATCCTGTTATAAAGCTTGTCTAATAACTTAAACATATTTGCGTAGGATGTTTAGAAGAACTTGACTATGAGCACATCTGATTGAACATTTCGACTGCCACCTTAGAAAACTCAGCCTCTTCACGAAGAGAGCTCGGAGCTAGTATAGTGGGCGAGCACGGTCGTCTTCAATGATGGAGACTTGTCGTCGTCGGCAAAACCATGGGATAGCTCGGGAAGTTATTGAGGCTCGCTTTCGGACCTCCGACATCCACTGGTTCCTCTCCGCTGGATTCTACATTCAAATTTGAGCCGACTCCTTCTGTGCACTCCGCATCTTATTTCGTTGAAAAGTCACTATCCTTTTAACCTCCTTGAAGATAATATTTACGATTTTTATCGAAGTATTCTTAGATGATTTCGGTCATTTAAGATGTAATTAGCTATAAGAACTTGCCTTTATATGGAGCATTTTCCGAACATTTAAAATAAGCACCTATTTAATTCTTCGTATTAAATAGGGAATTTGTCAACGAATAAATTGGTTTCGCGAACCAAACGGACGTCATACATTTTTAGTTTATTTGATCGAGTCTGCACTCAAGTCTTGTGTTTGTCTTTCGGGATAAGTGCATGACTGAGGTGTAGCGTTCTTTCGTTAGTTATGAAAAATATGAGGTCGGTTGACTCGCTTCTTTTCGTTGAAGGATCCTTCCGAAGCGGGCGACGGGATTCCGATTCGGCGACCGAGCGAACTGCTACTGAGCACTTCACGCTGCTAAACACGCCGAGCGAACATGCGGCTCATTTGAGGAGATGCTTTCTCTTCGTTCAAATCGGAAATCTTATCTTCATATATCGGTGATGTGTGTCCATATCCTTTTGGACCAGATTACTCTTCCGTTGACGTACTCTACCCATTTCTCGCTTGGATAGCACGATCCAACTTTTCTTAGACTCGAACCACTTGTTCAGCCACCCTTTGAACGGGAGAGTTCAGAAGGCTACTTAGGACTTTCTTCGATTTCCGTTTGGGGTCGGACCCCAATAGGTGTGTTGGTGGACTAGTTTCACCCAGGTGTTGTGCACTGTAGAGTTTGTCCCGCACTGGGTCCTGGACTTTATTTCCTGTTTTATGACCTTTGTTATGCTTCTTGCTATGAACATTCCTTGTGTTTGATGTATCTCGGTAAACTAAAAAATAGAATTTAAAGAGGAATAAAGTCTTGTGTGATCATTGATTGCAATAAAAAATGATTTTGAATGTTCTTTTTTAATGAATCTAGTGCTTTGTTCATTAATGTGATATGTGCGCCAAAGCATCAAAGAGTGGTTCCGTACCTCGTGGGATCAATTAGGCTATAATAGTGATCAACCAGCCTCTCACTTCTTCATGAATATCTTTTAATACATTCAGACTTATGCAACTTGGTTTAATCGAGGTTGAATATTATTAGCATATCATTTTTTGTCATGCATTAACCTTATATCCGTCCGTCGTTACTCTGAGCTTCAAATATTGTTCATTATAATCCTGTTTGTTTTGTTATCTTATTTTTTGTCAGATAATTTAAGTTAAGCTATGACTGCTGAATTCTTTCTAATTACCCCATTAACCATTTCGGGAACAGAATGCTTGGTGACCTTGGTTCCTTCTCTCCAGAAACCATCGATGATTGGATTTGCCTTTTTTTTTTTTTTTTTTTTGAAGATAGTCTAATCTGATGAGCACTCTCATAAGCATACCATTCTTTTTTATATTGTTCTTCATAATCTGTTAATTAAACTCTCTCAGGCTATCTGTTACCATCAGCTTGGTTTAAGAAACAACTTGACATTAAGCGATGACTTTAATATTTGAATTTTGCCCTCTGTAGTCTCTGGTGTATATCTAGCTGAGAGGATTAACAGTTTTCTGGCTAAGAACTGGAAGAGCTTTGCTGGCCAGAATTACTTTGATTCTAATGGCCTGTTCATTTCTGTCGTCTGGTCTGCTCCTCTTCTGCTCATATCAATAGTACTTGTGGTAATTAAATATTAACTTCTTATGGATTTTTTTTTTTTTTTTTTTTTTTTTTAACGTAACTACCTCACAAGACTAACATATTATTGTTACTTGTTTTTAGGTTAGCACGCTGATTTCTTTGTGCAAACTTATAGTGAAGTGGAAGAGAGCTGAACTGAGACACCGTGCTAGGCTGCAACGTAGCAAGCAGGATTAATATCCTTGTGACAATTATGCTTTAATTATCCACGCTTTTTGTTTTTTTTTTAATTGGTGGAATGTTGAAATCTACCTTCATTTTTTCTATTTGGCTGCCCTTTGGATTTTGGGGATGATAAGATAAATTATATTCAATTTATGCAGCTGTTAGTATTATTATTATTATTATTATTATTGAAGTCAAAAAATAATGAGCAGAATGGAGGCTTTTTTGTCTGTATATAGTTCTATTTTTCTTTCAAGAAGACCCATAGTGATCTATATCCATGATCACCATAGTTTCACCTCAAAGCATAAGGAAACTAACCTTACTATTGCTGTGTAAGGCCCTATAATTTCATCTAGTAGGCTTATTAGTCAAAACAACAAAATCTTTTAACTATTCAAGCCTTGATAGGTTTATATATGAACTGTAATACCACTTACTTCATATGTATTTACGTATCCAACACCCATACTCAATTTTTATGACACCTTGTCTATGTGTACAAAGCTGTATTTTATTTTTTGAAATTGTAAGTAGTGCCATTTTTTATGTCATTTGAAAGATTTGGGTGGAAGAAAAGTAAAAAAAAGGATAATTTAGGTGTTAATACACCTAAAAAAGGATAATATATGAAAATAATGTATGTAAATACACCTTAACATTTAAGATGTAATTGTTGCATGCGTGATAGCATTTTCCTCGACTCTTATAGTACTTCTTAACCCTAATAGTTCTTAGTATCTAAATGGCATCCCAAAGTGTTTAAACCTAAGTCTTTATTTTCTTCTCCTTGTATAATTTTAAAATGAACTAGTTTCCATTTACCTCACCATATTATAATTTTGAAGCAAACATCTGTGCCTGATATTTCATATTACATGATCAGTTTCAACAAAATTTTTCTTGTCCCCAAGTAAACTTGCTCTATTTATGTCTCCATTGAAGTGATGAAATGTGCCTTTTGAGCATGTGCTTATTAGTCCAAAAGTCTTGCGTTATTCTAAATTAAAGGATAACCATTATCCTGTTTCTGACATTCACATGAATCCTGTTGTGCAAATTATCATAACAATATAGTAATTCATTCATTTTCCTTTTAAAATTAATTTTCATACATTCTTTTGATTAGTTGGAGCGTATGTTGGATTACAGTTATCTTCACCGATGTCAACTTGTTTGTCTGCACCTCTTGTTGTTATAACTATTTACAATGTTATCTTTAATGTTTTATCCAATGCTATCTCTATTTTATTCATATTGTTAATCTTTCAACATATAATAGCCTATAGATTTCCTATCTGTTAAGGTGGGTGTCGGGTAGGAAATTCCTATAAATTTATATATTTAACATCTAAATTTTCATATTTATATTCATAAAGCTCAAATATTTAATATCACATAAAAAATACCGCTTTCGATAAAGTAAAGTAAAATAAATAGGCCTTTTCGTGCATAATTTTAAGACATTAATATGTTTTGAATTAACAATTTAAGGGTCCTTTTGTGGTAGCTTTTAAGTGCGGCGGTGTTTTTGAAAATGTAGCTTAACCGTTTGGTCCGCGCGTTTTTCAAATTGTTGTCTGCTGCGCTGGGGTTATTTACACTAAACGTAGGCTACGGGTCGACCCCCGCAATTGATCCGTGGGCTGTGTTTCAGAATAAGCTGTTTATTTTGAAACGCATAAGCTGCCTCAAACAGATCCTAAGTGTTAGACCGTAAATACATAAGAATTTAGTGCTATGTGTTTAAATTTCTAAAAAGAAATGATGAGATCAAGATTTGATTGGATATCTTGAAATTCTTAAAATTTATTTTTGGGATAAATAACTTTATATAATATATAAAAACTTAAATAATTTTTATGTTGCAGTTATTCTAAAATATCTAAAATTTTAAAATCAATGCAAACCAAAAATTTAGTTGAGATATCAAATCCCAATTTTCTTCCTGCATGACTTCTATTATTCTATAGGAGGCCATGTATCTTAATTATTTTTTTATTTTTTAAATTTAATTTAATTTATTACTATTATTATTATTATTATTATCATGATTATACTAAACATTTGTAATTCAATGACATTTGATTTATACATGTCTATTTATTTAGATTAAAAAAAAGATAATAATAATAATTAAGCAAGCATCTGTTTGATTTGAAATATGTGGCCCATCGATAAGCAATGTGTAACATTATTATTATGGGACCGATCGGACTCCGGATCCTCTATTTGTGTCCGCCATCCAATACAAATTGAATGGTTACAATTAAATACAAAAATTCAGATCAAAATCACTCTAATCTTATTGCATTTAAATCCAACTATTATATTACTAGACATAAACTAACAATACATGATATTAGCACCAATATAATCTTCAACCTAGTAGTCATGAAGAAACCACCCTCAGTTTGCTGTCGTCCCAAGCTATTGGAACTCAATTTCACACCCTTTCTCATCATAAAGTTCCATTATCTGATCCAGATGCATCAAAACAGAAGGAATCTTTAGAGGAATTGAATCCCGGCCGTGAAAATTCATCAAAACCTCCAAAGTTATAGGAATCAAAGCTCATAAGAGAGAACAAGCCATCCTCTCTAACATCTAAAACATTAGCATCATCCAAGCTGCTTCTACCAACAATGGTTTTTTCTTCATCATCATTGCCATGGTCTAGTAATCCTCCCAAGGTTTTGCTCTCTTCCGTGGCGAGAGCTGGCGTGTGCCCCTGAAAAAGAGCAACATGCCCAAACAACTTATCTTTCCTTGAGAACGTTGTTCCGCACGAGCAAAGCCATTTGTCGCGACCGCAGTGCTTCTCATGAGTCTTCAGATCAGCAAGAACTGAAAACTTTTTACTATGGCACCTACTGCATGTATACTTCTTGTCACAATGGCTCCTTTTATAATGATTCTTCACACAGAGAATGGTCTTTAATGGCAGAAATTTCTTATGGTCCTTATTTCTCTTGCAGCCGACGAAGGGACATGAGTATCTTCTGATAGGCATCAGCTCGGAGTTTAGTTCCTTGGTTGGTTTTGCAAGAGCTGCGGCGCTCTTGTACTCATCTCCATGGCCTCTCATGTGCATCCTGAGGTTTGCATCTCTTTTAAATCCCTTACCACAAATCATACAAAAGTGTGTATGGGGTGCTAAAATCTCCTCTTTTTCTAGCTGAAAGACTTCATATGAACCCGGAATAAGGTTTTCTCCTTCCACGTTTTCCTCAACATCTTTCAAATCCTGATCTTCAATGAGAGCAGACTCTGCAACTTCACTGTTGCTGTTCTTCAAGCATTTGATTAGCTCATCTCCTTCAGTTCCACAATCAGTCAAGCCTTTGATAAGCTCATCGAGCTCCGAAGCTTTTGTGCTCTGGGTCAGAATAGTCTCCTTCTGCTGCATGTTACCATTAAAGCAAATACTGGGAGTGCTTGTGATGCATCCCGGTGGCTCGATCATGGCATTAGACGATACAAGTGAGTTCTTCATGGAAGGAAGAAGGGTGCCAGCAGTGGAGATAAGCTGAATAATTATGCATGTGAGATCAGCAGTTACAAGCTGTTGCTGTACAGCTAGCTCATTTGTATGGTTAGGAAACTGGCCATCCTGATTAGCAATGGAATGCACTATATCCTGAACCTGATGAATCTTCTGTTCAAGGAAAGAGAGGTTGTTCAGCATCTCTCTCGGATCCCAATCCAGAATTTGACTTTTAGCACAGGTAATTAGCTCTGATTGATCCTGCTTCTTAACTTCATGAATAAGAGGGCACAAGCTTTGAGATTGAGCATCAGGTGGAGAGATTTCAGGGAGAGATGGTGCAGTTCTTGGATCATGATGTAGAGATGCAGAATTAAATTGAGAAAATGGAAGGTTTCTGTTGAGATTTCTTGCAGTATCCCCCATGATTCGAGACGAACTTGATGACGATTCAGCAACCCTCTTGTGATTGAGATTCATTTCCACACCACTTAATTCTTTTGATCCAAACTTCAAAATTTCATAAAGAACTCAACTCATTCCATAAACCGTAGAATCCCAAAAAATCTAATCATTATCAATCACAAAGAAACAAGATTTACTCCATTGCCTCCTTTTCCTTAGAGATTATTCTTGGAAGCCCCAAGATCGCTCCGATTCCAACACAAAACGCTGGAAAAAAAAACTGTAAATTAGGTTAAGCTCAGACGCAACAGATCAAATAAAACAAAAAAACTCAAACCATTCATCACCCCCTTCAATCATATAGAAACTACTCAAAGCTGGCAAATCGAAAACCAAAAACTCGGTAGAAAATTCGCACACGGATGAATCAAATCTTCAATCTCAATCCAATCGCAAAAAAAATTGTCAACCGAAGGAAGAAATCCTTACCCTCTCTGAGAAGCAAAATTCCCATCTCGATTCCTTCCACCGATCAGTGCTTCATCATCTGCTGCCCATACAAAAATGTAAGAAAAGCATCAAAATCTGCACTGAATTCCCTTCTTCCCTTTATGGTTTGACCTCCACTTTGTTCTCTCTCTCTATCTCTTCCCACTAGGAGGAGAGAGAAATAAACGTGGAATATGAATTTAAAAAAATTATTGCAGTGTTATTATGATGATATTATAGTAAAATAACACCACAATACTTCGTAATATCATCAAATATTATCAACTCATATATACAAATTTTACATAAAATATTCGCCAGTGTCAAGAATAGGAATTTATTTTTTAATTTCATAATGATTAAAAATAAAATATTTGTAAGAATAATTACAATTTCAAAAATTTGAAGAGAATATGTTCTTCTGTCTCATTGAACACGACTGTTATATAAATATTATAACACAAAATAGGCAACAAACAAAAAATATTTACATAAGTCGCCCTCAATGTATATTAGTGCGACAAAATAGTACAACATTATGAGGTAAATTTACATGCATATCAATAGCTATTTATCAATTAACATAAATAATATCTAAAGTTTTATATTTGTTTATCTTGATAACATTTTAGATTTTATATCATATCAAAATCTATTCATGAAAACATGCATATTGTCTTACATATGTTAATGTTAGTGAACATTTTTATTTGATTTATATAGTATGATGTTATATTAGTGGTCTTAGATGGTTTGTTAGTCGCCATATATTATGATGTTATAACACGAAAAAATAGAAAAAGTAATCTTTGTTAAGTCTCATGACTCACTAGTAACTTCTTTCACAAAGATTAAAAAATTAATAAAATCTTCAAATCTTATATAAAATATATAAAGGCATTAAATAAATATTTTGTGAGGTTATGGTAAGATGATAACATTTATCACGAGGAAAGAATTTATGAACATTCGATTCACATATGTTCACTGCTGAAATTTATTAAGAACTCATAGAATAAAGTCTAACCTAATCTTTGTAATAATTAGCACTAGGAGGTGACATAAACTTGAATTCATACCACATACATGAAATGTTTGAACTCGTCATAAGTATCATGCTACAAAAAGTGTGCTTGGTCATATAAGACATAAATTCATCAATCCTTTGAAAGATATCCTATCGTAAGAGAAGTGATAAAAAGAAAAAGAATTAGGAACGAGTAAACTTAAGTTACTCTATAAGGATTCAAGAGTAAAGTAGTGAGAAGACATAATAACTACAAAAAAAATTATTGTAGTTTAGTCATGCTACCGAACTTATTTATAGATAGTTGAAAATAATATTCACTATTGAAAAATATGAGTACAGATTAGAGTGGTCACAAATCCGCATTGGCAGATTATTTTATACTGCATATTAAGATATGTAGAAAGATAGAGAGACAAAAATGATGAGATTAGGAGAACATAAATTTAAATTTAGCTAAACTTTCCTTAGCTATCTTAAGGCTATAGGTGGAAGAAGATTCATGATTTGAAGTTGTTAAGGATGTCCGAACTCCAAAGAGTTCAAAAAAGCATATAGGTCTTTAATTATCAAAAGGCAATTCAAAATGTGGAACTAGCATTTTTATAGGCAATAAGAGCTTCATTACGTGCGAGTTTCAAAAATCCCGCTAAATACTATAGTGAATGAACGATGATGATTGGCAAAAAAAAATTCATTTAATGGTATACTCTTAGAGCATGAAAGCATTATAATTTTACTTCGTCTAAGGAGGAGCTAATATCCCAAATATAATGGTGGTTTAAAGAGGTATTTTAATGTGACCTTAAGGGTCTGTTTGGGGCAGCTGCAACTTATTAATAATATGTTGATAAGTTGATTAAGAATAATCTGCTGATAAGCTAGGTGAGGTGGCTATTATAAAATTTTATTTTTTTGGAAAAGTTAGACCGCAGCCAAAAAGCTACCATCGCACCTAGATATGTGCGGTGTGAAAAATAAGCTAAATTCTCACAACAATGCTTAGAGAAATAATATGGATGTAATTAAAACTGAGGGAAATTGAGTGAATGTAAAAATGATATTTGACAAGTCGTGCGTCTCTGTAGCATGTAAAAATTGAGGAATAAAATACGAGCACTACATTAAAAACTGTCGAATCATGACAGCATTAAAGTGCAATTTATGCATGTAATTATCTCTAAGTTTTAGGGGCATTTACATACATACCATTCAAAGCACTGTTATTTTAAAATTCACGACAAAAACACAAAATATCGATTTTTCATTTTTATCAAATTCGTAATGATTTGATCGTGATACACATAAAGACAACAAGTTTATAAGTGTTACCTAAATGTTAAATTTTGTAAATAATAATATTTCAAATGTTGTGTATTGGTTCGACCACACGTCCAAAGCAAGCGCTCGGATCGAGGAAGTCCATAGAGCGCGAGGGTTGGGCAAATCGTACATATTTCTTGAAGAATTTGAAGATCGATCTTCATTGTTTGAGGATTTCCCGAAACGAAGCACCAAGAGCCGGTGCTCGGATCGAGCCATAGTTCATAACGCACAAGGGGGCTGGGAAATTGGGCGGATCTCTCTGAAGATCGCATCTTGTTTGTTTGAGGGTTTCAGGAGACGAAGCATGTAGCAATGGAATTGGAAAGCGAGATGGTATTTGCATCATTTACAAGCGGATATCTCTTTCCGTAAGTCACCTTTGATCTTTTTGGGGCTGAGGCTGCAAGTAGGATTTAGTAGTCATTTTCCTTCGGTCTATGCTCATTGCTTTCTGTGTGGCTTGTAATAGGGCATGAAGAAGTCGAAATTTTTCCGGCCTTCGGTAATCAACACATTCTCTGTCGCATTTCTTGTGTTTTTTTGTATCAATTTTCTTTCGTGCTCATACAATCTTTTTGTTACCGGCTTAATCTGTATTTCTTCCAAAAGATCAGTTTTTATTGATGTGGCGACTTATCTGTTTTTGTTAGTAAGGTGCTGCCCACAGAGACTATAATTTTCTCCTTGTGATACATGTTGCAACGTCCTTATTTATTATTATTATCATTATTGTTATTATTTTTGTGAAACATTTATGGCTTTTGTTGCTTATGTAGGGTTTAGGGTTAAATGTTTTCACTTATTTATGCTAGACTGATAGACGCTGCATTATAACTATTTTTATTTCAAATGCTGAGATGAAGCGAAATTATGAATTCTAGATGATCCTTGCATGAAATAAATCCCCATTTTATATTTTAGTTCTGTGGCGTGAAATAAAGTCAATATGAATGAATGTTTTTGGAAGCATTCAAGTTAATTCACTTTTAGCTGCATGTTTTTACTCATCAAAATATTTTTATTATGAATTGGTAAAATTTGAATTGAAAATCCCTCTACAACTCAGGAAATTCAATATGGACTAGATTGATGCAACTTGAGCTTGTATCTCGGAATTAGTTGTCAACTTCAAACTCCAGTTTAACTCCCCCATTTTGGGGTTTATTGCTTAGCTCCTTCAAATACAATCAGGGTTCATCACATGAAAGTTTTCCTTTTTCACTTTAGATATCTTTTGGAACAACTATCAGTAATTGACAGAATTTCATTATATTTGATTACTTTAGAAAATAAAGAATTTTGCTTTCTAAGCTATCTTATTTTTTGCAGAGGTGTGAATGAAATTGTTTTGGTTGAGGGCGTTAAATAAGTTTCAATGAGAGCGGATTGACATCTGATTGATAAGATTTTAAATCACATACACTTCTTGAAGCTAGGGCTGGCAATTTGACTCGTTGTTCGCGAACAGCTCATGTTCGGCTTGTTCAGTAGCTCGTGTTCGGCTCGTTCGTTAAGCCTAACGAGCCGAACACGAACAAATTTTTAAGCTCGAAATGTTAACGAGCCGAACACGAACAACTGTTTGTTCGCTCGTGTTCGGCTCGAATTGGCTCGAAATAAAAAAATAATCATATAATTATTTATATAATAATTTATTATATATATTATTTATATATTAATATATCATATATATTTATATTTAAGTTTAAATCATAATTGCTTACGTGGTAGCGTGGTTATCTTCTTGTTTCGATTCATTTGGTCAGGGTTCGAATCGCGTAGACATATATTTTTCGATTAATTTTAACTAGCCAATTTCGAGACGAACACGAGCCGAACACGAACAAGAATATTTAATTCGAGCCGAACACGAACACACGCTTTCACGAGTCATTTCGAACACGAGCCTATTTCGAGCCGAGCTAATTTCGAACGAGCCGAACACTAGCCAAGCCTGAGCTCGCTCAAGCTCGGCTCGTTTACAGCCCTACTTGAAGCTGTTTGAGATGCGAAGGCGAGTTGAGTGTCAAAGTTCGAGTAGCGGGCTCAACAAGTTGTTTTGGAAGCTCTTGTGCAAGATCGGCAGGTTAATTGAGATGGGGAAGAGTTGACATCGAGAGATATGGCCAACTTAGCAATTGTGATGGTTGAGCATCGAGCTCAAGACTTAGAGGGATATTTGGAGCTCTCCTGCCTATACGATTCAAGTCATAAAAATTAAAATTAAACCCCAAATCCTAATTAAAATAAAATAATATTAATAGATAATATATGCATACATTAAAATTAATTTCAAGTCCTTATCAAAATAGCCCTTGCAATGGGACAATGCACCATGCTTCATTGCAGATGAATATTACAATATTGCATGTCATGTTAGCTCTCTTCATCTCCCCATGCAAATGGATGCAGGGGTGTGCCATGACATTCGATGCTATTAACATGTATGACTTGTCTTATGGTACATGTAGTAAGTTTGATTGACAAAAATATATTTTTGGGTTGTAGAAAGATAATTTTTATTGTTCAGTATTACCCAGTTAGGCAACCTTGTAAGATTAAGGATTACGTCTAGATATGAGTTTCACGTTTTATAATGTCTGTGTGCCAAACATATTTATTCAAGTCTGGCATAAATATTGAGTTGGCATGTTTTTCTTATTATTGCTTCGTTTTTGAATGTAATTACTTTCTTGCTTAAGATTCTAGTGTAATAATGACTCAACACATGACATTCAAATGAAGATTCAGAAGATAACTTTCCTTTTCATTTTCTGCTTCATTAATAACTTGATCTAGCTCATCAATGGCGTCATCTTCATTAGCTTGTTCATTATCTGTTTCATCTGCATGTAGGAGAAGATATTTTTGGACTTATTTATGTTGCCTCATGAAATGACAATTAAGGCCTGGTCAACCTGTGATTTTAGGCGCATACCATTTTACAGTATTTCATTTGAGATGTTTGTTGATTGTTTTATTACTTTAGAAATAATGGATGGGTGACGAAACTATCTCCACGGCTGGTGAAGTGAATATCTTTGACAGTTGGAATTTTTAAATATTTTCTAAATTATGTGCAAGTTGAAATGCCTTTTCTATTGTAGATTGGGAGTGTATCAACATATTTACTGCCTTATCATTTTATTACGGTTTCTTGGCCTGGACAATACTATTTTGGCATCTTCCCAAGTTTTAGAATGAATATGCTATTCCTCAAGTTGTACTTGTGCGCTCAAATACCATTTTAGTACCTCGCTTCCAAGAATGTTGTTCATTTAGTAAACGATCTTTATATACAAGTAAAAGATATTTTCTATGAATTTGTCTTTAATTTCTTTATATCTCTCCACTGAATAATGGTTTTCATAACATTTTCTTCCATTGTTGGTCTATACAATTATCCAGTAGATTAGCTTATCATATGATTTTTAGTATTGTAAATTTGACACAATGTTTGGTGGACATATTTTATCATCTTTAGTCAGTCCATTCACTCAATCAGAAAATGCCGTACAAGTTTACCTTCATATGATTTTGATTTACTTTAACCTTTATGGTTCTCTCTTCATCTATATCTCAACCTTTTAAAAAATTTCATGTTTTTGGTCTCACTGAGAATTTACACAAGGATAGTACTGCTTTGCTCTACATTCACACCCATGGCATACATGTTAAAAATGCCAATAATCTGATGAAATTAATCTTTTGATCATTAGGTGATTGACAGTTTTGTTTTAGCCCATCTCAGGAGGTGCTACAGTTTGAGGGTGAGGTTTAATCTCGATCTGATTTATATGATTTCCTAGTTAAATCACTGCTATTGTGACCTAATGAGAGCTCATCCATTTGTTGATCTGTAAGACAACCTTGATATCATG